>OY979701.1:79755949-80355949 GCA_963855925.1 Inga laurina | reverse complement strand
ATTACACATATGCCACCGCCCAATATTTTGGGCGTCCCTTTTTCAAAAAGGGACGTCCTTTAGGGACTTTATAAGTATATTCTGTAGTAGTGAATATTTACATAGGGCGTCAAAGATTCTTACCATCACAACATCGTTGTAGGAAGTGCAACAAGGCTTTCAATGGTGACTCAAAAGAAGGTAGCCTATCGAAGATGTTGACCGGTGCCCAAGTGTTTTCAAAGGTAAAAGACTTGGATAACAATTTTGGCAAGTCTTTTGTAAAACAAATTGAACAAGTGGTTGGAAGAAAAAGTCCATTTTCTTTGAACTTTCATATTAGAAGTCTTTATATGTAAGACATTTTCTTGATTTAATGCATATAGGAAATATCTATGATAGTCTAATTGGCACGTTGCTCAATATCCAAGGAAAAAGTAAGGATAGGGTCAATTCGAGGTTAGATTTGGTGAACTTGGAAATTAGAGAAGAGTTGGCACCGATTGAGCAAGGATATCGTACTTATCTACTGCCAGCGGCATATACTCTGTCTAGGAAAGAGAAAAAATTATTTTGTGAGTTTCTACAAGGAATTAAAGTTCCTAAGGGCTACTCTTCAAATATAAAGAATCTTGTATCAGTGAAAGAGTTGAAGTTAAAGAACCTTAAGTCTCATGATTGTCATGTGCTCATGCAGAATTTCCTATCGGTTAGTATACGATCCATTTTACCCAAAAAATTTAAGAAACACTATCACTAAACTTTGGATGTTTTCAAGTTGATTTGCAGTAAAGTGGTAAATTCAACGAAGTTACAAGATTTGCAATGGCTAATTGTTTGTACTATGTGTGAACTTCAAATGTATTTTTCACCTTCTTTTTTTGCAATTATGGTAAATCTAACTGAACACTTGGTCAAAGAGATTCAATTGTACAGTCCAGTGTACTTAAGATGGATGTACCCAAATGAGCGATTCAAGAAAATATTAAAAGGGTGTGTGAAAAATAAATATTGCCTAGAGGGTTGTATTGCTGAAAGGTATATGGTTGAAGAAGCAAGTGACTTATGTGCTGATTTTCTATCAAATGTTGACCTTATAGGGATTCCCAAGTCCCATTATGATAGGCGAAGATCAGGGAAAGGAACAAGTGGGAGAGATGTAATAATGATATCAGTGACTAAATGAGAGCAAGCCTACTTGTATGTGCTACATAACACTGATGAGGTCGAACTGTATGTTTAAGAACACAAGGATATTCTTTGATTGGTACATGGTGATAGGAATGAAAATTTGTTAACAAAAGAACACGATAAACATTTTTCAGGCTAGTTGAAAAAGCGCATTAATGATAAGATGGATCAGAATCGTGATTCAGTTTCTGAAAAATTGAAATGGCTGTCGAAGGGACTGAGCTTAAATGTATTATCTTATAATGGTTATGCAGTCAATGGTTACACATTCTATACACAAGACCATGATACACAGAGCACGATGCAGAATAATGGGGTAACACTTGTTGCTGATTCTTAGCATAGATCCAGTGCTAAAGACATACACCCTATCTATGCATCAATGTCATACTTTGGTGTCATTAAACGCATATGGGAGTTAGATTACTCTATGTTCAAGGTCTCTATCTTCAAATGTAAGTGGGTTAACAACAACAGTGGATTGCAGATAGATGACTTAAGCTTTGTTCAAGAGGACCTTTCTAAAGTTTGGTATGAAGATGATCCTTTTATTTTAGCATAACAAGCATTTTTCATTCCGGATCCTGCTAAGAAGAATTGGTCTATTGTACTCCCATCCAACAAGAATCATCAAGAACAAGTTGATTTTAAAAGTAATAGATATTTGAATATCAATGAGGATGATCCTTCGTTTGAGAATTTGTGGTCAGTAGATATTGGTATAGATGAAGATGGAGATGGAGATGGAGATGGACCTGTATACGTGAGACATGATCATGAAGAGGGGACTTGGGTCAAAAGAAACACAATTCTCAATCCAATACGAATTCTCAAGAATAAAATTTTAAATCAAACAGGAAAAAGGAAAAGATAATGAGAGCCTTGACTTTTTTACTTGCACATATGTTTTTATATATTTCAAAATAATTTACTTTTGTTGACATAGTTGATATTGTGCACTGATATTTTGCTTTCGTTTATTTCACTTGTAGGAGTATGAACTCACCACACAATGAAACTGATGATGTTCCCAGGGACATTGGTAGACAAAGATTTGTGGAGAGGGTAACCCGTGGCAAGACCATTATGGCAAGGTTGATCAAATTGAGAAGTAAGGGAATTAAGTTACAACTGAAGTGGAATTAAAAGGGAAACCCAATCGGCAAGAGTAGTACCTCATTAAATAACTTGACTGGGACTACAATTCGAGAGAGAATCCCTATTACAATTCAAAACTAGAGATGGGTGAAGCAATATTATGAGGATGAAATTTGGGATGAAGTACAGGTAACACATTAATTACTTTATTGTTTAGTTTGTTTTGTTTCATTTAATTTCAATGTAACAAATTATGTTTTTTTATTATTATAGAGCATTTTTATTATTGATTATCATTGGAAGAACTTTGTGCTAAGAAAAGTCGGTAAACTTATGAGAAAGTTTCGTTCTGATCTTATAAAATTCTTCTTGAGGGATGATAATGAGATATCATAACTACACCGCCGATATTATATGAAGGAATCATCACTCAAGAAATGTGGGATGAGATTGTGAGAACATATACAACTTAGGAATTCCAGGTAATATAATATGTTTGGCTTTCCTTATTACTCGTAATGTATGTATTTGTAATTAACATTTATATATTGATATGAATCATTTTGATCTAAATAGGATTTGAGTGAGAAAAATAGCGTTAACGCAACCAACATGCCATACCAGTACACATAAGGACCTATTTCATACGCACAGTTAGAAAAAAAAATTGTAAGAACTAATGATTATTTCATATGTAAATAAATTGTATGAATATCATTTAACTTCAACTAACTTTGATATGCAGATAGAAGAATCAAGTTCAGATATTACACAGGTACCGCGACATGATCTGTGGGTAGCCAGTTGTACAAATAAGAAAGGTGAAATTTGTAGTGAAGAAGCAAGAATAGTAGCCGAATATTGTGTAAGTATTGGATTATGCGTACAATAAATAATTAGCTTTACTTAAATGAATTTGATTTATAATAACTAATATTGTTGTAATTTTTTTGTGATAGTGACAAATGACACAGAAGGATCTTGCATTGGCGAGCTATGTTGGTCGAGATGATTTGTTGAGCAGAGTGTTAGGAGTATCCGAGTATGATGATCGTGTTTGGGGTACTGGTTTTGCAGTCACCCAATCATCATACTTCAGACGCCAGAAGCGCCCTAATAAAGTGACGTTTTCCAGCTGCGTGAGGAGATGACTAGTTTCAAGCATCAAATGCAAGAACTTCATGAACAAATGCGCTACAATGAACAACGGGAAGAACAATTCTTAGACAAATGTGTTTGATGTAAGAACAAAATGCGATATTAAGAGCACAAATAGAACAGTTGGTGCAGTGTAAGCCAACGCAAAATGTTCCCCTTTGTGATAGCCTAAGTGTCAGAGATAGTTGCACTTCCATGACTGAAGTCCCTTTTCCTTTGGTAATTAATTTCTTCTCTTAAAATCTCAAGAAAATCACTTTAAATTAACATTGATCAATGATGCAAAAGTTATTTGCCAAGCTATGAGTAAGTTTGGCAAGATAATCTGCATACTTAAGCCTATTTCTACTGTTATGATGAACTTCGACGTGCCATTCTCTATTGTATCCAAAGTCTGGCCTCAGCTATTACATCATAAAACGGGTGATCCTAGTTACAAACATGTAGAAGAAAATTATTCCTAGGATATATTTTTTCCACCGTCCACACAATAGCAATCAGAAGACTTTGGCTAAGGTTGATATTCACATGCACTACTGGAACTAATTCTGATAAAGTAATAATAAAGTTTTAAGGAAGATTCTAACAAAAGACGATGAAGACTTTGAAATAACGAGCAGGTTTAAAAAGGGCTTAAATTTTAAATAAATAAACTTTTGTCAAAAAGTACATAAAATAATTAATTATTTACTAATCTGATGATTACATATTTATAGGGAAAACCCCTATAAAATACCCTTGAAATAGGGAAATCCCTAATTAGTACATTGAAATTAAAAAATCCGGATCATTCAACCCTCATTCTCGCCACTTCAAAAATAACAACACACGATTCTTAATTAACAATTCTGTATTCTTGATTAACAACTCCGATCCAGTTTCATCTTTTTACTTTCACAATAACAACACCAGTTTTGTTATTAGCAACTCTGAATTCTTGATTAACAACTCCGCTTTATTCTTCCACATATTCGCATTTCAAAAATATAGTGTTGTTAATGTAAAATACGGTGTTGTTAATAAAGAAAGAGGTGTTGTTATTGGCCCTGAAACTTAAATTATAAAGTTGTGAAATAAGAAATGGGAGTTGTTAATGTAGAATATGGTATTGTTAATAACAACACTGGTGTTGTTATTATGAAAGTAAAAAGATGAAATGGAGTTGTTAATCAAGAATACGGAGTTGTTAATCAAGAATCCGGAGTTGTTAATTAAGAGGGCGTGTTGTTAATAAAAAAAGAGATGTTGTTATTGGCCTTGAAACTTAAATGAGGAAGTTGTGAAACAAGAATACGGAGTTGTTAATCAAGAATCTGGAGTTGTTAATTAAGAACCGCATGTTGTTATTTTTGAAGTGGCGAGAATGAGGGCTGAAGGGCAAAATTGTCTTTTGACACCGCCCGCACTGTTCATCCATACTGACACATGACTGATCCGGATTTTTTTATTTTAATGTACCGATTAGGGATTTCCCTATTTCAATGGTATTTTATAAGGATTTTCCCATATTTATATCTCTAGCTCGAGTGTATAACATTTCTTTACTTAAAAAGTGAACAATAATCAAGGAAATCAAGAAATAATTAATGTTGGCAGTATTATAAAATAGAAAAATTAATAAATCTTTAAAATTTTAATGTTCTGACTATTTTTTTCTCGATGCATACTGTTTTAATTAAAAATGTAGTAAATGAGAACAAATTAAATAACCCTCCAAGATGAATTTGGTCATGGGGAGTGAGCATTGCGGTTCAAGTCCAGTCCACATCTCTCTTGTTAATTAATCACTAGGTTCCAACTTCTAAAATCTGCCGCGTTGAAAATTTCAAAATAATAAAAATTATAAATGTAAACTAGAAACAAAAAGAGCTAACAAACTAATATTATGAAACGCGCATATTAATTCATCGTCCCAAAATGATTCGCTTCATGAATTCTCCGAAACTCTTTCTTCTTCTTCGCCTTATAATCCCTTTGATTGCCAGAATCAAAGGACAAACTTACTTTTGTTCACCTACAACTTATGCCCAGAACAGCACATTTCAGACAAATGTTCATCTCTTACTTTCTTCCCTTTCCTCCAACGCCAATCAAAGTAATGGGTTTTACAACACCACCGTCGGCCAAGAAAACAACCCCAACGCCACTGTCTACGGCCTCTTCCAATGTCTCGGCGATGCCGACGTCCAGACGTGTCAAAAGTGTGTTTCTGATGGAATCAAAGATATCGTTCAGAGATGTCCCAATAATACAGCAGCCGTCAGTTGGTACGGTAAGTGCTGGTTGCGATACTCCGTCTAGTATTTCTTCTCCACTATGCAAGAAGACCCCAACATAATGCTTGTTAACACCGGCAATGCAACAGACACGGCAGGCTTGATGAAGCTGTTGAGTGAAACCTTGAAGGTGGTGGCGAAAGAGGCGTCGCAACGCGAAAGCAAGAAATTTACGACGAAAAAAGTAGACTATGATGCTTTCCAAACTCTATATACTATGGCTCAGTGCACGCCAGATATATCTGAGAATGATTGTCTCAACTGTCTCGGTAACGGCATCAGCAATTTGCCTAATTGCTGCAATGGAAACGTAGGCGGAGATATGCTCAAGCCCAGTTGCTATATAAGGTATGATGTACGCTTTTTACCGGGATGCGCCTCCGCCACCAGCTTGCACTCCGGGATCCACTCCCAAAGGTCGGTTATTATTTAATATTCGTTCCCAAATAAATGATACATTTGAATTAGATCATTTAATGAGTTAGTCTGTATGTTTCAAAATCATGATAATCAATAGTTTTTTAATCATATACACGATCTAAATTAATTATATTATGCCAGCAAAATAATAGCATTTTTCCGCTTTTAATTGAGAAGAGTTGTAACTTGTAAGCGCTGCCATATCTTTGATATAAGAGATAGTTGAGAGTTAGATTTATTTCTAAAAATAAAATCTCAATCCACTTTGCTTCCTCTATTTATCATTTTTTTTAAAACTATATGATTGTATATGTTAAAAGAGTTTGCAAGTGATTTAAAAATGTATTTTAGAAAAATCAAGATATTTTTTTTAAATAACTAATTTACCCAAAATTGATATACGGGTTTTGAGTTGCACTAGACAACGAGCCTAAATCTCTTCAGATAAATTTATTAGTGATGAGGATATTATACGGGGTGATGTTTGATTAATACATAAACAAATACTAAATTAATTTTATGAATTTTGTACATTTGAAATACAAATATAACTTCTCCTAAACTAAAAATATATTTTCGATTTCAGTTTAATTTTAAATTCAATAGAAGACCTTCTGTTTAAAAATTTTAGTGTAAATTTTAGTGCCAAACTTACTCTTGTTCACCTGTAACTTATGCCCAGAACAGCCATCTCCAGATTGTATCAGTTGAGTTGTTCAGGCCCAACTCATGATAAAGTCGCAGACGGGGACGACACATACAGCACAAATCTTATTACCTTACTCTCAACCCTGTCCTCAAATGCCAATCGCAGTGATGGCTTTTACAACACCACCATCGGACAAAACACCAATGACACCTTCTACGGCCTCTACCTCTGCAGCGGAGACACCACCGTTTACGCCTGTCAAGAATGTTTGTCCACTGCAGCCATGGTTATCATGAAATGCCCCGGTACACAAGCCGTGGCTTGGTTAGACAAGTGCATGATACGATACTCCAACAAGAATTTCTTCTCCATAGAGCAAGATGACTCCACAAGCATTATGTATAACTCCGCCAGCGCAACAAACCAGGCAAGCTTTATGCGACTGGTGATTGATACCATGAATCAGGTGGCAAAAGAAGCCGCGTACATCGGCCGCGGCAACGGAAGCAGGAAATTTGCGACGAGAGAAGAGAACTATAGTTCTTCTCAAACTCTATATACTCTGGCTCAGTGCACACCGGATTTATTAGGAGATGAATGTTATAACTGTTTGAGAAGAACAATTGGTGGGTACCCGAATTGCTCTTTTGGGAGTGTGGGGGCAATAGCACGCGCCTACAGTTGTAATGTACGGTACGAACTGTACCCCTTTTATGGAGTGGTTTCGCCGATGCCTTCCAATCATGGGCCAGAACCAGTGTCCACTCCCAATGGTAAGGAATCATAATGATAGCTTAGCTTCTTGTTTTACTATAGATCTAATACAAGAACACAGTATGTGTTACAAAAATTTGCAAATAAGTCTGAGTATTAGCACAACTCCTCCGAAATTTGCAAGTTAAATTGTCAATTTTGTGCTAACAAATCTACTTCTCCAATTCTTGTCTCCGGCATGTAAATACACACTCATATTAATTTACGCAGGGAAACATGACCACTCACGAACAATCAAAATAGCGGTGTCCGTTGCTACTTTTGTCTCAATCATGCTTTTTTGTTTCGGCTTCTATTGCTGGAAGAGAAAAAAGAGCACAAGTTATAAGGCGATTCTGAAGAAAAATTGTATGTATGCTATTTTTTTTAAAGAAAAGACAGCTCAGTCAACTGTGAAAAGAAAACTATATTGCAGTGTAAGTACTTACATGAAAATGTACATATGCTTATAGTTGGAAGTGAAGGGGCCACATTAGAGTCATTCCAATTCAATTTGGCAACAATTGAAGCTGCAACAGATGACTTCTCCATTGAAAATAGAATAGGCAAAGGTGGATTTGGAGAAGTCCACATGGTAATTAATTAATTATGCGATCAAATCGATGTGTGTTCGTGGATATCATTACATGTATTTCCCACCCACTCATTATCTAACTATTTTATGATTTCAGGGAATTCTTCCGGATGGTAGAAAAATAGCCATAAAGAGATTGTCAGAAAATTCTAGTCAGGGCTTATTAGAATTCAAGAATGAGGTTCTCCTAATTGCCAGACTTCAACACAGAAACTTGGTGGAATTACTGGGATTTTGCTTGAAAAATCAAGAGAAAATCCTTGTTTATGAATATGTTACCAATAAAAGCCTCGATTACTTTTTATTTGGTATGTCCCTTTTAACCAAACTCATCTTACCATTTTTGTCTTTTTTTTTTTTTTTTTGCATGTATTGTCCATTATTTTACTAGTGTTTGAGGTGAATTTATATATTGTTGCTGGTATAGTCTATAATTTGCAACATATCGTGATTCAATTTTATACTCACTAAGTAATTTAATTATGCATAGGTTCACAAAAGCAAAGAGTTCTAAATTGGCCAGAGCGTTATAAAATTATAGGAGGAATCGCTCGAGGGATTCTTTATCTCCATGAATATTCGCGCCTTAAAGTAATACATCGAGATCTCAAACCTAGCAATATTTTGTTAGATGACGAGATGAATCCAAAAATTTCTGATTTTGGCTTGGCAAGAATGGTTGGTATTAATGAAACTAGGGGAAGCACAAATAGAATTGTTGGAACATTGTAAGTTCTCTCTCTCTCTCTCTCTATATATATATATATGCACGTGTGCACATGTATGTGTATGTTTATGTACATCTTGCACACGCACTTTACTATTGAATTTAAATTTTGGTGCAAAATTTGTTCAAATTATTTGTTGCTCATCAGATCCGAACATACATTGATATCTTTATGTGTGACTTTCTATATCTATTGTAGGGGCTACATGTCTCCAGAATACATTAAGTTTGGACAATTTTCTGAGAAATCAGATGTTTTTAGTTTTGGAGTCATGGTTTTAGAAATTGTAAATGGAAAGAAGAATACAAATTCTCATTTTGAATCGCAAGAATCTCAATATGCTGATGGACTCTTAAGCCATGTAAGTAGTATTTTTTTTCCGTAAGCGATCGAGTAGTAAACTTTTAATGTTTCTCAAATGATCATCTCAAACATTTCATCGTCATTGTCGTCATCATAATCATAACCATCAACCCACCCGTTGGAGCTTGTGTTAACAATATTCTATAATCAATTTAGTAGTAGGGTCACCCTATTTTAAATTAATGATTTGATGACATACATAATGGCAGGCTTGGAAGTATTGGAGGGAAAAGAAATTGACAGCGATTTTGGATTCAAATCTGACAGAAGCAGGTACGTCACAGAGTGAAATAATCAAATGCATCCATATCGGCTTGTTATGTGTTCAAGGTAATCCAGAAGTAAGGCCTTCCATGAGTGAAGTTGTGCAATATCTAAGTAATGATTCAATGCAACTGCCAATTCCTCAAGAGCCAGCATTTTTCTTGCATAGTCAAATGGAACCACCAGCAACCACTAGAACAATGGAGAGTCAAATTGCCAACCACAATCAATATTCCATCAATGAAATGTCCAAGAGTACATTATTTCCTCGCTAGATCATAGGATACTTCAACTTTTGTTTTTCTCTACTTGGGAATTGAAGCTTTATAATTTTTTTTTACACTCCATATATTGCATAATAAGCATGATCCTCTCTTTTTTTGTCCGCGATACTTCTATCTTGAAGATACCAAACAGAGCATTGGTGTCTAAGAAAAAGAAGAAATAAAATCTTTGTCCTAGTGAGGATAAAATTCACTCAACGACACTTCATTACTAGAGCATATGATTCTTTACTTCCAAATCATTTGGTAATTAAGCTCTATTTGAAAATGCCAAAAAAAAAAAAGTGCATGTTGCATTTGGATTTTCTTGAATACAAAAGAACCAGGTGTGGATGGATGCAATTAATCACTTCATTCAAATTATAATGCTTTAAATGAAAGTGTTGTTCTTTTCTGGCGAAAAAGAAAAAAGAAAAGAAAGTGTTTTGTTTTTGTTTTGTTTTGTTTTTTTTAATGAAAGGATAATTCATTTCATCAAAAGATATTTACAAAGTGGTCGGTAATACAACTAAACATCTCAAACTATACAAGTGAGCCTATGAGACTATAGTGAGCTGAGGAGCCTATGAGAGGATTTACAGTATGGTTCTATAAACTGAGAAACTTTGTAATGTATGATTAACAACAATCCTAATGTGAGACAAAATTCTATCAGCTGTGCATGTTTCCTGTGCAGAAATGAGATGATTGCTCACGTCCGATAATTTCCAACAGGTAAGACAAATGCCAATCTTCCATGAAATATCTAGAGTTCTGGTTTTGAGGATGGCACATATCCAGTCACCTATATCCATCCTAAAAAAAGTCTCTGTACATATCAGTGGTGAGGATTTTTTTCCAGACAGACAATGCCAAAGGGCAAGAAAGTGTTGTTTTCAATAATAGATAGTGAGCAATATAATCTAATAATGGCGCATCATATACTAAGGTGTCATCCAAGAAGAAAGAAAAGATTTATTGGATCATACTAGACAAGGTACATATGTTTTCCCCTATTGTATATGCGCAAGGGGAGTATAACTTAGACGACCAAGAATGAGATCTTCAATACCTATCATATTGTAGAAGCGCCAATTAGCATGAGAGCCTCTAGGCAGTTGAAAGCATATAAAATTTGATTAGCTACAACATAAGGCTTCGTAAGTATATTATCAAAAGTACATAAACTCAAATGGCAGCTAGGAAGATCAAAATCTTAACACATAAAATATATATGATTGAAATTGCAGGCTATGAGTATACATGTGGCAAATGCCAGCTGTTAGTCAACAAGTTTGTTAGGCTTTCTATTAGAGGCACTCTGTTAGAGTCTCACATGATCTATACATGTGGCTATGCTAGCTGAGTTATGTGCCTTCTATAAATGTAATTTCCCACCTTTAATCAGATTAGATTGCCATAGAGCATTTCTTAGAAATGGTAACACTATCTTCTTCTCTATAAAGTATACTTTCTGGCATGGTATCAGAGCCAGATGCAGCCGTCTGACTCTGATCACCACCGGAGAACAATACTTTAGGACATTAGCAGTAGAGTGATGTGCTTCATTGGATCAATTACTTTACGACATAATGTCTTCAACTAATTCATCTATTGCTTTTGGTGCTGGAGCCTTGCCGTCGTTTCCAGCAACAGTGATGGTCCAAAGAGGCTTCTTGAACAAGAAGATTAGTGCTCGTCTCGATGATCACAACTTCCTGATCTAGAAACAGTAGGTCTATCTTATGGTCAAGCAGCATCGTCTACATCAATTTCTTGATGGCATAGTGTTGTCTCCGTCGGTGATGATTGTTGATGAATCTAGTACTGAAATTCCTAATCCTGCTCTTGAGGAATTTGAATCTCTTGATTCCACTCTTGCTTGTTGGTTGCTCGCTTTGGTCGTACCATCTATTTTACCTAAACTTGTTGGTTTAGAAACCTCACATCAAATTTGGGAAAAACTAATCAAACTCTACTCCAACAAATCTGATTCTAAGGTTTTATTATACAAGAATCAGTTAAGTGCCCAGTGTAAGGGAACCTTGAGCATGCGCGAATACTTGACAAATATCAAGTCAATCTATTATCACTTAGCTGTCCTTGGTGAGCATGTGACTGTTCCATCTCAGATCTCTTATATTCTCAACGGTTTAACTTCAACATATGAGGATGTGGTCATAGTGATTAATGCCACTCGGCTGTCGTTTGATCTTAATACTGTTACTTCAATGCTCCTTAATACTGAAGCACGACAGAAGCTATTTTGAGCTAATAGTGTTCCTATGCAAGCACATCATACTTAGTATTACGATGTTGATGATATTACTGATCCTTATGAATTTTACACTCATGCTCCTTTTCACTCTGCTACTGGTAATGGTGGTCGTGGTCTGCCTAATGAAGCAAGGGCTGATTATAATGAATCACCGAGGATATAAGTGTCTTAATTTACTTACAGGCAAGATATATATTTTACGCCATGTTAGATTCAAAGAGGGAATGTTTCCTCGAGGTTCTCAATATAGTGTCAAGTCCTCCTCCTCCACTTTATCCCCACCTTCTCCTACTTCTTTGCTTCCTTTGTCCCCTTTTGTTTCCCATCCTTCATCTTATTTACTCCCAACTTCTTCTTCTTTGTACTAACTTACCTCACCGGCCTATACCTATTCCTACCTCTATCTCCTCTACTTCTATACCACCTTCTATCTCTTCTGCTCCCACCTCTTTTGTCATGCCTTCTACCCAGTCCTCACTTCCTTCCCCTGTTCCTCCTCCTATTTCGAACTCTCATCCCATAACTACTAGATCTAAAGCCGGGATCTTCAAACCCAAGGTGTTTCTCACCATTGAACCTCTTGACTGTCCTACCTCCATTTCTACAGCCTTAGCTAATCCATTATGGCGTCAAGCCGCTCAAGATGAATTTGATGCCTTGGTTCATTTTGGTACATGGACAATGGTCCCTACCCCTTCTAATAGAAAAACAATTGGGTGTAAATGGATATTGAAGGTTAAAACACATGTTGATGGTAGTCTTGCTAAGCATAAAGGCCAATTAGCAGCAAAAGGTTATTCACAAGAAGCAGGGGCTGATTATAATGAAACTTTCAGCCTAGTGGTTAAAGCTGCCGCTATTTGGATTCTTATCACCATTACCATATCTCGTAACTGGAAAATAAGACAAATCGATTTTAACAATGCCTTTCTTAATGGGGACCTTACTGAAGAAATTTATATGGATCCTCCTCCCGGTTTTAAGCATCTCTTTATGGATACCTCTACTGGTGTACCCTAGGTGTACAAACTTCAAAAGTTACTCTATGGACGTAAGCAATCACCACGTGCTTGGTTTGAAAAATTACAAAAAAATTTGTATCAGCTTGGTTTCTCTTCTTCAAAGGCTAATCCTTGTTTGTTCATTTGTAATGGTGAATCTGGTCCTATTTATCTCTACACCTATGTTGATAATCTTGTTATCATAAGGTCCAATGATGATAGTGTGACACAGATCCTTCATGCCATGAGTAACATGTTCTCTCTCAAACTCTTAGGTGAACTGTCTTATTTTCTTGGGATAGAGTTTCGTCATTCAGATGCTGGCATTTTTTTGTCTCATAAGAAATATATACATCAGCTGTTGTGTGACACAGGCATGATTCAGGCTAACTTTGCTAGAACTCCCATGGTTGTTCATCTTCAGCTTACTTCTGATCCAGCTACACCTCTGTGTGATGCTAAGACATATCGGAGCATCCTTAGCAAACTTCAATACGTGTGCTACAAAAGGCCTGATCTAACCTTTTCAGTTAATCGCCTCAGTCAATATCTTCATAATCCTCACCTTTCTCATTGGAAATACATCTAGTAGTGGCTACTTCGTTACTTAATAGGCACTGCACACCATGGGCTTCTACTGAAACCAGCAACCCATTTTCGTGTGCAGGCCTTTGCTGATGTAGATTAGGCATCCAATCGGGAGGATCACAAATCTATCACTGGTTTCTGCAATTTTTTAGGTCCAAATCTTGTGACATGGGTCTCAAAGAAACAATCAGTGGTCTCTCGCGCTTCTACTGAGGCAGAATATTGTAGTGTGGCTGATGCTTCTACAGAGGTTATGTGGCTTATGTCTCTACTTCATGAAATGCAAATTTCTATGGATGTACACCTTTCATTTCGTGCAATAATTCAGGTGCCGTGGCACTCTCTACCAACCCTGTTCTTCATGCAAAAACCAAACATGTGGAACTTGACCAACATTTTGTTCGTGAAAAAGTCACCGCTGGGTTCCTTCAAGTTGGCTATGTTCATGCCACTGAACAAGTGGCGGATGTACTTACCAAACCTTTCTCCTTTGGTCTCTTTGATCATTTCAGAGGTCGCCTCAATGTTATGGCACATGAATCTGTTATCAATTTTATTTGGTTCAATGATTTTGAGTATGATCTTGATGAAGATGAGTTTCTGTAAATTTTTTTTATTTCCTCAGACAAAGAATAGCAGTGGGAATATTAGTATATACATGGCAAATGCCAGCTATTATTTAACAAGTCTATTAGGCTTTCTGTTAGAGGCACTCTGTTAGAGTCTCACGTGATCTATACACGTGGCTATGTTAGCTCAGTTATGTGCCTTCTATAAATGTAATTTCCCACCTTTAATCAGATTAGATTGCCATAGAGCATTTCTTAGAAATTGTAACACTATCTTCTTCTCTCTAAAGTATACTTTCTGGCACATGCCTGGAAGCTGAGGAGGGAAGGGACGCCATTGGAATTTCTAGATCCTAATTTAAGAGATTCTTGTTCAAGAAATGAAGTTATTAAATGCATTCATAAGAGCTTGTTATGTATTCAAGAGAATCCAGCTATTTTATTTTTAATGTTATCATCCAATATCCGGTTCGAGGTTTGTGATTGCCCCTTCTAACACAAGCCGTTCCTCTGATACTGGAACTCGAGACCTAGAGCATTTTAGCGGGGCCTTACACTTAACTCTATGTTGGTTCAGGAAAATCCAGCTCTTAGACCAACAATACAATCTATTATGGCGATGCTAAGTAGTAACTCCATCACATTGTCAAATCCTCAAGAGCCTCCATTTCTTATTGGTCGTCATATAACAAATTCAAACAATCCAGCCATTTTTCGAATAGCTCGGATCAATCTACAAGCAAGTCCATGCAACGGTCTGTGGATGAAGATCCAATTACTGACTTGTTTCCTCGCTAATATATATCCTCGTTTGCTTAACTACTCAACTCACTATTGTATAGGTCAATAATTGATAAAATTTTGAAACTCGTGTTTCAAAGTAAAAATCATTACGAAGACAAGTTTAAATTCAATAGGTGTGGTATCAAGAATGAAGACAAGTTATTTGTATATTTTACCTTCTGAGGGGAGGATGTGATGAAAGTTTATATTACATGGAGCATCTTTTACTCTGTAATCAATGATTGCATGTAGATCATCATTAAAGTCGAATTTAATAAAGGGAAAATTAAAATAAAGGACCTAGAGAAAATACTATTTATTGTATAGGACCATAAAAATTGTAATTACTTAGAAGGACTAAATATAAGAATATAAATTTAATATTACTAAATTGTCCCTAACGAAACCTTATACATTATCTATTGTATTATAATTTAAAAAGTAACTAACATTAAAATTAAAACCGCCCACCATTCACATGTGATATGATCACATCTTTTTTTTTAATTTTCAATATATTATTTAATTAACAAAGACTAAACTCATATTTTTTTAATTTTTATTTTTCACCAAGTTTCATATTCATATTATCAATATATTGTTTAATTAATCAATATATCATCAAGATGCCTGATTGATATTATCAACATTGATATCAATTATGCTCTTTTTATACAAATAAAAACTAAACTCATTTCTTTTTTCTTTGTGATATAATAGATTATTTAGATTTTTTTAATTTAATTAACATTAAAGGAATTTTTTAACCCACATAAATTTCTTCTAAAATAAGAATAAATCATATAAACTTTATTGGTTTAACATATATAATAAATTATAAAAGACCTTGAGTTTTATTAAAATTAATATAATTTTATTTTAAATTAAGAATTTTGTTGATTTTTAAAAAATTATAATTTTGACAAAATTGAAGAATATGGAATTTTTTTATAGATATCTATGTAAGTTGTGAAAATTGAAAATTTACAAAACTTTTGTTTAATTTAGTGAATTTAAAATTTTCTAGTAGTTTTAAAAATAGAATGTGGAAGAGAATGTAGGAGGGAACAAAAAGATTTTGTTAGGGGCATTTTAGTATTTTTAATTTTATATTTTTACATTTTGATCCTTTTAAATAATTACAATTTTTAAGGCCTTTCTCAATAAATATCGTTTTCTCTAGGTCCTTCATTTTAATTTTCCATTTAATAAATGAAGACAAGCAAAAGGGAAAGTGATGCATCAAGATGTCGTTGCTAAATGTTTTAAGCAAAAGACAATAACGAAGGCCTGAAAAGGAGATTGGTTATGATCCTCTACTCTTACTGTTCTCTTCTCACTCTCTTCCCCCACTACTTATCTTAGTCTTTAGATTAAAATTTAAACGGTTCAGATTTAATGTTTACAAAAATATGTTTAAAATATCAAATTATTAAAAAAATAATTAAATAAATTCAAAAATGCTAAATTTTATTTATGATAATTTAAACATGTAATAAAAAAATGTTTAAAAATAATATTTTTATTAAACATTAAATCTGAACCGCTCATATTTTAATCTAAAGATTGAGATGAGTAGTAAAGGGTAAGAGGATACGAAGAGCAGATGACTGTAACCAATCCCTAAAAAGTAGGTCTCCATTATCGTATGGGGCTTAAAAAGTCATGGTACAAGATTAATGTTGTGGTTTGTATTCAAGTTCTTTGAACCGAAATATAATTGGTCTCTTTCCATTTCAACTTGTAGAAATTAAAATGGGCTTTTGAATAAGCCAAAAGCGTGCCGCGTGCCTCACCAACAAACCTCTATGAAGCTAAACACATTTTCTTACATTTCTGGTTGACATCAATAAGATTACAATCAAAGATTATTCTTGGGATTTAATTTTTTTCCCCCACCGAATAATTGCTTACATGCTGAAATATTTCTTTTATGTGACTATGAAATTTCCTGTTTAGTTTTAGCACTAAATTCCATTAGTGACTACTATTTTTTCCTACAAAGAAACAAAATTGATATTATTGTTTTGAAGATATGAGGAGTTATAAAATTGACATGATGATATCTTATGTATGACTACGAAAGTAGCTTTATCGGTTCATTCGGTTGGCGGTATGAGAGGACACTGATATTTAATTTAATCACAGAAACTGTTACTGACTAACTGTAGCTTTAGCGTAGAAAGAGATTTGTGCTGAAGAATTCAACAACGATAATGAGGTAAGTCTATGGACATATCATGTTGTCTATGAAGTACGGTGAAGGGCATCCGGAAGGAAGTGTCCAATAAACGACGAATTAAATTTAAACAAATCAAAATTTGCGCCACATTTTACACACACTCCCATCATCTAATCTAATATATTTCTTTTTTTTAATGTTTTGAAATTAATATATACCGAACCAGCCACCTGCGCAATATTGCATGGGCTTCTATTTGTTTTGACAAAAGTTATGCCTATTAAATTATGTTCTAAATAACAAAACATGCAACCTAATAGTATAAGCTAAATTTTCTTTGTATGTTTTGGCCTGAAATGTGTTGAAGAAAATTACAAAGGCTTCCCCTACCCTTTTTTTTTTTTGCTGGAGAATTTTATTAAAGGACCACAAGACCAAATTTATTTCATTTAAGGAGCAAAATATTATGAAGTTTCACTACAGGATCAAGGGCTTAAATGAAAGTAAGTTTTGTAGGTAAGAAATAATAATGCCCCTTGCTAAAGCTCCAACGCCGACCGGCCGGAGCTCTGACCATCAGAAATTAATATGTTGTTCATATGAGGATTCCACTTGTTTACGAAGAGTTGCAGACTTGTTTATGAAGAATAGAATCATGAACAAGTGTATAACTCTTCATAAATAAGTGGAATCCTCCTATGAACAACACATTAATTTCTAGTGGTCGGAGTTCCGGCCGTTGGTGACAGCTCCAACTGGTGACCGGTGGCTAGAGCTCCGGTGACGATCAAAACTTTTTTTTAAAAAATAAATAAAACAAGGGATACTATTATCTTTTTATCTATAAAACTTATTTTTATTTTGATTCTTGATCCTACAATGAAATTTTAGAATATTTTAACCTTTTATTAAAATAAATTTAGTCTTGTAATCCTTTAATGAAATTTTCCAAATTTTTTATCCCTGAATTTTCCATTTCGCCCCCATCATGAATTTCTCTTCAGACATTTCTAACCTGTCATTTCCCCATGAGAAGGGGACAAGGGGCATTCACTTGATTAGTCGTACTGGCAACTTTTCTTTACACATGTAACATGATTGTCGTTGTGCGGGTTGCGGTCATAATTTCTTATCACCCAGTCTGCGTCAATCCGCGCCCGAGCCCACATTCTCTAGTCCCCACTTTAAAATTGTTTTACAATTTGAGGGGGGGAAATTAATCAAATATTAATTCCATTATTCATGCTCATTTTTTACTTTAAACTTTGAGCTTGATTTTTTTTTAAGAAAAAATCATGTAGAACCAGTTTATGTTAGTTTAAGTGACGCAAGCTTCTGTTTCTTTTCTAAATGGTTGGGAGGTTTAACTCAACCCTTATACATTTGTATCAAATCTAGTTGAAAGGGTTGCATATTAAATTGGTCAAAAATATCAGCCTACGTATTCATTATCAGATCTTGATTACCCCGAAGTAACATTGCACCAACTATGCAGTCTCTCATAATTTTATTTCTTTTTTGCCATCCTCTCATAATTTTATTTCATACAAAACTTAGCTCACTTAATAATATAATATCAGTGCATGTATATTAATTACTATATCCAGTCTCTAATATACATGAAATAAAAAATCGGATCGGGCAATGAACCGATCATGGAATAGGTTCAAAGGTTAATGGATCAAACCGGTGGTCAAGCTAGCCATATTAAAATATTACAATTTATTAGTGGTAATATATATATTAATATATTTTTAAACCTTATAGATAAAATTAATTGATTATGTTAGATTTGATTACTTGATCATATCAAATTAATTGACTAAAATATTATATATTGTATGTATATAATATATAATGTTTTCTCATTTATTCTTTTTATTTTTTTAAATTTTCGTGGCCTTGAAATTAAAATTTGTCCTTATAATTTATTAAAATATTATATATTGTATGTATATCTGTCTAGATCTATGATTTCCTTTCTTTTTCAGCCTCTTTATTGATCTAGATCTCTCTTTTTTCAAAAAAAAAAGAAAAAAAAAAGAACAAACCATTTAACCCTTTAAACCACCGGTTCAACCAGTTTAAACCGGTTCAACCAGTTTAAGCCAGTTCAACCGGTTTTTTACCAGTTCAACCCTCCCCCTCAGTTCAACATCAAACCAAACCGGACAACATACCGGTTCACCGGTTTTCCGGTTGAACGATCTGGTCCAATCCAGTCCAGTTTTTTGTTCATTGCTAACATAAGAGCTGATTGGAGATTGACTTTGATTCTAAATATAATACATCAATCCACTTTATCTTCAAAAATTATAATATTTTCTTCAAAGCACCCTTATTGGTTACAAATATTATTGGGGTTTCCAACTTTATATCCTAGGATAGTCATGATTAAAAAATAAAAAGAATACTTTAGGAAAATTAATTTATATTTATTATAAGTAACTAAATTAATTAATTTTTGTTAGAATAAATCATGCTTTTTCTCAATTACATCACAATAATCACATCATAAGATATTCTACAAGTTATAGTGGAAGACTTTAATAAATACCTCTCGCCATAGCTTATCTCTGATCAGAAAGAGTTCACGAACGCTGGGAATTGAGACTGCAAAACAGAAATGAGTCAGAAGAAAAGGTTGACAGGTTACTCTTCTGACTGATTGCAGGGCACAGTGATGGCAACTGATGTGAGAGCCGTCGCCAGTCAGGGAACCTCAAAGAGCAGCTAGGGTTTTCACTCGTACACTCAATTCAGACGGCTGAAAACCTAATTATATGTTTCACCATCAGAAAAGATACATAAATAGCATGTCCACTTGTTACCCTAATCCTGTAGTTGGGCTTAGATCTGACTGACGGGCCACACTCAGGATATTTTAATAACCTAATTAATAACTAATAATTATATTATAATAATTAAAATATCTCACATTCTCCCACTTGGCCCGTATCTAAATGTCAGTTACCATTTCCAGATTAAATTAAGGCCATGCTGCAAGAATCATGGCGATAAGTCCTCTTGGATTAAGTATTATCTTCCATGTATTACATGCAACACCCTTACTTAATGGGTATATCCTTATGAATAAACGCCAATGTTTATTCGGTTCCAAACTTAGTGTTTATTATTCTCATCAACAGAATGTATACAGATAATGATAGAGATAATAAACCATAAAATTCATTTCATTGCATACCTCTTCTATATGAATGAAGGTTTAACCCCCATCTGAGGGACGTGTAACACAAATGCATTCGGTTACATTACATTAGTCAAAGGATCAGCTAGCATGTCCTTTGTATTGATATTATCAACCAAAATTTCACCATCTGCAATTCTCTCTTTTAAACTTAGGAATTTTAGTTTGACCCATCGGCTTCGACTTCCACTCCTTTTGTTATTTGCAATGGCTACTGTGGCTGTGTTATCACAGTACATCCTGATTGGCCTAGAGATTGAGTCCATAATCTTAAGACCAGCAATGAAATTTCTTATCCAGATTGCTTGTGAACTTGCCTCAAAACACGCTATGTACTCAGCATCACAAGTAGAGGGAGATGTAAGTGTTTGTTTTGTACTTTTCTATGATATAACTCCATTTGCTAGTAGGAAGATGTAACCAATAGTAGACTTATTTGTGTCTAAACATCCTCCTAGATCAGAGTCTGAGTAACCAACCACTTCCAGGTCATCTGTTCTTTTGTATGTGAGCATATAGTACTTAGTACCCTATAGATACCTAAACACTTTCTTTGCAGCTGTCCAATGTGCTTCCCCTGGATCGCTTTGGTACCTTTCCAGCATGCCAACATTGAAAGCTATATCAGGTCTTGTGCAGACATGTGCATATATCAAGGTTCCCACTACTGATGCATATGGGACCCTTTCCATTTGCTTTCTTTCAAGCTCATTTTAAGGACATTGACCTAGACTAAACTTGTCCCCTTTATCAAGAGGAGCTACGTTAGCTAAACAGTTTTGCATCCTAAATTGTTCAAGAACTTTGTTGATATATGTTTGTTGAAACAAGCCTAAAATGCCTAGAGCTCTATCCCTATGGATCTTAATGCCAATAACATAAGATGCCTAACTCATATCCTTCATGTCAAAGTTCTTGCACAAAAATTGTTTCACTTCACATAATAGTCCTAGATCACTGGTTGCAAGTAGTATGTCATCGACATACAAAACTAGAAATATGATCTTGCTCCCACTAACCTTGTGGTATATGCATTTATCCAGGATGTTCTCATCAAAACCAAACGATGTGATTACCTTATGGAACTTCAAGTACCACAGTCGTGAGGCTTGCTTCAAGCCATAGATTGATTTCTTCAACTTGCATACCAAATGTTCCTTATCCTTTGCAACAAATCCCTCAGGTTGTTTCATGTAGACTTCTTCCTCAAGAACCCTATTGAAGAATGCAGTCTTAACATCCATTTGGTGCAACTCTAGATCAAAATGTGCAACCAATGCCATGATTATGCGGAAAGAATCTTTCGTTAATACAAGAGAAAAAGTTTCCCTGTAGTCGACCCTTTCCACTTATGTGAAGCCCTTGGCAACCAACCTAGCCTTGTATTGATCAATGTTACCTTGTGAGTCCCTTTTGATTTTGTAAACCCATTTACAACCAATGGCTTTAGACCCACTTGGTAACTCCATAAGATCCCATACATCATTGTTTGCCATGGAATTCATTTCTTCAGTCATAGCATTATGCCACAACTTAGAGTTCTCACTCTTAACAGCCTGAGTAAACATTAATGGATCATTTTCAATGCTAATATCGTAGTCAGTCTGAACAGAGTACACCACGTAATCACTAGGTAATGCTAGTCTTCTTTCTCTAGTTGATCTTCTTAATTCAACCTCTTGGGTTGGTTTAGATTGTTCATTTGGGACATCCTCCACCACAACTTGTCTTGGTTCTCCATGTGTGGGAGGTGGATAAATCTGAACAAAACATTCACGATGTAAATCAGGGGTTACCTCCATATGATCGTTATTTGTTTGATCACTCCCACTAATCACGTCATTCTCAAGAAAGACAACATTCCTAGATTCTATAAAACATGCAGAAGGTGGAGGATAATAGAACCTATAACCTTTAGTCATACATGAATAGCCTACAAAGTAAGTTCTTATAGTTTTAGGATTTAGTTTCTTTTCTTGTGGATTGTACACTCTTACTTCTGTAGGATAGCCCCATACCCTAAGGTGTCTTAAACTGGGTTTCCATCCTTTCTAGATTTCAAAGGGTCTTTTTGGCACTGCCTTTGTTGGAACCCTATTTAATAAGTACACAGCTGTCTTAAGTGCCTCCTTCCACAAAGATGTTGGAAGTTTGGAGCTACTCATCATGCTCTTAACCAAGTTTAGCAAGGTCCTATTTCTTCTTTCTGCTACACCATTCATATCCGGTGAGCCAGGCATGGTATATTGTGTAACTGTACCATGCTCCTGAAGAAAATTAGCAAAAGGACTTGGCACTTGTCCTTCACCAGTGTAACTACCGTAATACTCACTACCTCTATCAGATTTCACGATCTTTATTGGTTTCCCAACTTGTTTTTCTACTTCAGCTTTATATTCCTTAAAGGCATCTAGTGCCTCGCTGTTATTATCAAGCAAGTAGATATAAGTATATCACGAGTAATAGTCAATAAAAGTGATAAAGTATTTTTGATTGTTTGCGGATAAGTTAGGACAACAAATATCGGAATGTATAATTTTAAGTAAGTCAGAATTTCTTTTAGCTCCCTTTTGTGACTTATTAGTCTGCTTTCCCCTTATGCAGTCCATACAGGTATCAAATTCTGAATGGTCTAAAGATGGAAGGATTCCATCTTTAGTTAACCTTTTGATCCTGTCAACGGAGATATGTCCTAATCTCCTATGCCACAAGCTAATAGAATTCTCATCAATGATACTTTGTCTAATACCATGCGAAACAGAAAAAACTTCAGGC
Organism: Inga laurina; assembly: GCA_963855925.1. NCBI lineage: Eukaryota > Viridiplantae > Streptophyta > Magnoliopsida > Fabales > Fabaceae > Inga > Inga laurina. The sequence goes on along the minus strand of OY979701.1, from coordinate 80,332,828 downwards.
GGTTCAGGGATTATTTTAAACAAATCATCAATCATAATAACCCTTGCAATTGGAAAATAGTCTTTACTGAAATACATCAAGTCCTTTTGCAAATAAATACCATAATTCGAAGGAATGAGTTTCGACATAGAAATCAAGTTTCTCATATAACTAGGAATGTAAAAACAATTCAAAAGATCTAGTATGGTTTTATTTGGGAAAATGATTCTAAAAGTTCCAATTGCTTTAACCGAATCTCCTTTCTGGCTTCTTGAAAGGACTCGTGTTTCATTGGAAAGTGGAGGTTTGGTGTTTACAAACCCCTGTATTGTAGTAGAAATATGGATCATTGCACCCGTATCAATCCACCAAGTATCATTACTAGTACTAATATGATGAGCTTCTAAAGCTAAACTTGAAAAATACATACCTTTACGCTGCAACCATGCCTTCCTCTTCAGGCACTCATCCTTCATATGCCCTTTCTTCTTGCAGAAGAAGCAAATAGCTTTAGCTTTCTTGATGGATGGCACAATAGGAATTTTTTTCTTGTTTTTCTGCTTGTCCTTATTGCCCCTGGCACCATTCCTATTGGAACTTTCAGCCAAATGAGTTGCCCTAGGTGCATCCCTACCACTCATTTGAAGCCTAGTTTCCTCCTGAACACACATAGATAGCAGTTCATCAATTGTTCATTTTTCCCTATGTGTGTTATAGGAGACCTTGAAGGCATCATAATGAGAAGGAAGGGAGTTTAGTACCAGATACACCAGGAACTGCTCTGTTGGTTCCATGTCAAAGGCTCTCAGCTGAGAGGACAAGTCTCTCATCCTCATAATATGTTGTCTGACTCCATTAATACTTGTCAGCTTCATGGCACACAGTTCTGACATGATGGAACCACCCATCTGCTTGTCAGTTGGCTTAAACTGTTTGTCAACAACTTCCAGGAATTCCTTAGCAGTTTCACATTTGGGAATTGCTCCCCTAATGCTTCTTTGGATCCTGGTCTTAATATATGACAAACACATGCGGTTGTAGTGCTCCCAGCGCTCCTGATAGTCAATTTCATCTTTAGTTGACTTGTCAGTTGGTTTAGGAGGTTTAGGTTTCTCCATTACAAAGTGCATGTGCAGCATATCGATCTGCAAAGTTATGTCTCTCTCCACTCAGAGTAATTAGTACCATCCAGCACAATTTTGCCAGTAGTGTCAGTAAAAAGGTTAGGGAAAGCAGTAGGTGCTGCAATTTAAAGATTTAAGTTAGCTCACAAGATAAATATTTGAGACAATCACGAATTCGTTGCTTTTTGTATGCATGTTATGCACCAATAGAAACATGCAATATATATAAATGCGTATCACTAAATTCTACCTGTGGGCAAAGAACCTAGCATTGCATGCATTTATCTCAAATTGGTAAGCCTAGAGTGTATAATTTACATTTCCTAATACCTATGGGCAACTTAGAAAATAAAAGACCAAACTATCCCACCCTAATTAAATCTATAATCATAACTGTCTACCTATGGGTAAAGATCAATTATAATTATATATTTAATTACAATTAGATATTTTATAAGTTCCATATGTAATTATGTTGCATGAAAAATGAAAGGATGTTGTGGCTATTCCTTGTAAAAAGTAGTATGCTAGTCACAAATATCATTTAAGTGCATTTAAATCAAAAAGTGTACGTCATAATGGAGAGATTAATTAATTTAATAAATCCAATAAATAATTAATTAAATCCCTCCCACTATTTTATGTATTCAAAATTGTTTAGATAATTAATTTTGGCACCTTTCAACTCAAATTTCATTTTTGCAAAAATTTTTGAAACATTAAATAATTGTCTAAAGCTATTTTCAAAATGTTAGACAATTAATGAACTCATGAAAACAATTTTACAAATTTTCCAGTATGTGAAAATGCCAAAAATTAATCACTATCACTAATTTAAACAATTTAATGTCATTAATAAGAAAAATACATAAAACAAGAATTTATTTAATTAAACAGTGGAGTTAAGGTTTAAGAAAAGCCCAATACGTTTTCTGGAAATCTTAAAGTCCATAGCCCAGAAGAACAAAAAACTCATAAGCCCAATAATTTGTTTCTGGTTATTTTAAAATTCATGGTCCAGAAAAAACAAAAACGTGATAGGGCCCACAATTTCAAAAGACCGTCACTGTTCAATTAAAAAAGAATTTTTTTTTTTTTGGTTTCGGCCTAGAATGCGTAATCTATTCATCACAACAACAAAAAAAATATAAAAGCCCAGTCATTCAGGCCCAACAACGCATCATCGAGAAATTGCAGGGGAAAAAAATGATCAACCCAAAATGCGTCGGCCCAAAGGATTTGCACTCGGGCCAGAAATGCATCTGGTCCACCAGCTGGATAAGTGAAACGCAACGTTTCACTAAGACCGAAACGATGCCGTTCTCGCGTGTGGAAGGAGGCATCCTGCAAGACCCGAAACGGCAACATTTTGAGTGACTCAAAATGCCGTCGTTTGGGTCATCTCCCCCACCCGTTTCCACAAACCCTACCCGACCCGCCAACCTGAGTACAACCTAGAACGAGTTGCAACGACCCGCGACCTCAGCCGATCCTTTCCAGCGATCGGAGGCTGAAAACGGCGGCCTCTCATAGCGGTTCTTTCAAAAATATATATAAAAAACTCAATCAAAACAGGGATATATGTATAATAGACAACGATTAAACACAAATTTTGAATCAAAAAATTTTCTCAGATTCAAAACCCACAACGGAGGTTTTGACGGCAACGATGACGGCGATAGTTGTAGTAACCACATAGAATCATAAATTGATTGAAACACATATCAAATTCAAAGAGATTGAAAATTATAGTACTCTCTCTGAACGCAAATCGAAACAATAATCCCACAACAAAATCATATTATCATCAATCAAAACAGACTATGAATCTTATTCAAAATGACTGTAAAGCTGAGACGTGAATTCGGACTCTTTCTAAAACCCAGAATTGAAAAGCATTTATCATAAAATCAAAACTGAGATTCTGAAAACTCATATGGAAAAACATGGTCGATCGCAAATCAAATTCTCACAAATTGAAATTACATTATTTTGATCCTGAATTTTGATCCCAAATCGAAAACAACAATTGCTATCTTTGATTTAAAATATGGAACCCGCATAAAAATTATTACGGTAAACTCATTAAATTCCATAGTCAAATCATCCCCGATCAAAGAAAAGTAGGCAGAGAATCAGAGAACGATGCTTTGATACCACATGTTAGAATAAATCATGCTTTTTCTCAATTACATCACAATAAGAAAAGTATGCATCCAGTGAAATCGCCTATGAGGAAGTGACCTTGTCATATAATTTTGTATAACCAAATGATGATAAAAAATTATGAGATTTTACAGGATGAAAGTAGACATCATAAGCTTTAATTTGACAGGCATATGACTCAATTAGAGCTATATACAAAAATTTATGAATTTTTGAAGTCAGCACAGAAAAAACTGTGAAATTTCTGGAACAGCATGCAAAGATTGAAATTCTAGGAATTTTGTGATTCCAGCTAGCAAAATTCTATATTTTTCCTTAAAACTAGACTCAATAAGGGTTCTATAGGCTTTGGAATCACTCTAATTAGATTTTTTAGAATTAGTTATAATTTTTCAAATTTAGGGAAGAAAATCTGCCAGAATTTCCAATTAATCCAAAAATTTTGGAAATTGAATAAATAATTCCATATCATATAATATATGATATAAAAGATTTCCTCCACCTTCCAACAGCCATTTCCGTCATGTTGCGGCAGGCCAAAGAGAGAGAAAATGTTGAGAGCATTTAGAGAGAGAAGGAGAAGAGAACTTGCAAGGTAAGCCGATTTCTCCGACGATCAAGCTCCTAACGCGTATAACTCTACTCCTAAGCTTCTCTTTCATGTTCTTTAAGGTTGTTAAGGCTCAATTTTCCTTTTTAAGAAGGGCTAAGATTCAGCCATATCAAGGGAGAGCCAGTGGGAGCTTGAGGTAACTTCCAAACTCTTGTACATTGACTATTATGGCTGTTGTGGGCAATTTAATCGGTGAAATTTCGCCGGATTGCCGTTGGTTTCAAAGTTTGGAAATGACATGGCCTAGGGGTTATGTTGCCCAAATTGGGTCTTAACATTAGTTGTAACCTAATGTAATGGTTAATAAAGTAATTAGGAGTAGAAAGGAACGCATTTACGCAGCCGAAACCGAAAAACCCCAATTTTTCCCGGAGAACCTATCCATTTCGGTCAAGGCTGTTAGAGGGCCTTAGAATTGGATTTTCAATGATTTGATGATTCCATTGGGTTTAGGAGGGAAAATTAGGTGGGGTTACAGTTGGGCACTTTTTCGGAAAGCTCGAAAAAGCATAATTACGAAAACACCCCTGCATGTATTTGATATTTGTGTTAGTGTGTTGATGCATGTTATTGCTTTGCTTGATTATGTGAAACATGTATGAATGATTTGAAACTATGTTTCAATTTATGTTATTGCCATAAGTATATTGTTCGAAGCATTGAGCTTACAGATTTGTCATTGTGTGAGCATGAGTTATGTGATGCAAGCATGTCATGCATTAAACATTTATCGTACATGCATATTGGTATTGTTTTCCTACCGAGATTCTCTCGAATCTCACCCTCCCCTACCAACAATTTAGACAGGAGAAGACAGAAGATATGCAGAGAACAATGCAGAGAACCATATGAGGGGATTGCAGTGGTGGAACAAAGACAAGAAGATGTCTCTGTTTCATTAGGACAGGTTTAGATACCCAAGTAGCCCTGTGTGGCTACATTGATGGTAGTGATTATGTACGAATGCCTATGAGGAATTTATGTAATCATGCACTTATTATCAGTATATTCATGTTATTCCTGTGTTACCCAGCGAACCGCATATTATTTTCCACGAATACTATGGTAAAGATGAAATACTGTTACTGACCAACTGTAGCTTTAGCGTAGAAAGAGATTTTTGCTGAAGAATTCAACAACGATAATAAAGGTAAATGAGGTAAGTCTATGGACATATCATGTTGTCTATGAAGTATGGTACCCGTGAGGGGCATCCGGAAGGAAGTGTCCAATAAACGAAGACTTGGAAAAGTCAGTCTTCTTTGTCTCATATATGTACTCCACACAAGTTCTTTAAACATCCCTCCAAATTTAAATAAATCAAAATTTGTCGCCACATCGTACACACACTCCCATCATCTAGCTAATCTAATATATTTCTTTTTTTTTTTAATGTTTTGAAATTAATATATACCGAACCAGCTTCCTGTGCAATATTGCATGGGCTTCTATTTGTTTTTTCAAAAGTTATGCCTATTAAATTATGTTCTAAATAACAAAACATGCAACCTAATAGTATAAGCTAAATTTTCTTTGTGTTTTTTGGCTTGAAATGTGTTGGAGAAAATTACAAAGGCATCCCCTACAGTTTTTTTTGGGGAGAATTTCGTTAAAGGACCCCAAGACCAAATTTATTTCATTAAAGAAAAAAAACATTATGAAGTTTTACTGCATGACCAAGGGCTTAAATGGAAGTTTTGTAAGTAAGAAATAATAATGCCCCTTGCTGAAGCTGAGACGCCTACCGGCCAGAGCTCTGACCACCGGAAATTAATATGTTGTTCATATGAGGGTTCCAATTGTTTACAAAGAGTTGCAGACTTGTTTATGAAGAGTAGAATCATGAACAAGTGTATAACTCTTCGTGAACAAGTGGAATCCTCCTATGAACAACACATTAATTTCCAATGGTCGGAGTTCCGGCCGGTGATGACCACTCCAACTGGTGACCGGTCGCTAAAGCTCCGGTGACGATCAAACTTTTTTTAAAATAAATAAATAAAATAAGGGATATTATTATCTTTTTACCTATAAAACTTATTTTCATTTTGGTTCTTGAACCTGCAGTGAAATTTCAGAATATTTTAACCCTTTATTAAAATCAATTTAGTTTTGTAATCCTTCAATGAAATTTTCCAAATTTTTTGTCCCTCAATTTTCCATTTCGCCCGCGTCATAAATTTCTCTTCATACATTTCCAATCTGTTATTTCCCCATGAGAAGGGGACAAGGGGCATTCACTTTGATTAGTCGTTGTGTGGGTTGCAGTCATAATTTCTTATCGTGCAGTCTGCGTCAATCCGCGCGACCGCGCCCAAGCCCACATTCTCTGGACCCCACTTGAAAATTGTTCCACAATTTGAGGGGGGGGAAATTAATCAAATATTAATCCCTTTATTCATACTCATTTTGTACTTTAAAGTTTAAACTTTAAGATTGATTTTTTTTAAGAAAAAATCATGTAGAACCGGCTTATGTTAGTTTAAGTGACTCAAGCTTCTGTTTCTTTTCTAAATGGTTGGGAGGTTTTTTTTTTTTTTTTTTTGCTCAAAATGGTTGGGAGGTTTAACTCAACCCTTATACATATGTATCAGATCTAGTTGACAGGGTTGCATATTAAATTGGTCAAAAATATCAGCCTACGCATTCATTATAAGATCTTGACTACCAAGAAGTACCATTGCACCAACCATGCAATCTCTCATAATTTTATTTCCTTTTTGCCATTCTCTCATAATTTTATTTCATACATAACTTAGCTCACTTAATAATATAATATCAATACAAGTATATTAATTACTATATCCGATCTCTTATATAAGAGCTTATTAGATATTGACTTTGATCCCAAATATAATACTTTAATCCACTTTGTCTTCAAAAATTATAATTTTTGCTTCAAAGCACCCTTATTGGTTACAAATATTATTGGGGTTTCCAACTTTATATCCTAGGATAGTCATGATTAAAAACTAAAAAGAATACTTTAGGAAAATTAATTTATATTTGTTATAAATACTAAATTAACTAATTTTCTCTAAATTAATTAAATAGAGTAACTATTATATTAAGGAGCGAGGTAATGGGTGATCTTTAATGTCAACCAATTGGTTGAAATTGGAACGTTTAAAAGTCTTCCGATTTTAATGTATAACCTCGTTTGCCTAAATACTCAACTTATTATTGTATATGTCAATAATTCATAAAAGTTTGAAACCAGTGTTTCAAAGTAAAACTCATTACGAAGACAAGTTTAAATTCAATAGGTGTGGTATCAAGAATGAAGACAAGTTATTTGTATATTTTACCTTCTGAGGGGAGGATATGATGAAAGTTTACATTACATGAGAGCATCTTTTACGCAGTAATCAATGATTGCATGTAGATCATCATTAAAATCGAATTTAATCAATGAAGAGAAGCAAAAGGGAAAGTGATGGATAAAGCTGTCGTTGCTAAATGTTTCAAGCAAAAGACAATAACGAAGACCCGAAAAGTGGGTCTTTATTGTCGTATGGGGCTTAAAAAGCCATGGTACATGATTAATGTTGTGTGGTTTGTGTATTCAAGTTCTTTGAACCGAAAAATAATTGTTCGCTTTAGATTTCAACTTGTAGAAATTAAAATGGGCTTTTGAATAAGAGAAAAGCGTGCCTTACCAACAACCTCTATGAAGCTAAACACAATTTCTACATGCATTAAAAAATTACAATCAGTAAGATGTGTAACCCCCTACATTAATAGCCTAATTTATAATTCAAGAATGCGTCATTAAGTTGAAATAGAGACCAGCAGTTAATTTAAAACTTTTCCAAAACCTGTTTAGTGCATTCTCACGTTCACATTACGAATATAATTGGCCTGTGCAGTTCAGTTTCATTCATACATATCAGAGTTGCAACCAAAAAATCCCGACAACGCTCGGGTTTCGTTTATTTAATAAAAGGTTTACAGGGCACATTGCCCATTTATAGTTTCCCATACAGGGGATTACACTACACCACTCATTAGATACAACATGTACAACTAATCCCCAACAAAATATGACAACCAACTACCAAAATTAAAACTCCGAGCTAGGAGCTCTAACCGTCCTTCGTCACTTGCTTTTCCTTTGAACCACTTGCCCTTACTGTAGGTTAGTCATTGGAAAGAATGAGATTCAAAAGAATCCCAGTAGTAACAGTTCACTTATAACATGTACAATCACATAGCATGTAAGCAAATCACAAGCACAACACAACGTCATTTATGTGACAGCTTTCACTGTACTCGCAATGACATGTTTCACAACAGCATATTTCACAATAGCATATTTCACAACAGCATGTTACACCACGGCATGTTTCTCAACAGAATATTTCACAACATCATGTTTCACAACGACATGTTTCAATTATAAGATATGCATACAGTGCATCATACACAATATAAGAGAGAGGATCACTACCTTGTTCTTTCCGCTCATGCTTTGGCACCAGTTTATTACGTGCAGAGCAAATGTCAAATCCTATAATTAGAATTACAGGCGACAGGTTATTACTTAATCCAATTCTTCTTTAATTCAAACACTCAAGTTGGTTATCATTAGGGACATTTAATCAAGTTAACTAAGAAGATTAAGTGGTCAATTAACCTAAAAGACCAATTCCTAACCTCAAAGTTCAACAATATTATCATATGCCATTACCTTTAAATTTTTGCACACTTGAACCAAATCTACCAGAATTTTCTCCAGATTTTTAAAAATCATAACTAATTCTACAAAAATCGAAATAGGGTGATTCCAAAGGCTATGCAACCCTTATTTAGTTTATTTTCAAGGAAAAATATCATCCACAGCCAATTGGATGCACAACATTCCCAAAATTTTCATTTATTGCATACTGACAGAATTCAACCTAGTTTTCATGACCAAACTTCAAAAATTCATAACTCCCAGTGTATAAATCGAAATGATGCAAATGATCTATCAAATTAAATCTTGATATATCTACTATTTAACTGGAAAGTTTCAGAATTTTTAAAGATCATTTGGTTATCCAAAAACACTACACAATAACGGTACCTCGCTGGAATCCTGTTTAGCAGAAAATCCAGTTTTGCATTTTGAGTTTCAATGACCCAAAATTCACAATCCGGGGCTATTCCCACACAACTTTTTGTGTAGAACACAATGGTGACATGAAAATGAACAAATTCCCACTCATTCCCAATACCCTGTTTTGGCAGAAAGTTCAAAATAAATTCCAACAATTACCAACTTCTAATTTCAGCATCAAACTTATGTCAAATGGTTTCTAATCATCATAAACCAATAAATAACATAAACAAAACGTCATGAATTACTCAAACCCTTGTTTGGCCAAAATCAGGGCAGATTTACACATGCCAAAATACTCATTCAAACAACACAACCAATAGCTTAAATTGATGCTAATACTCGCCTATTGCTTCTCCTTAGCTCCTTTCTTTGGTTTTTCAGCTTTTGTTTCTTGGATGATGGCTCAAAACACCTCCTCTTGAAATTCTTAAACCACAGAAATGAAGCTCTCATCAAGAGAAATAATGTTTATGAAGGACACTTGAGCCATATATGAGGTTAAGGAGGTGAAAATCAAAGTAGAAAGTTTCACCTTTGCCTTGCTTTTCTTTCTCTTTCGTTAGAGTTGCAGCAACCGACTTGGAGAGTGAGAGAGAGAGTGATTAAATGATCATATTTCTCTTCCCTTATCTCTTAAAAGGCTGAACGAAAAGTTGGACAAAGGAAGAGATAAAGAACTTTAATAAATATCATCATCCACCACTCTTCTCTTTCCTTCCTTCATGTCATACGAATATAGCCCTTAAAGTAATCAAAAGAAAGCTTCTTGACCGACTCCAAGCATAAAAGGTGAGGTTATATATCTTTGATTCAATTCCCTCTTCCTTTTCCTTTATGTTAGCCGAAATTATTGACTAAGAGGAAGAATTGTTCACTTAATGATTTTTCTTTCTCTTTTGTGATTTGGATGTCCCAACATAAATAAGGAGAAGTGAGTGAATTTGACGAAGTCTTGCCTTTTTGTATGTGTGTGTGGCATTTGACTAGACCTCTTCTCCTTCTCTTGAATTTGGACGTCCATAGGAGGTCTTGGATGAGTTAAATGGCTTCTTTATTAAGCCATTTTCAACTTCTTAAAATATATTGGGTGTGTTTGGATTAGCGATTGGATAAGTAACTTATTTTTACTTAGACTTATGGAATCTTAAAATTGGAAAAAAGTTAGATTGGATAAAATGATGAGTGTTTGGATTGGCGATTGGATAAGTAACTTATATAAAATTGAATGATGTTTGGTTTGGCTTTTGTATTATTTAAGAGAAAAAATTGTAAAAATTATGAAAAATGAAAAAAATGAAGGGATAATTTTGAAAAAAGTCCCAATTGGCAACTTAATTGCCAAATGGGACCTGGGAAGATATCTACACATGGAGGGATTTTTTCACAATTTTCTCAAAAATTAACTTTGAAAATTTGACAATGGTACAATTTTGAATAAAATTATATCAAACTTTAATTTAAATTGGTACACTCCAAAAGTCTTTTCTATTATGCACCTCAAGCTTAAATTTTATAAATTATATCAAACTCTAATTTAAATATTAAATCATAACTCATATTTTCACATAGCTCAAAATTTAACAAAATAAACCGATTAAAAGCTCAATAATACCTCCAATAATCCAAATAAATTATTTAAACTAAATTTAATGGGTAAAAACACCATATAGAAACTAATTTATTACATGTTTATAAAAAATTGATTATAAAATCATAAAACAACTGAATAATAAATCTAAACTGATTAAAATTAATTATTAATTATTCTCTACATTTCTATAGTCATATATTGACAAAACTCAAAACATGTCTAAACTCTTATCCCAAAGTATTCTCTAATTAGTAGAAGATTACTATCTAAAGAAAGAAAAACTTATTTAGAACATTTTTCATAAAAGAAGTTTTGTGATTAGAAGTGATTTTGAGTATCTCATTGATCCTCAAAGATATAAAAATACTCCTATCAATATTATTTTATATACATACATGCACATAAGCTCCAATAAGCTCCATTTTGAGACTTATGACTTTTTCCAGCTTTTGGCTTTTTTTACTTTAAATCCAATCGCTGAAACAAACATCCCAAAAAATCAAAACACTGTTCAAATCCAATTGCTCCACTGTTCAAGTCCGATTTGTTGGCAAATTGTTGAAACAAACACACATTATTAATTGCAATTTATCACATGCATATACTTTGACTTTTCAACTTTTCATTTACTTGATTACAAATGTTCCAACCTTTGCCATATTTCTTACAATTATTCCTTTCCCTCTTGATCCATCCATAAAATGACATCCTAAGATCCTTCTCTTTAGCCCAAATGACTTTTCAAATGGAAAAGACGATGAGGTATATCATTTAAATCATCTTTCCTTTTTCTTATGGTCTTGAATGTTTTTTTTATCAAGGGAGAAGGAAGAGAAATTAATTTAAGTTTCCTCATCATTATCTTTACTTTTCAAGAGAAAATATTAGCCCTTGAGTACATTTTGGGGTATTACAATTCTTCCCCGAACAATAAATTTCGTCCCCGAAATTTGCTACACAACTTGAGCCATAAACTTCGAATAATGCCTCTACATGTCAGCTTCTCCTTCCCAAGTTGCTGCTCTTTGCGTCATTCCCTTCCAGATCACCTCTACATACGGTATACTCCGGTGCCTGAGCCGTCGTCTTCTCTATCAATAATCTGCTCCAATTCTACTCTATATGTGAAGTTGTCTTGCAATTCGACTTCTTCATATTCAACAACTTGTGCTAGATCTGGTTGGTACTTCTTTAGTTGGGAAACATGAAACACATCATGGAGCCTACTCAAGTTTAGGGGTAGGGCTATTGATAGGCAATAGGCTCAATTCTAGCAAGAATCTCAAAAAAACCTATATATCTTGGGCTTAGCTTCTTCCGTTTGATTGCTCGACCAATGCCAATGACTGGAGATACTCTCAAAAATACAAGAACACCCACCTCAAATTCTAGAGGTCTTCTCCTTTTATTAGCGTAGTTCTTCTTTCGACTCTTTGCTACAAGGAGCCTCTTTCAAATAATTCGAATTTGTGTTGAAGTCTGATCAACAAGATCTAGCCCATAAAGCTTTCTCTTAGACAGCTCGTTCCAGCACAACGGTGACTGGCATTTCCTCCCATACAACACTTCATACGATGCCATCTGGATGCTCGCATGATAGCTATTGTTATAGGCAAACTCAGCTAATGGAAGAAAGTAGTTCCAATTCCCTTTAAAGTCGAGGACACACGCTCTCAGCATATCTTCTAGCATCTAAATGGTCCATTCCGACTATCCATCTGTCTGAGGATGATAGGCCGTGCTGAATCTCAATTTAGTGCCCAGAGCTTCATGTAGAGCCTTCCAGAATCTTGAAGTAAATCAGGAATCCTGAACATAGATTTATGCCAGTTTGTCCGGAAAGTAACTAGTGTTGATCGGTATAAAATACGTCGACTTCGTAAATCGGTCGACAATCACCCAGATCGCATCATAATTTCTAATCCTGGGCAATCCCACAACAAGATCCATGGTCACACTTTCCTACTTCCATTCTGGAATCTCAGGACTCTGCAGTAATCCCGATGGTTTTTTGTGTTCAATCTTCACTTTTTGGCAAGTAAGACATCATACCACATACTTTGTCACATCGCTCTTCAATCCCGACCACCAATACATGGATTTCAGACCGTGATACATTTTGGTCATTCTGAGGTGAAGAGTATATCGGCTCTTATATGCCTTATCTAAAATCTTCTGCCTCAAGTCTGCCTTCAGTGGAACACATATTTCTCTTTTTATAGCAAACCAATCCACTAGGTGACAAGTCGTAGTTCCAAGTTTTCTCCTCGTTCGATCATAGCCCGTATGGACTGTACCTGATCATCTTGCTTCTGAGCTTCTTCATTTCATCCCTCAGATCATTTTCCCGTTGGGAAATATTGTAGTCAGCACAAACGATCTGGTTTGACAAATTCAAGTCCCGAAAATCTTCTATCAACTTTACCTCTTGTATCATCATTACTGCAACAAGCACTGTCTTTCGACTAAGAGCATCTGCAACGACATTAGCTTTACCCGAATTAGAAAATATTAAAAGTGATGAGGAATTCCCAACTTTTTTCTTGCAAAATAACTGATATGTCAATTCCCAATTTTCAGGTTCCTTTTCCATCATTTTCCCAACTTTATACTATTATTATTATCATCTATTCTTTCACCTAATCTTAATTATTTCTATTTTAATCTTAAACTAGAATATTTCTAATAAAATCCCAAAAATGGTGCACCAATTTCAATTGATCTTATAATAATATAATCCCATAGAAATTTTTTAAAATTACATAGATAACTCTTCAATTATCTTAAAAATATCCATTACACATATAAAATATGGAGAGTTATTACACCCTCACACTTGTATTAAATCTTATCCTCAAGATTTTAAAGAGTTTAAAACAATCAAAAAAAATTAAGCATCACAAATGTACGGACCGTAGAATAGTATAATAGTGAATTAAGGTCATTCCACATAACAAAAAAATGGCATTTTGTAGTGGTGACATTGTAGTGGTTACAATTAACTGCTACAAATGTTAAGATTTGTAGTAGTTAAAACCTTAACCGCTACAAATTTGTAGCGGCAAGCTACGCGCCAAGTGGCGCGACAAATTGGCAACGTTTTTTGTAGCGGTTAAGTATAAAAAACCGCTGCCAATATGGTGCGCATTTTCCGCCAAAACTTGTAGCGGTAAACTTATAGCAGTTACTAAATAATAACCACTACAAAGTTGGCGCTACTTGGCGCGACCAAAATGCGCCAACAGTGTAGCGGTTATTTGTAGCGATTTAACCAATTAAACTCTATAAAATGTGAAAGGTCACATATTTGTAGCGGTTATAAAGTTAGAACCGCTACAGAACTTCAAAAGTTTTTGTAATTTGTAGCGGTTATTATAGAACCGCTACAAATTTTAGCCGCCCTGCTTATTTGTAGCGGTCGGTGTAGCGGTTATTTTAAGAACCGCTACAAAGGCCACCCCTATTTAAGGCCGCCGCCCCCCTCACTTTTCCGTTTGGCCATTTTGTTTTCTGAAGTTCCTTTGAGTGTTTTCTTTTAGATTTAAGCGTTCAGACGTCTGTGGAAGAGTTTTTGCTGCATTATTTCTCATTATTTGCACTTGAGGTACAGAGACAATACGTATTTTATTTGTATTTTTATTTTTATTATATTTTTTCATAATAATGTGACTAAAATGTTTTTTTTTGAATTTTTGTAATTGATATGGCTTCAAGACAGGATAGGGGGAAGGAGCCTGAGGTCCCCAGACCGATTTTGCGGGGTGACGGCATAGAGCAGGGGGCAGCGCGGAGGGAGGGCGACTGCGGCATTTCAGCCCATCCCCCCACAGGAGTCAGCCCTACCACAGGCACCACAAACGATCCCACAAGAGACGACCGCACCAGTGGTACCTGATTTAGGGGAGGGAGATATCAGTGTTGAGGACTATGACGCGAATGAGGACTTCAACATCCCGATTGGGATCAGAGAGATGGAGTAGTTCCTCGATGAGGAGGAGGTGCGGGAGCAGAACAACCCATGAGGGTTGTCTTCGCGGTCTACTGGGTTTGAGGTGCAGGTCCAAGGTCCAAGGAGGGTTGTCTTCCTCCTCCTCCTCCTGCTGATGATGATGGTGCGGTTAACTCTGTCCAGCAGCATCTGAGGGAGCCCCATCTGAGGAAGCACCAAATGATCAGCCCCCAACTACTTAGTTTAGGACATATTTATTTTTTGTTGTTGAAACATTTGTAAATAAATATATATAATTTTTTATTTCAGAACTTATATTCTTATTGTGTTTACCATAGTTATATTTATATTTTAGACTGCGTTGTTAAATTTATGAATTAATTACAATAGTTATATTTATATTTTTAATCCGCATTTACCATAGTTATAGTTATATTTATATTTCTAAAACTTAAAAAAAATAAATTATATATATTTGTAGCGGTTAATATGAATAACCGCTACAAATATATATAATTTATTTTTTTAAAGTTTTAGAAATATAGTTCCATATTTGTAGCGGTTAAAGCTGAAACCGTTACAAAAGTAAAGACATGTGCGCGGCAAAATTCAAAATTGAATTGTTGACTATTTGTAGCGGTTATATAAATAACCGCTACAAATACTCAACTTTTCAATTTTGAATTTCCCCCCACTTTTTGCAAATTTGTAGCGGTTACTTATGTACGCTACAAATTTAAAACTAATTCTTCAATTTGATTCCCAATGGCTTGATAATTAGTAGCGGTTTTATACATATAACCGCTACAAATGTTTAGCACAGTAGCGGTTATGAATCGCTACAAAATATTAAATGTTGGAAATTCAGAATATAAGGTTCCAAGCACTTATCATTCTCTATTCACTCATCTTCTTCACTATACTTTCTCTCTCTCACTAGTAGCTATGGATAAGTCATGGATCAGGTTGCCATGCAATTCTCCGGAATATCTGTACGGATTAAACAATTTCTTGGATTTTGCATTCACTCACGCCAGCTATAACGGCAAGATCGTCTGTCCGTGTCGGAGATACAAGTTCAAGAAGTGGCATGCACGAAATGTTGTTAAGGAACATTTGCTCCTGAAGCCTTTCCCGGAGGACTATACGTTCTGGGAAGTTCATGGTGAGAAGGCCAGCATTAGATATGATGATGCTCTTCCTCGAAGTTCTCAAGTAGGCGTTCAACTAGATGAAGATGATCATGTGAATGATGTTGTGCGTGATGCATTTGGATTTCAAGGTGACAACTTCAATGAAAAAGTGCACGGTTCTGAGCCAGTGTTCATGAGGAATGAAGCAGATCGTCCTTTATATCAAAGTTGTCAAAAATATTCTAAATTATCTTTCTTGATCAAATTGTATCAATATCAAGTGCTTATGTGGAATCACAGATAAGGGAATGTCGATGTTGCTCGAATTATTACAAGATGCATTCCCTGATGCTGAGATTCCCACAACATTCTATAAGGCCAAGAAGATTATCAACAGGTTAGGGTTGAACTATCAAAAGGTTGATGCATGCCCCAACGATTGTATGTTGTATTGGGGAGACGATTCCAGCAGGGAGACTTGTAAGAGATGTCATACATCGAGGTACAAGACAATTCAGAAGGGGGAAAAGTAGAAGAAGAAACCTGCAAAGATTCTTAGATACTTCCCTTTGAAACCTCGCCTACAAAGATTATTTATGTTTTCCAAAACTGCGGAGCACATGAAGTGGCATGTCGTGATAAGAATGAAGACGGTAAATTAAGACATCCCCGAGATGCAGATGCTCGGAAAATGTTTGACAACGACTTTCCAGATTTCGCGACCAACCCCAGAAATGTTCGGCTTGTGTTGGCGACTGACGGTTTCAATCCTTTCGGGAATCTTAGCACAAGTTACAGTATTTGGCCAGTAGTCTTAATTCCCTATAACTTACCCCCTAGATGTGTATGAAACAAAGCTCTTTTATTATGTCTATGATCATTCCAGGCAAAAAGGGACTGGGCAATGACATTGATGTGTATCTCCAACCGCTTATTGCGGAATTGCTTGACCTGTGGAATGTTGGCATGGAGACGTACAACGCTTACGGGAAAATTTTGTTCAACTTGCGTGCAACCTTGATGTGGACAATTAGTGATTTCCCTGGCCTTGCCACATTATCTGGTTGGAATGTGCATACTGGGTCGGCGTGTCCAGCTTGCAATTTTGACTCTAACGTAATGCGCCTTCCCCACTGCCGAAAGTGGTACTTTATGGGGCATCGGAGGTTTCTCGATGGAAGGTATAAGTTCATATTGCAACGGAATCGCTTTAATAGGAAACCAGAAAATAGAGGATCACCTCAGACTTTGTCCGGTATAGATATCTTACAGTAGCTTGAGCATGTTGACTTCGAGTTTGGAAAAAATGACGATTCAGCACAAACTCGCCAAAAGACACGCAGGACTTCGGCGCCTCAACAGTGGAAGAAGATAAGTATTTTATTCACTCTTCCATATTAAAGATCTAATTTACTTTGCCACAATCTTGATGTCATGTACATTGAAAAGAATGTTTGCGATAATGTGCTATATACACTGCTTAACGAACCCGGCAAGACAAAAGATCACCTTCAAGCAAGGAAAGATTTACGCGCCATGGGAGTTCGTGAAGAGGCTTGGCCAGATGAGCATGACAAATTTCAGCCGGCAAAGTTTACCCTCACAAAACCGAACAAGGAAGTCTTCCTTGCGACGTTGAAGAAATTAAAAGTTTCTGATGGGTATTCAAGCAACATTTCTCAATGTGTTGACTTGCAGGCTCGACAGGTTGCTGGCCTGAAGAGTCATGACTCACATGTTCTTATGCAACAGTTACTTCCTCTGGCTATAAAGAATGCACTTCCTCCCGATGTTTCCATCGTTTTGGTGGAACTTTGTTCTTTCTTTCGGAAGTTGTGTTCCAAGGTTTTGATCGTTGAGGAGCTCGATCAGCTACAATCCAAAATCATTCTTACGCTTTGTCATTTAGAGATGATCTTTCCTACGTCCTTTTTTACTGTGATGGTTCACCTCACAGTTCACCTCGTTTATGAAACAAAGCTCACTGGCCCAGTACAATATCGATAGATATCATGTATCCGATTGAGAGGTACTCATTTTAAATATGTGCTTCATTGTTAGTTCTTATGTTTGCTAGTCGTCCTTTTCAGCATTTAGTATCAATTTTCTCTTCTTTACTTCGTAGGTTCCTTGGGAAATTAAAATCTTACGTAAGGAATAAGGCGTGGCCAGAAGGTTCTATAGCTGAAGGCTATATAGGAGATGAGGTGCTGTATTTTTGTTCAAGGTACTTTGATGACCTTGAGACGACTTTTAACCGCCCACCTCGTGTTGACGATTGTCATGAACCTACGCCAACATCAGGAGAATTTATCCCTCGTGTTGGTAAACCAGTTGGAGGAACTAAGAACTTCAAACTAACGGCAACTGAAAAGTTGCAAGCATATAGACATGTCTTGATTAATTGCACTCAAGTTGAACCTTTCATACAGTAAGAATTGTACCCTCACATGTGTTAGGATCGGTAGGCACAGCGGAAGAATTTTAAAAATTTTCACCGATCCTAATCGAGGATCTATCAACGACGTTTAAACCAAGTTGGAAGGATTCATACCTTTTTTATGATTCAGAGTTTTCACGATCTCTATGAGCCAACATGTCAGGTCCACTCCCTCTACCGGTATCCACACGAATGCTCTCCAACCGAGACTGCGTGCTAGCTTCTCTAATGTCTCCTAGAGTTTCACTTGCGGCTCTCAATTCTCATGTGCATATCAATATATCTGCTCTATCAAGTTTATAACCTATGAAGGCTATTTTCAAATTTCAAAAGTAATCATCATTAATTTTGAAATTAATTAACAATTAATTATCTTGATGAGCTAATTAAATAAATTCAGTTTAAATTAAATCTGTCCAACAGTTTTAATTTAACCTATTTATTTAATCCAAATAAAGAGCCATTAGATTTAATTTATCTTCATAAATTAAATCTAAGATACTATATCTCTATCATGTTAGTTATTAAATTTAATATATCTTAATAAATTAAATTTAAAACTAACACAATATAATAATATCATATAATATATATATACACACATATATATATATATAAGATATATATTTCGAAAATATATATATATCTATATAATATTATTAATGAATTTTATATTTTATATATATATATATAATTCGTCCACCCTAAATTAAACATTATCTCGTGTTGGGCCATTCTTGTGTGCGACCCTGTAGGCCCATATGAAGTTGGTAGTGGGCCAATAACTATACTAATCCAAAAGTCGCAAGCGGCCTCTAGCAAGACATTACGACTACCCAATTCATATGAGGATCATTATCACGATGCAACCTGTCATACAACCATATCACGTCCCTTTTGTCACACGATATATCGATCAAGGATAAGGCATGGATAATGTCATCCTCTTGTTCCTGACCATTACTTTCTCGATTCCTGAGTAGCCTGATAACAGAGACAGAAACTCCTTTCATCATAGTATGGCCATACATTTCTTAGACTCACTCATCGAGGGGCCCAGTAATATCTCTTTACTAATGTGAGGGATAAATTCCATCTTGATCATTCATATTCCTCTGCATGAAAAACCACCAAGCCCGATTGTAGCCTTTATCATCACCCGGTCAAAAGTGACTTTTGACTAGTTCAAAGCTTAGCAACTCTCATGTTGGAATCCATGATGACCTCAGGTCTAAGGGCATTGTGACGTGGTTATACATGAGAAAAGCTTATGACTTGATTCATGTAGCTTTCTCACAGTGGGTCGGTCCAGCACCTTGTACTCTTACAAGTGCCTAAGACTTTGATTCGTATCTCCATATCTTATCAAAGTCATACTGATCTTGTTTCATCTCTGCTCCCGCATAGATGACCGACCAGGGACATTTTAGGACAATCTTTATGAATTATCCAAGGATACAATTATCACAGTTAACATGCAAATAATATGATAACAGAATGGAGAAATTTCATTAAAATAATAATGTTCAAAGTACAATGATTGGCCCTTAGGGCACAATTTCCAACAACATGTTATTCTATATCTTTGGTAACTTTTTTCATTTCACTATCGTCTTTCCATTATTAATTGCAGGGAATTCAGAAGTCATGTTAATTGCAGGGAATTTCACTATCTACTGCGGTGCATTTTTTTAGTCCACATCATTTAAATTAAATTTTTTAAATTTAATAATACATCACTAACAATAATTTTTCTATATAATTTTTGTAGGGATGACGAGAATGAGTGATCAAATTCAAATTATGCTTTTGTCTTTAAAAAAAATGGAAAAAAATATTTAAAAATAAAATAAAATAATATTTGTTGTGGTTTTTGAACCGCTACAAAAATAAAAGTAACTGCTACTAATTAAAAACCGCTACAAAATGGATACATTAACCGCTACAAATGCTACGCAGATTCCTATAAATACTCCTACCACATTTCATTTCAAACACTCCCCCATTTCTTTTCACCTTATCCTTCTTTCATTTTCTCTCATTTACAAATTTTTTTGTATGAGTTGAGGAGCTTAACAATACGATCAAATATGGTAACAAGTTTTTTAATTTTTTATTTCAATACTTCTTTCTTTGGCATAAAAATTATTCTCACCATTTTTTTTCCAGATATTTCAAAGCTTTATCTCATTTTCATCTATTTTTCATACACAATTACATTATAGTAGACAACATAATAGTTCCTTATTACCTACGTATCCTTAATAATATTATCAATACAATTTTTATACTTATCCAACTAAATTAAATTATTCCTTTTAATTTAGAAATGAGTTAAATTATTGAATAATAAGCTAATTAAATTAGCTAAACTACTAAAAAAATAAATTATTTAATTTAATATAAAAAAACAGAAACAAATGATTGTATTTTTTTAAAACTTTTTCTTAATTTTTGTAGCGGTTACTAAACCGCTATTAATTAATGCGCCTTTTACAAACTGAAATTAATTTTTTTGCGCGAATTTTGAATTTTGATGAAATTAGTAGCGGCTCTATAACCACTACTAATTATAGGAATTTCATATTAGTAGCGGTTCTTAAACCGCTACAAATGAGCAAAAAAAATTCATTTTTCTTTTCCCGCCTTGAAAGTTTTCTTTTTGATATTTGTAACGGTTATATAACCACTACAAATATCCCAAAAAAAGATTACAGCTTATGGCGATGTTGTAGCAGTGGGATTGAACCGCTACAAATAAAGTAACAGTTATTTTACTTGAGTAGCGGTTTTATATAACCGCTACAAATCCGCTTGCAACTTGCGATTTAGTAGCGGTTTTATAAACGGCTACTGATGTTTCTTGTAGCGGTTAAAACCGCTACTAATAACCATTTTTAACCGCTACTAAATCACTTTTTTTTTTGTAGTGATATTTAATATAATTGATAATTAGGCATTAAAATTCTTATTTTCATTTAAGTTGAGCAAATAAAAAAAGAAATGAATTTAAAAATCAATTTAAATAAAAGCAAGAGTACTAAATTTAATGTTTATAAAATTTCAAATTTATAAAAATAATCTAGAATGGTTAATCCCTTTTCTAAGTTTTAGAGCATGTAATTACCCAATTAAAAATACTTAATATTAAATTATTAATCTAGAATTTAAATGGATATAAGCATCTTCCAATTACTTATACCACTCTCTCAAGTTAAAATTGTTATTCCTAACTAATTTACTCAAGAGGCAATAAGTGTCTAATTTCACTCTAATATGATTATATGAGTTTAAAAGGTATATTCCTATCTTATTGACAAATTAGAATAAATTCTAATCTCACATTACTTAATCATATGGTCTAATTAAGATCCCTCTTCTAACACTAATCTAAATTTCCTAATTTCATACAAAATTTTATTAAGTACTAAGTAGACAAAACAGAACAAATTAAATAAACAAAAGTAACATTGAGTATAAATTAATAAGTTGATACATGCTGAAATCCCCAAATTAATTCATAGCTTCTCTAAATACAAAGAGAGTCTAACACCACACGACTTTAATTAAAATCATCTCAGCAACAAACCAATATGATCCAGAGTAATTAACAGAGCAAAGGAAAATTCAGCATCATCACAGCCCAAAATGAATTTAGATTCAAATAACAAAAGGGAAAAGATAAACACAAGGGACGCAGAGCACAATATCTTAAATCTCCAGCTTCAATCACAGAATGGCGTAGCTTCCTCTCCTCCGGTTCAGCTCAGACAGAGTTCGACGCTGCCTTCCCCTCTGGGTCCTTGAAGCTTCTGTATCTCCCACTGTCTTCCTCTCAGCTCTCTCGATGAAGCTCGCTTGTTGCTCCGATTAAAGAGACTCACCACCGAAGCTCGTGATCTCCGTTCTCTGCTATCAGCTCGCGATTCAGAATGATCTCTCCCTCTTCTTCGGCTCTCTGGCTTTCGGTGTTGAGAATGATCCCCAAGCCTCTGCTTTGCTCACTCTGGTTCTCGTCGGACCTGGGGAAGAAGAGGATGAATAGTAGCTATGATCACCTCCCCAGGTCCAGTCTTCAACCTCTGGTTTTTTTTTTAATCGATCAAGAAAGTGAACTCTGAAGCCGCTGGTTCTCCAACGAAGGAGGTTTCCCCTGAATGTCGGCTGCCTCTCTGGTTCTATCCCGTGGCTACTGGCTATCCTCTTCTCCACTGTTTCCCTCCGCTGATTTTTTCAATGAATATTGCGGCTGCTATGGATCTCACCGCTCTCCCCTCTGTTCAGCCCAGAAGACCCAACTGCCTTGGGTCTCTAATTCCTCCAATTACCCCAAACGACGTCGCATGCTCCTGGCTGTTTAATTGGGCCCTTTTTCTTTTCATATTCAGTTTATGCCTAGAATATTAATAACAAGGAAAATAAAATAAAAACAACAAACTATCATTCTCTTGATGCAAGAATTTTAATCTAAACTTAAAACCTTTTATTTTAATTAAAATCTTGGATATTTACAATGGAATCTCCAAATAATATCAAGAAAATCATTTTAAATTAGCATTGATAACTCCCCAATTATATCAAAAATATATCTCAAATATATTAAAAAAATGGAGACTTAACAGTCCCGATCACTTATTTTATTTTATTTTATTTATTTATTTATGTTTTTGAATATAAACTGAATTCATTCATGTTTCAAAACTATTTACAAAATCAACATCCTCTAATCTCCCTCATCATCCTCCACATATTATTTAACATGTGGGGTTGACCAACGATGCAAAAGTTGTTTGCGTTATGAGTAAGTTTGGCAAGATAACCTGCATACTTAAACCTATTTCTACTCCTATGATGAACTTTGACGTGCCACTCTCTATTGTATCCAAAGTCTGGTCTCAGCTATTACATCGTAAAACGGGTGATCCTAATTAGGGTGTAAATAGGCCAGGCTAGGCTTTTGCCTTAACAGGCCAGGCCTGGTTTACATCAAGATGGCCTGATCCTGGCCTGTGGCTTGTAAGAGGTCATTTTTTGGGTTAAGCTTGGCCTGAGGCCTGTTAAAGGGCCTAGAATTTTAAAACATTTTAAACAGGCTTACAGGCCATAGGTCTCCCAATAGGTCTCTTGAGAAACAGGACGAAAACAAATAGGCGCAAGCAGGCCCAATTACACCAATAATCCAATATACATGAAAAAATATGAAGCCGAATACAAAACCTTTGGAACTTCTCATCTTCACATTAAATCTTCAATATAATTTCTTCTTCTCCTTAAAGACCTTCCAAAAAAATAATCAAATGTATAGTATTAGAGTATGAGCTAGATGACATTATTTCACTTTTAATGTAATTTCTTCTTCTCCTTCAAAGACCTTCTAAAAAAATAATCAAATGTATAGTATTAGAGTATAAGCTAGATGACATTATTTCACTCTCAAACAGAGATGACATAAATAAATCAACAAGAGTTTAAACGATACATCCTAAAAAAAATTTAAACGATAAAATCAACAAAGAGAAATAAATAAATCTAATCTGAATGCCTATGTATATCCAATACTGATCGAGTTTAAACGATAAGTATCCACTTTCTGATCGAATATAAAGCAGGCCAAAGCAGAACACACCAAAGCATTTGATAAGAACAGAGTTTCAAAGTAACAGATCACTTAAAGCAGGCCAAAGAATAAACTATGTGAACTGAGTTTAAAAGATAAATATTTCAAACCAATTGATCAATTACACCTGAACTCAAAGCATCAACTGAGAAGGGATGAGGCAGTGACTGTTAGCAGAAACTGAGAAGGCGTCGTACAGATTTCATACGACTGTGAACTGAGAAGGAGAACTGAGAAGCTGTGACTGTTAGCAGAAATGCGAGTCAGATGATGATGACGATGACGGGGAGTAGCAGGCTGTCTCCCGTCGGTGTGAACTGTGAGACAGATGACGATGATCTGTACCTCAGCTGTGTGTGAGCCTGCGAAGACTGAAGACGTGGGTGAGAACTGAGAATGGGAGTAGCACTGTAAGCTTCCGTTGGGTGTCGGTGTCTAAGACTCTGAGTTCCAAAAAGCTGTGTGAGCCTATGGCTGTGAAGACTGAAGACATAGGTGAGAAGATGAGAACTGAGAAAGGGAGTACTGTGAAGACAGAAGACGTAGTTGTCCAAAAAAAAAAAAGAAGACAGAAGACGTAGCTCTGTTTCTTTCAATCTGTTTTTTTTGAACAAAATGTATAAAACAAAGCTTGGACAAAAGCTGAGTGTTTTTTTTTAGTGCATGTCCCTGTGAGCTTTTGTGCTTTTCGGTGGGTGACAACTTGTGATGTGAGCTTTAGACTTTAGTGCTTGTGAGCTGTGAGAGGCCTGATTGACTGAATTGAGTGAAGATTGAAAGAAATAGATCTGTCGGTGTGGGGACAAAAAAAAGAACGTCGGTGCATTTTGTTCAATTATAATTTTATCCTTAATTTTTTTAAACCTAATAGGCCTATAAAAACCTTTTTTTTTCGGTTGAAAGTAGACTTTCATTTAATAAAAGGAGGGAAATATCACAGACCAAGTCTTAGTATGTGTTTGGTATTGTTTATCGGGGGTCAATAAACATTTATTACGTAAGTAGAGATAAAACTCCTCTCACATACTTATCTTGTATACCGTAAATTATGATTTATAAGCACTTATTGATCAAAAATAAGTTATCTCAAACGAGCACTTAATGAGATGAAAGCATGAAAACGACACGCAAATTCAAAACAGCATTGAAAGAGACATAAAGCATGAAATTATTAAAGCTAGTTTGTTGCCACATGCAACTCAGCCAATTCCCTCCCTATTTGCTTCCAGAGGATGCTCATTATCAGACTCTGACTCTTCAACACTAGCTTCCCGAAAAAAAATCTCTGGTAGAGGAGGTGGTGATTGTAGAATCAGACCGCTTGGTCCCAATTCCCTTGAAGCTAAAGCAGCTAAAAACCGCTTGGTCCCTACTTACAGGCTTTGGCCTGATAAATAAATTAGGTTTCGGAATAGGCCTTGGTCTGATTTGTTAGCCTGATAGATTGCGTAACCTTCCCCAACCCTAATAATAACCATGTAGAAGAAAATTATTCCTAGGATATATTTTTTCCACCGTCGGCACAATAGCAATCAGAAGACTTTGACTAAGGTTGATATTCACATGCACTACTGGAACTAATTCTAATAAAATAATAATAAAGCTTTAAGGAAGATTCTAACAAAAGACGATGAAGACTTTGAAATAACGTGCAGGTTTAAAAAGGGCTTAAGTTTTAAATAAATTAAATTTTGTCAAAAAGTACATAAAATAATTAATTATTTACTAATTTGATGATTATATATTTATATCTCTTTTTTTTTTTTAATAAGACGGCCAAGTACAACTTGGAGATTACAAAAGAGGTTTAGATGATGCAATCAGGCCAGGGGATTAAGATCCTGGGCCATAAAAGTACTACATGGAGGGGGTGGGGCGTGCAAAATAGCAAAGTGGTCCTGTAAACGATGGGCATCCTTGGCCAGGAAGTCGGCGCATTGGATGTTATCTCTGGGTGCATAACGAAGCTCGATATTCCACTCAGAGTACAGCAAATCTCATACCGCATCAACTTCCGATCTCAACGGGTGAGTGTGGCCAGCATGTCTCATGATGAGATGATAGGTCTCAAGGGAATCTGTATAGGCAATGACCCTAGGAAAGTTCTGTTGCTTACAGAGTTGGAGTCCAGTCAATAGCGCTAGTAGCTCTGCTGCAGAAGGAGGAGCAAAGCCCAATCGACCCTGAAAGCCTAGAATCCAGTGACCCTGTGCATCACGTACAATACCCCCGCAGGCCATGAGGTTCTGGTGGGTAACCGAGCCATCTGTGTCTAACCGAACAGCTCCTTCTGGTGGTGGGTGCCATGCCTCCTCGCTCCCACTATGGAGGTGGAATATCTGATGCCTGAAAGTATCATACATGCCAGACTCCAACGACATATACATAATACCATGAATGATGTCATTCGGCTGGGCATGTGTACCGTCCATGAGTCTCCGACACCTGGTTTTCCATAGGAACCAGCAGATAAGGCTGTACATCTTGGGCCACGGCGAGTGATGGAAGCGAGCCATGGCCATGTTCTTGGACATGTTGTCTGCGAGCCATACCTGCAAATCAGATCGAAAAAAACTAAAGCAATGGTTAGGAGTAATGAAATACAACCACACCTCTCTAGCTATCTCACAGTCACGAAGAATATGAAGGATACTCTCAACTCTCTGGCAGTGAAATGGACACTCATCACTAGCATATAAACCTCTCGTAGCTCTAAGGGAGTTAGTAGGAAGTTTCTTGTGAAGAACTTGCCACAAAAACATCTTAACTTTCTCTGTCACCGGGGCTTTCCACACCTTTTTCCACAGGCTCGAACCAGACCATTCTCGCTGGGCAGAAATAAATTTGTAAGCAGCATGGACGCTGAAGTTTCCATCCAGAGCGCTCCTCCAGCAGAAGCCATCAGATCCACTTTCATTGGGTGGTCTAATCTGACAAATAATTTCGATCACTCACTGTGGAAGGAATTCTGCTAACTTAAGAACGTTCCACATCCCATTGTGGAGAACAAAGTCACGAACAGTCGCACACGGGTTCAGTAGGTGGATGTTTCTGTCAACTAGGTGAATGAGAAGAGCATCAATAGGAGTCCAGAGATCCCACCATAAATTGTACGTTGTCCTACTCGATAATCTTCGCCCTATACCCTGGTAAAATCTTTCCCATACTGTCGTGATGCTACGCCAGACAATAGAGGAGTTGTGTTTTCTGAAGATGACAGGATAGTCACCATCGCCACAACCATACTTGCTTCTAACACATTTCACCCAAAGAGCTTCAGGGTTTGTCAACAGACCCCAGCATAACTTCATGATGAAGGCAGTGTTTTGAGTTTGAAGATCTTTGACGCCTAAACCCCCAATATCCTTGCTAAGCTTAATCTGGTCCCATGCAATGAGATGCATTTTCCTACCTGATTGCCCTTGATTCCATAGAAAGCTGTGACTAGTCTTCTCTAGTTCACCTAAAAATCCCTTTGGTAGGAGCATGGTTTGCATCAGATAGCTGGGAAGAGCCGAGAGAATGGATTTTATCAGGACAGTCCTCCCAGCCATAGTCAGGAATCTACCTTTCCAGTTCAAAAGAGGCTTCTTGGCTTTTTGGATAATTGGGTAGAAAGTGAGCTTGGTGACACGACTATGTATGAGAGGGACACCAAGATATTTCCCCAAGTCTCCTGTAATCCCAACCCCCCTAACTCGCGGCTAAGAAGAAGAGCCCTGTTAAAGTTGATATTCCTAGAAAAGAAAGCCTTAGATTTGGCTAGATTCACTCTATGGCCGGAGACTGCACAGAAATCTTTCATGATGTCCCTCATTAACGCAATCTGAGATTCGCTGGCTTCCCCAAACAGAAGAAGGTCATCGGCGAAGAAAAGGTGAGATATGACGGGGGAGTGATGATTAAACTTAAGACCCCTCCATCTACCCTGGGCAACTTCTTTGGTGATTAGCTGACCAAGCCTTTCCATACAGAGGATGAAGAGGAAGGGGCTAAGTGGGTCACCCTGACGAATGCCACGGGTAGATTGAAATGTGGAAGATTCTTCCCCATTCCACCTAACCGTCATGGATACCAAAGAGATGCAGGACATGATGAGATTGACTATAGCATTTTGTATGCCAACCTCAATAAGCGTAGAGCGGACAAAATTCCAGTCTAAACGATCAAAGGCCTTTTCCATATCCACTTTAACGGCAACAAAACCTTTCTTCCGATGTTTGTTGCGCATGGAGTGGATAGCCTCCTGAGCAATAATAATGTTGTCACTACTATGGAGCCCAGCAAGGAAACTGCATTGTTGCGGTTGGATCAGATAGGACATCGCACCCTTTAATCTCTCAGTTATGATTTTTGTAATTATCTTGAAAATGACATTGCAGAGGGAGATAGGGTGAAAGTCCTTAAGGCATACCGGATGATCAACTTTTGGTATAAGGATGACATGAGTATGGTTGATATCCTTGACCTTTTCTGGGTACTTCCAAATTTCACGAATATGATCACAGACTCGACCACCGACATGATTCCATTGGGTGTGGAAGAAGTGTGCCTGTAAGCCATCCGGTCCAGGGGCTTTAAAGGCGCCCATCGAAAACGCAGCATTCTTAATCTCAAGGTCATTGACATCTTTATGGATAAGCTGGACATCCTGGCTTGTAAGTGGGGGGAACTCTGCAATCTAGTAAGAGGGATCCTGAACATCGCCGTTTCTAGTATATAGGTCCTTGAAGAATCGTCCGGCCATTAGACTTAGCTGCTTTGGGTCCGTGATCCAAGATCCATTCTCATCCTGAAGGGCATCAATCTTTCGCTTTTTCCTTTGGATCACGGTGGAGATATGGAAAAATCTAGTGTTTTTATCTCCCCAAGCTAGCCATTTACATCTAGATTTCTAGTACCAAATGAGCTCTTCCTGGGCATTTAATCTGTCGAACTCTTTCCAAAGTTTAGCTTCAAGTTTGTGGAGCCCCATAGATAGGTTGTTTTGACGAGCTCTATCTATGCCTTCCAGCCTCCGAAGGAGATTTGCACATTTTTTGGGGATGGAGCCCAGGACAGTAGAGTTCCATTTGGCAGCCCCAATATCAAACCTCCGCTTCCCTTCATGCCAGTCAACGCCATCCCAAGCCTGAGTCACGACGTTGGGGAAACTATCTTCAAGGGCCCATGCAGCGTTATAATTGAAACGACGGTTACGTTTGTCACGGGCGCTGCTAGACTTATCAGAAACTAGAATGAGACGGTGATCGGATTTGTATCTCAATTTGTGGAAAACTTTGTAGCCAGGATGTCTCAGTTCCCAAGCCAGGTTACCAAAGACCCAGTCCAATCTTTCCTTCACTCCTGTTTTTTCCCAAGTAAACCTCTCCCCCACAAAAGGAATTTCCAATAAGTCGGAGGCTTTGATGCAATCCGAAAATTGCTTCATAGCTCGAACTAGGGGTCTAGGGCCTCCTATCTTATCAGCTGGTTCCAAGAAGGTATTAAAATCCCCAAAGACCAGCCATGGCTCATTAGTATTATCCGTAATAGCCTGGAGGGAGTGCCACAAACTCTCTCTTCTGTTGAGGATAGGTTCACCATAGACCACAGTAACAAGAAATGTATCCTTACTAAGCTTGTCCACAAGTCTACAGTGAATGAGTTGGGTGGTAGAGAGAATGTAATCAACTTGGGTGCTAGTATCGTTCCAGAGAATCCAAATACCCCCAGCAAAGCCAGAAGCCTCAAGTCTAATCCAATTATTGAAACCTAATTTACGAGACACTGTCTTAGCCCTATCCCCACTAATTCTGGTTTCAAGAAGACACAGAATATCAATATCATTGTCTTTCACTATGTTTTTAACAGTGATGGGGAAATTCCTGCCCCCAGCACCTCTACAATTCCATGACGCAATTATCATAATTAAATAAAATAAAATAAAGGAAAAGGAAGGGCGGAGCCTTACTTTATGCTCGGCGCATCTATGCATTCCAAATTAGGAATATCAGCAGCCATGAAATCGTCTCCTATGTCATCATCCAGCGCCGCAGAAGTAGAGGATAAGTGATTTGTATGGCAACCCAAGACTTCACTATGTTCACATTTTTCTTTCAAAAAAGCATCAGAGTTATGGGTGATTAAGTCACGTGGGCCCTCT
The DNA here is from genome assembly GCA_963855925.1 of Inga laurina. Taxonomy (NCBI): domain Eukaryota; kingdom Viridiplantae; phylum Streptophyta; class Magnoliopsida; order Fabales; family Fabaceae; genus Inga; species Inga laurina. The sequence goes on along the minus strand of OY979701.1, from coordinate 80,302,967 downwards.
AGCAATAAAATGTTTGGATTTTTTATGGATGAGGGTTGACTAGAATGGATAATATGGTTGGAGCCCATTTATGATATACCACCTCCCACAACAATGTGGTCTCTTCGGCCCATAGTAGACTTAGAGGGCCCATCGAATTTGCCTCCACTCATAGCCTTCTTGACATATTGGGCTTGCCCAATTTTGGGCCCAATTGCCTTAGGTGGCTTTTGCTGAATAGCCTCAATTACATGTGAAGTCGATGTGGATTTTGACTTGCGCAGATCCCCAGATTTGGATTTTGCTTTCCCCTTGTCCTCTCTGCCAAGACGGCGTGGCTGCAGAACGCCCATCCCCTGCGCAGGCTCGGAAGGCGTGCTGGTTTGCCCAGCAACCATGGCGTCTTCGTCTTCTTCATTGAGCTCTGCTAAAACTCCAAACTTTGATTCATCTCGCCCAAGCTTGATCGGCCTCATCCCAGATCTGGTTTCCGACGGGTGGTCCGTAGCTTGGAGTTTCCTTGTTGAGCGAGACCGGCTGGAGGGTCCAACTAACATCCAAGACCCAAAAGCTGCATCAGTCTTGGGGGCTTTCATCTCCGTCGGCGATGGTGTGGTGACGACCAGAGGTGCCACATGCGTATGCTCTGAGGTTGATGTACTTGAATCAACATAAGTCCATTGACAGGACTCCTTCCGGTGACCGTAGCGTCCGCAGGCGAAGCAAATGAGCCCCAATCCCTCATATTCAACCTGGTAAGTGGAGTTAGCTGCTATGACACGAGATACCAATTTCTTTTGGAGGTCGAGCTCGACGCAGATGCGGGCATATCTTCCTCTTTCAATCTTGGCTGTAGATGACACTTGAGCAGATGGGGTGAGCAGGTCAATTTTCATTGTTCTACCAATTCTATTTCCCAAGCGAGTAATGAACTCGGCATTGTAGCATTGCATGGGGATGTTTGGGACTCTGACCCAAGTGACTATCCGACGGAGTGGGTTATTGAACGGGTCGAAATTGGGGGTCCATTTATGGACAAGAATGGTATGCTGTTGAACCACCCATGGCCCTTCATACAACACCTTCTGGTATAAATGTGGCTAGCCTTCATTTTGAAGAAATCGGACAATGAAATAATTGTTTGGCAAGTCCACAAGATCAAGGTCCTGTGTATGCCATAGTCGACTGAGATGAGACTTTAGAGTATATACATTGTATCTTCTACCCAGAACAGTGATAATGAGAGAGGTGTTCCAAGGTTTACACCAATCGTTATACTCATCAGCTGAGATTGGGATAACAGGGTGATGTTGCATGAGGAGTTGAATTTCCTCGGTAAGTTCCGGCAACTCCCATTCTTGGTTTATGACATCTGAAAGTAGTTGCTCCTCCTCAATGTTGCTGCTTCCATTAGCTATCCCATTAAATCCTAGAAGAGAAGCCTTATAGGATATAGGTTGCGCATTGGATTGATTCGGTATCTTAACCTTAGGGGTATCCTGTTCCATAGCAACACAATCCTTAGTGATGTTAAGCTGGAGGGAATCATCAGTGTCCATGGTTGCCTGGGAAGAATCATTTTTCGTTTTCTTGTTTCTGCCATTAGCTAAGAGATCGGATGGCCGATCCGGTGGCAATTTCCGGTGAGGCTGATCAGCCATGGGAGCAGGAAGAAGATGGTCGCACGTTTTCCAAGAGAGAGAACCTGACCTTCGCACTCAGAGCTTCGTAAAGAGAAAATTTATATATTTATATCTCTAGCTCTAGTGTATAACATTTCTTTACTTAAAAAGTGAACAATGATCAAGGAAATCAAGAAATAATTAATGTTGGCAGTATTATAAAATAGAAAAATTAATAAATCTTTAAAATTTTAATGTTCTAACTATTTTTTCTCGATACATACTGTTTAAATTAAAAATGTACTAAATGAGAACAAATTAAATAACCCTCCGATCCAAGATGAATTTGGTCATGGGGAGTGAGCATTACGGTTCAAGTCCAGTCCACATCTCTCTTGTTAATTAATCACTAGGTTCCAACTTCTAAAATCTGCCGCGGTGAAAATTTCAAAATAATAAAAATTATAAATGTAAACTAGAAACAAAAAGAGCTAACAAACTAATATTATGAAACGCGTATATTAATTCATCGTCCCAAAATGATTCGCTTCATGAATTCTCCGAAACTCTTTCTTCTTCTTTGCCTTATAATCCCTTTGATTGCCAGAATCAAAGGACAAACTTACTCTTGTTCATGTTGATAACTGGACCCTAACAGACCCAACCTTTCAGAGAAAAAGACCTTCTCTTTATTACTTGCCAAAATAGAATTTACATCCACACACTAGTATGGTCCAACACCCTAATATTTATAATGTTCCTACAACTATTGCTATACCGAGAGATACAACAATATATCAAATTACAATCATACCCTATAATATTTATAACAGTTTAACTAATAATAATTACAGGTTCCAACACTCCCCCTCAAGTAGGGGATGAAAACATGTTCACAGACCCTAACTTGCACAGCAGCTTTCGCTGAATATCTCCAGAAACCGCTTTCGTCAATATATCAGCTTGTTGTTCCTTCGATCTAACATGTATTAGGTCTATTTCACCTCGTTGCCACTTTTCACGAACGAAATGGCAATCCACTTCAATATGTTTGGTCCTCTCATAGAACACCGGATTTGCAGCAATGTGAATAGCTGCTACACTATCACAGTACACAGAAACAGGTCTAGAAAGTGTTACATTCAGATCAAGCAATAAACCTCTAGCCCAAGTAATCTCTGACGTAGCCATACTGAGGGCCCTATATTCAGCTTCAGCCGAAGACTTGGAGACAGTACTTTGTTTCTTTGTTTTCCACATGACTGCAGACCCTCCAAACTTCAGCACATACCCAGTCACTGACCTTCTGATGATCCCACAGGATGCCCAATCAGCATCACAGTAGCATTCAAGTTGCAAGCTACCTCTCGAACTCAACATGATTCCTAAACCAGGAGTGCCTTTCAAATAGCGTACCACGTTGCGTGCAGCTGCCATGTGTGCCTTGGTTGGCATTTGCATGAACTGGCTAAGCGTCTGCACACAAAAACATATATCAGGACGAGTCATCGATAAGTAAATCAATTTACCTATCAATCGTCTGTATCCATCGAGGTTGACCAACAGATCTTGCTTCTTATCCTTGTCCTTTCGAAATGGCATAAGTTTTAGATTCTGCGCCATTGGTACACTTAAAGGCCTGCAACCACTCAAACCTGTTTCAGACAAAAGATCCAGGACATATTTTCTTTGGGACAATACTATACCAGTTTCAGACATGTTTACTTCAATACCCAAGAAATATTTCATTTGACCTAAATCCTTAATTTTGAAGTTTTTATGCAGCAAGTTCTTAACATACACTATTCCAGTTTCTGAACTTCCTGTAATTAACATGTCATCTACATAAACCAGAATCAACACAATACCATCATTGCATTGTAAAGTAAACAATGAATAGTCATTTTTACTCTACTTAAACCCTCCTTCTATAAAGGTTTGAGACAGTTTTAGATTCCACTGTCTTGATGCTTGCTTAAGTCCATAAAGGGACTTATTTAGCTTGCACACCATGTGCTCCCCCTTACTCTCAAATCCCTGAGGTATATCCATATATACCTCTTCATGTAGATCTCCCTGTAGAAAAGCATTAGATACATCCATCTGATATAATTTCCAAGAATGCAATGCAGCTAATTTAAGAACTATTCGTACAGTAAGCATTTTAACAACGGGTGAGAAAGTTTCATGATAATCAATGCCCTCTCTTTGAGTGTATCCTTTGCCTACTAAACGGGCCTTATATTTTTCAATGTTACCATTGCAGTTATATTTTACCTTGTAGACCCATTTACAACCTATTGTCCTTTTACCTTTGGGCAGCTTGACTATCTCCCAGGTTTTGTTGCTTTCTAATGCATACATTTTTGCCTTCATGGCATCTACCCATTGGGGAACTAGTGCTGCTTCATTATAATTTGTAGTTTCAGTCACTGCATCTATGCAAGATAGAAAACATAGATAATCAGGATTAATGGAATTATAAGACAAGTAATCACTAATAGGATATTGACATTTGGTCCCTCTAGTAGTGTTCTGGTTCATTTGTGAATGTAATATCGAGCACACATAGTCAGTTGCCCAAATCGGTGGACGTCTCTCTCTTTGTGGCCGTGAGGACAAGGTACTTGACTCCATATGATTTGAGTCTCCTACCATTTCATGTGGCTGACTGCTCTGCTGTGGACTATTCTGTGTATTGGTGCTCCTTATGTTTTCAAGTGGAGCAAAGTCTGAGTCTGAATCAAACCAGAACATTCTTCTAAGTATGGGACTTATACCTTCTTCTTACTGTTGCACCATATCCCTGAAAGGGAACTTGTTTTCTACAAAACTGACATGATGACTCACCATTAATGTGTTAGTACGTAAATCTAATAGTAAATAACCTTTTTGATGTTCCGGATATCCCAGAAACACACATGGAATAGCTCTGGATTTTAGTTTATCAGCGACTCTTAAGTCTGTTGCATAAGCCAGGGAACCAAAAACCTTAAGATTAGTAAAATCTGGTTGCTTCATATATACCTTTTCAAATGGAGTCTTGTAATGCAGAATTTTTGAAGGCAATCTATTTTCTATATAAGCTGCTGCTTTAACACACTCTCCCCAGTATTGTACTGGTATATGGGACTGCAACATTAAACTTCTTGTGATTTGCACGATAGTTCTGTGTTTTCTTTCAACAACTCCATTTTGCTGTGGAGTATAGGGGCAAGTAGTCTCATGAATAATTCCTTTATCATGCGTAAAAGCTCTAAAAGAATGATTAAGAAACTCACTTCCATTATCACTCCTAATTTTTCTAACGGTTGTTTGAAATTGGGTAAAAGCAAAGGCTACAAAGTTTTTAACATGAGCTAAAGTATCGGATTTATTTCTCATTAAGAATATCCAGGTTGCTCTTGAAAAATCATCAACAATCGTAAGAAAATATTGGTAACCTTGATGTGTGGGAGTGTGATAAGGACCCCACACATCTACATGTATGAGCTCAAAACACTTGGTAGTCTTAATGCAACTAGGAGTAAATGGAAATTTAGATTGCTTGGATTGAATACAGATATCATAGTGTTCATTCTCAGAGACACATTTATTGAATGAAAAATTCAAATGCTGCATTACAGAAAAGGGGGCATGCCCAAAACGCTTATGCCACAAATGTATGTCTATAGGTTGCAGTGGAGTATTACTATCCTGAGTAACATTTATAACATGTGATGGCTTGGGTACTTTTAATATGTATAACCCATTGATTAGTTTACCAGTTAGCCTCGTCCTTCCACCCTGTAGGTCCTGCAAGACACAGAGATGAGGAGAGAAACAAGCCATACAGTTATGTTTTTCAGTTATTCGAGATATAGCTATTAGGTTAAATTGCAATTTAGGTGAGTATAAAACGTTATGCAGTGTTAAATCTGGTGACAATTTGACTGATCCTACATGTGTTACCTAGACTCTATTCCCATCAGGTATTTTTATGAACCTAATTGGTCCATCATATTTAGCATGATTATCAAAAAGACTAATATTACCAACCATATGAGTGGTGGCTCCGGAGTCCAAAATCCAGCTAACATATGATGAACCAGAGAAAGCTGAGGATATCAAACCTGTACCCGTAAGTGCGTGAATGGTGGTCTCAGCATCTCGTTGCAAAAGCTCAAGAAGACGGTCATATTGCTCTTGTGTAAATGAGGGTGCAGTTGTAGTGGTTGCATTCACCTGGACCTCCGAACTGGTTACAAGGTCAGATTGAGAGAAGTCCTTATTAGCTTTTGGCTTAGTTCCTTTGAAATTTGGTGGGTAGCAGATGAGCTGATAGCAACTCTCCTTCAAATGGCCCTTCTTGAGACAATGGGAGCACTCCAGGGAACTATCAGATCTTCCACGGCCTCGACCGCGACCACGGCCTCTAGCAACCATTGCTATGCCGTCGGTGGGAACATATCGGTCAGCAGTGGAAATTGACCGTTGGGTCTCATCTTGAAGTATCATTGCATAGGCTTCATTGACACTGGGCAAAGGATTCATAAGCAAGATTTGACTTCTTGCCTGGTGGTAGGAATCTTTGAGCCCCATCAGAAACTGCAGGAGCTTCTGCTCTTGAATCAAATCCGCATAAGCTCTGGACGTATTACAGGTACAAGATGGGAGAGTAACGAGGGCAGACTGTTCCTCCCAAAATTCTTTGAGTTTGGAAAAATAGGTAGTGACCGAATTACCTCCCTGCCGATAGGAGTTGAGTTCATGGTGAAGGGCGAAGATGCATGCACCACTCTTTTTGTCGAAGCACTCCTTCAGATCCATCCAAACATGGTGAGCATTCTGAAAAAAAATGACGCCATTTGCGAGTTCTTTAGAAATGGAGGTCAGCAACCAGGAAAGAACGACGGCGTTACAACGCTCCCACTGTCCATGGAGCGCCGCCTCGTATGACTCTTTCCGGCAAGTCCCGTCAATAAACCCGAGCTTGTCTTTACCAAGCAACGCGATCCGCATCGCCCGATTCAACACAGTATAATTCTCGGTGCCGGTGAGAACGTGCTAGATGATCGACGTCCCCTGGCTATCCGATGGGTGGAGATATAAGGGATGAGAAAAGGGGATGGTGTCGGAGCCGATGGGCCCAGTCTTGTCGCCGGACGCCGTGGTTGAGGACGGTGGAGGAGCGGAAGCCATTAGGGTTCACAGAGGAGGAAATTGGGCGAAGTGGCAATCGCGGAATGAACAAGAGGAACACGTGCAGGAAAAGAAGGCAGGATCTCGATTGCTTGAATCGACGGCCCTGATCTTGACAAGTGGTGTGATGATAAGAGAGAAAAGAAGGTAGGAAACCAAGTTCTTGAATCAACGGCCCTGATCTTGACAAATGGTGTGATGAATGGCCGAATGAGAAGGGAAGATGGGCTAGAGTCTGGGGCTTCTGGTAGAGGAATGCTCTTCCAATATCTCAACGATGCCGGCGTCCAGACGTGTCAAAAGTGTGTTTCTGATGGAATCAAAGATATCGTTCAGAGATGTCCCAATAATACAGAAGCCGTCAGTTGGTACGTCAAGTGCTGGTTGCGATACTCCGACCAGTATTTCTTCTCCACTATGCAAGAAGACCCCAACATAATGCTTGTTAACACCGGCAATGCAACACACACGGCAGGCTTTATGAAGCTGTTGGGTGAAACCTTGAAAGTGGTGGCGAAAGAGGCGTCGCAAGGCGAAAGCAAGAAATTTGCGACGAAAAAGTAGACTATGATGCTTTCCAAACTCTATATACTATGGCTCAGTGCACGCCGGATATATCTGACAATGATTGTCTCAACTGTCTTGGTAACGGTATCAGCAGTTTGCCTTATTGCTGCAATGGAAATGTAGGCGGAGATATGCTCAAGCCCAGTTGCTATATAAGGTATGATATGTACGCTTTTTACCGGGATGCGCCTCCGCCACCAGCTTGCACTCCGGGATCCACTCCCAAAGGTCGGTTATTATTTAATATTCGTTCCCAAATAAATTATACATTTGAATTAGATCATTTAATGAGTTAGTCTGTATGTTTCAAAATCATGATAATCAATAGTTTTTTAATCATATACACGATCTAAATTAATTATATTATGCCAGGAAAATAATAGCATTTTTCCGCTTTTAATTGAGAAGAGTTGTAACTTGTAATCGATGCCATATCTTTGATATAAGAGATAGTTGAGAGTTAGATTTATTTCTAAAATTAAGATCTCAATCCACTTTGCTTCCTTTATTTATCATTTTTTTTCTAAACTATATGATTGTATATGTTAAAAGAGTTTGCAAGTGATTTAAAAATGTATTTTAGAAAAATCAAGACATTTTTTTTAAATAACTAATTTACCCAAAATTGATATACGGGTTTTGAGTTGCACTAGACAACGAGCCTAAATCTCTTCAGATAAATTTATTAGTGATGAGGATATTATACGGGGTGATGTTTGATTAATACATAAACAAATACTAAATTAATTTTATGAATTTTGTACCTTTGAAATACAAATATAACTTCTCCTAAACTAAAAATATATTTTCTATTTCAGTTTAATTTTAAATTCAATAGAAGACCTTCTGTTTAAAAATTTTAGTGTAAATTTTAGTGACAAACTTACTCTTGTTCACCTGCAACTTATGCCCAGAACAGCCATCTCCTCCAGATTGTATCAGTTGAGTTGTTCAGGCCCAACTCATGATAAAGTCGCATACGGGGACGACGCATACAGTACAAATCTTATTACCTTACTCTCAACCCTGTCCTCAAACGCCAATCGCAGTGATGGCTTTTACAACACCACCATCGGACAAAACACCAACGACACCTTCTACGGCCTCTACCTCTGCAGCGGAGACACCACCGTTTCCGCCTGTCAAGAATGTTTGTCCACTGCAGCCATGGTTATCATGAAATGCCGCGGTACACAAGCCGTGGCTTGGTTAGACAAGTGCATGATACGATACTCCAACAAGAATTTCTTCTCCATAGAGCAAGATGACTCCACGAGCATTATGTATAACTACGCCAGCGCAACAAACCAGGCAAGCTTTATGCGACTGGTGATTGATACCATGAATGAGGTGGCAAAAGAAGCCGCGTACATCGGCCGCGGCAACGGAAGCAGGAAATTTGCGACGAGAGAAGAGAACTATAGTTCTTCTCAAACTCTGTATACTCTAGCTCATTGCACGCCGGATTTATCAGGAGATGAATGTTATAACTGTTTGAGAAGAACAATTGGTGGGTACCTGAATTGCTCTTTTGGGAGTGTGGGGGCAATAGCACGCGCCTACAGTTGTAACGTACGGTATGAACTGTACCCCTTTTATGGAGTGGTTTCGCTGATGCCTTCCAATCATGGGCCAGAACCAGTGTCCACTCCCAATGGTAAGGAATCATAATGATAGCTTAGCTTCTTGTTTTACTATAGATCTAATACAAGAACACAGTATGTGTTACAAAAATTTGCAAATAAGTCTGAGTATTAGCACAACTCCTCCGAAATTTGCAAGTTAAATTGTCAATTTTGTGCTAACAAATCTACTTCTCCAATTCTTGTCTCCGGCATGTAAATACACACTCATATTAATTTACGCAGGGAAACATAACGACCACTCACGAACAATCAAAATAGCGGTGTCCGTTGCTACTTTTGTCTCAATCATGCTTTTTTGTTTCGGCTTCTATTGCTGGAAGAGAAATAAGAGCACAAGTTATAAGGCGATTCTGAAGAAAAATTGTATGTATGCTATTTTTTTTAAAGAAAAGACAGCTCAGTCAACTGTGAAAAGAAAACTATATTGCAGTGTAAGTACTTACATGAAAATGTGCATATGCTTATAGTTGGAAGTGAAGGGGCCACATTAGAGTCATTGCAATTCAATTTGGCAACAATTGAAGCTGCAACAGATAACTTCTCCATTGAAAATAGAATAGGCAAAGGTGGATTTGGAGAAGTCTACATGGTAATTAATTAATTATGCGATCAAATCGATGTGTGTTTGTGGATATCATTACTTGTATTTCCCACCTACTCATCATCTAACTATTTTATGATTTCAGGGAATTCTGCCAGATGGTAAGAAAATAACTATAAGAGATTGTCAGAAAATTCTAGTCATGGCTTATTAAAATTCAAGAATGAGATTCTCCTAATTGCCAAATTTCAACACACAAACTTGCCGGCATTACTGGGATTTTGCTTGAAAAATCAAGAGAAAATACTTGTTTATGAATATGTTACCAATAAAAGCCACTATTACTTTTTATTTGGTTTGTCCCTTTGAACCAAACTCATCTTACCATTTTTGTCTTCTTTTTTTTTTCTGGCATGTACTGTCCTTTATTTTACTAGTCTTTTGAGGTGAATTTATATAGTGTTGCTGGTATAGTCTATAATTTGCTTTTAGACGTATATATATGCAACATATCGTGATTCAATTTTATACTCACTAATTTAATTATGCATAGGTTCACAAAAGCAAAGAGTTCTAAATTGGCCACAGCGCTATAAAATTATAAGAGGAATTACTCAAGGAATTCTTTATCTCCATGAACATTCGCACCTTAAAGTAATACATCGAGATCTCAAACCTCACAATATTTTGTTAGTTGATGAGATGAATCCAAAAATTTCTGATTTTGGCTTGATAAGAATGGCTGGTATTAATGAAAGTAGGGGAAGCACAAATAGAATTGTTGGAACATTGTAGGTTCTTTCTCTCTCTTTGCTCTATCTCTCTCTCTCTCTATATGTACATGTGCACATGTATGTTTATGTTTATGTACATCTTGCACACGCACTTTACTATTGAATTTAAATTTTGGTGCAAAATTTTGTTCAAATTATTTGTTGCTCAGATCTGAACATACATTGATATCTTTATGTGTGACTCTCTATATCTATTGTAGGGACTACATGTCTCCAGAATACATTAAGTTTGGACTATTTTCTGAGAAATCGGATGTTTTTAGTTTTGGGGTCATGGTTTTTGAAATTGTAAACGGAAAGAAGAACACAAATTCTCATTTTGAATCGCAAGAATCTCAATATGCTGATGGACTACTAAGCCAAGTGAGTAGTAAACCTTTTTTTCCGTAAACGATCGAGTAGTAAATTTTAATGTTTCTCAAATGATCATCTCAAACATTTCATCATAACTGTCGTCATCATCATCATAAGCATCAACTCAACCATTGGAGCTTGTGTTAACAAAATTCTATAATCAAACTAGTAGTAGGTTCGTCCTATTTTAAATTAATGATTTGATGACATATATAATGGCGGGCTTGGAAGCATTGGAGGGATGAGAAATTGACAGGGATGTTGGATTCAAATCTAACAGAAGCGTCACAGAGTGAAATAATCAAATGCATCCATATCGGCTTCTTATGTGTTCAAGGTAATCCAGAAGTAAGGCTGGCCTTCCATGAGTGAAGTTGTGCAATATCTAAGTAATGATTCAATGCGCAATTGCCAATTCCTCAAGAACCAGCATTCTTCTTGCATAGTCAAATGGAACCACTAGCAACCGCTAGAGCAATGGAGAGTCAACTTGCCAACCACAATCAATATTCCATCAATGAAATGTCCAAGAGTACGTTATTTCCTCGCTAGATCATAGGATACTTCAACTTTTGATTTTCTCTGCTTGGGGATTGAAGCTTTAGATTTTTTTTACACTCATATATTATTGCATAACAAGCATTATCCTATATTTGTTTGTGCGCGATACTTCTATCTTGTTGATAACTCTCTATATTTTATACATTTAAAAAATATTTTGAAGATAATTGGAGAATTATTTATGTAATTTTAGAAGATTCAATGAGATTTTATTATGAAAAGATCAAATCAAAGTGATGAATTATTTGTGGGATTTAGATTGTAAATATTTAGGATAAAATAATTAATTTGAATAAGATAAAGTTTCTAAAAAGAAAAAAAAAATTATTTTATCTTATTTTATTTTGTGTTCTAAGACCATCAAGAGCATCATGTTTGGGCTTGGGCTTCTAGCTAATTGCTAACCTAATTGAAGAGAGAAAAAACTACGAGCTGGTGAAGTCAAGGGAGCCGCACAGGAAAGAAAAAAAGGAGAAGAGAAACGGAATCAGCGAAGAGAAAAGGGGGGCCGCCGCACAGTAAAAAGGCAGCAGAAAAGCAACAGAGCAGGGCACTATTGATCATCATCTTCACCTATCGAGAACCAGGGGAGAGCAGGGAAGATTATTGCAGATCGGTCATCATCACCGGAGGGAGCTCGCGAGCTAGAGAGTGGGAGGAGTAGCGTCTGGAGGTCGAGATACATTGGAAGCGCAGCTGAAGGAGGGGAGCACTGTAGATCATTATCATCGAGAGCCAGAGAGCTGCGATTTCTACTGTTCATCGTCGTCTTCATTCGTGATTTTCGATAAGAAACAGAGCTTGACAGAACATAGCTCGTCGGAGGTGTCTTTTGGACTAAAGCAGACATCACCGGCGATGAAATTTGAACTAAAGCAGAGAGAGAAAGCTGGAGTAAAACAGACCGAAGGGAGAGAGGAGTTTAGCAATCACTATTCACCATCTTCTTGCTCTTGAACTTGACAGTGAAGAAGGGAAGGAAATCGGCACAGTGATATGTTATAATCTCTTGTCATTCAAATCTGATTGGTTCTTCTCCGTTTCTTTTATGGCTATGCATTCTGAAATCGTTATTGAGTTGACTGAAATTAAAGCCATGTGTGACTAGTTGTCTTTGAAGCTAGAGTAGCTATGAATAAATTTGGGGATTTAAGCATGTATGAATTAATTAATTGTGGTTTGTGTTAATTTTGTTTACTTAATCTATTTTATTTTGTCTACTTAGTGTTTGATCACCACTAAGTAAGAATTTGGATAATTTAGATTAACCTTGGGAGGGAGATCTTAATTGGACCATAAGATTAAGTAATGTGGGATTAGAATTTATTCTAATTTGCCAATAGGATAGAAATATACCTATTGAACCCAGATAATCATATTAGAGTGAATATGGACAATTATTGCCTCTTGAGTAAATTGGTTAGGAATAACAATTTTAATTTAAGAGAGGAGTATAAGTAATTGGAAGATACTTATATTCATTTAAATTCTAGATTAACAATTTAACATTAAGTGCTTTTAATTGGGTAAATAAATGCTCTAAAACTTAAAGAAGTGATTAGCCATTCTAGATTGTTTTTATCAATTGAAGTCTTTAAATCATTAGATTTGTTTCTTTTGCATTTGTTTAAATTGTCTTTCAATCTCTTCTTTTGATTTGCTCCACTTAAATGAAAATGGGAATTTTAATGCCTAATTATCTATTACCTTGGATCTCTATGGGATGACCTTAATTTACTACTATACTATTCTACAACCCGTACACTTGCTGTGCTTATTTAAAATTTAGTAGTATCATTTGTAGATACCAAACAGAGCATTGGTGTTTAAGAAAAAAGAAGAAATAAAAGCTGTCCTAGTGGGGATAAAATTCACTCAACGACACTTCATTACTAGAGCATATGATTCTTTACTTCCAAATCATTTGGTAATTAAGCTCTATTTGAAAATGCCAAAAAACAAAATGCATGTTGCATTTGGATTTTCTTGAATACAAAAGAACCCGGTGTGGATGGATGCAGTTAATCACTTCATTCAAATTATAATGCTTTAAATGAAAGTGTTGTTCTTTTCTGGCAAAAAGAAAAAAGAAAAAAGAAAAGAAAGTGTTTTTTTGTTTTTGAATGAAAGGATAATTCATTTTTCATCAAAAGATATTTACAAAGTGGTCGGCAATACAAGTAAACATCTCAAACTATACAAGTGGGCCTATGAGACTATACTGGGCTGAGAAGACTCTGAGAGGATTTACAGTACGGTTCTATAAACTGAGAAACTTGGGAATGTATGATTAACAATAATCCTAATGTGAGATAAAATTCCATCAGCTATGTATGTTGTCTGTGCAAAAATGCGATGATTGCGCACGTCCCATAATTTCCAACAGGTAAGACAAATGCCAATCTTTCATATTATCAATGTATTATTTAATTAATCAATATATCATCAAGGAGCCTGATTGATATTATCAACATTGATATCAATTATACTCTAGATCTTATACAAATAAAAACTAAACTCATTTCTTTTTTTTTTCATGGTATAATAGATTATTTATATTTTTTTAATTTAATTAACATTAAATGAATTTTTTTAACCCACATGAATTTTTTATGAATAAAAATAAATCATATAAACTTTATTGGTTTAACATTTATAATAAATTATAAAAGACCTTGAGTTTGATTAAAATTAATATAATTTTATTTTAAATTAGGAATTTTTTTTTATTTTTGAAAATTACAATTTTGACAAAATTGAAGAATATGTAATTTTTTTTTCCCCATAGATATCTATGTAAGTTGTGAAAATTGAAAATTTACAAAAATTTTGTTTAATTTAGTGAAATTTAAAATTTTCTAGTAGTTCTAAAAATAGAATGTGGAAGAGAATGTAGGAGGGAACAAAAAGATTTCGTTAGGGGCATTTTAGTATTTTTAATTTTATATATTTTTATTTTGATCCTTTGAAATAATTACAATTTTTAGGGCACTTCTCAATAAATATCTTTTCCTCCAAGTCCTTCATTTTAATTTTTCCTTTAATAAATGAAGAGAAGCAAAAGGGAAAGTGATGCATCAAGTTGTCGTTGCTAAATGTTTTAAGCAAAAGACAAGGCTAAAATATACTTTCAATCCTTTAAGTTTTACATTAGGTATACTTTTAGTCCCATGACTCTATATAGTATACTTTTGATTATGTATTTCTAATACTGTTAATGTTACTAATGAAAAATATTGACACAGTAAATTTAAGTGATGATTATGCAACCGACAAAGTATATTTAAGTTTTAATTTTTTAATATAATATATTTAGATTATTAAACTAAAATAATTTGACAAATCACTGCAAATGAAATCGAGGTTTTGATATTTAAATTATTAAACTACAATTTTTAAACACAATTGAAGTTTTGATATTGACTGCTTCATTATAGTTTTAGATATTTTCAATTTATATATATTTTAAATTTAAAATTAATAGTATTTAATTACACAGTCATCACTTAAGGTTACATACTCATTCACTTGAGTATGTTACGTCAGAATTTTCCGTTAGCAACATTGACGGAGTTAGAAATATAAGATTAAAGATATATTTTATATAGTTAAGGGACCAAAAATATATCTTATGTAAAACTTAAAAGACTAAAAGTATACTTTAGCCCAAAGGATAATAACAAAAACCCGAAAATAGTATTGGCTATGATTCTCTACTCTTATCGTTCTCTTCTCATCCTCTTCCCCCACTACTTATCTCAGCCTTTAGATTAAAATCTAAGCGGTTCAGATTGAATGTTTATAAAAATATTTTTAAAATATCAAATTATTAAAAAATAATTAAATAAATTCAAAAATGCTAAATTTTAGTTATGATAATTTAAACATGTAATAAAAAATATTTAAAAGTAATATTTTTATGAAACATTAAATTTGAACTGCTTATATTTCAATATAAAGGTTGAGATGAGTAGTAAAAGGAAAAAAGATAGGAAGAACAGAGAACTATAGCCAATCTCCCATAAGAGCGGGTCTTCATTGTCGCATGGGACTTAAAAAGTCATGGTACAAGATTAATGTTGTGTGGTTTGAATGCAAGTTCTTTGAACCGAAATATAATTGGTCGTTTTACATTTCAACTTGTAGAAATTAAAATGGGCTTTTGAATAAGCAAAAAGCGTGCCTCACCAACAAACCTCTATGAAGCTAAACACATTTTCTTACATTTCTGGTTGGCATCAATAAGATTACAATCAGTAAGATGTCCCTCGGTAATTTTCAAAGATTATTCTTAGGATTTAATTTTCCCCCCACCGTATAATTGCATACATGCTGAAAAATTTCTTATATGTGCCTATGAAATTTCCTGTTTAGTTTTAGTACTAAATTCCATTAGTGACTACTATTTTTTCCTATAAAGAAACAAAATTGATATTATTGTTTTGAAGACATGAGGAGCTATAAAATTGACATGATAATATCTTATGTATGGCTACGAAAGTAGCTTTATCGCACTACTACAAAAAGATTGAAAGGTGGCGCATATTTTGTGGCACTTCTTTAAAGAAGTGCCACAGCTGCCCTTTTTTTTTTAATTTTTTTTTAATTTTTGGGACCAGACCAGGCGCCACAGCTGGTGGGGACAATTGTGGCGCCTGGCAAGGCAGGCGCCACAATTGGCCAGCTGTGGCGCCTGGTGGACCAGGCGCCACAGCTGGTCACACCCAAAGGTGGCACTTGCCTTGCCAGGCGCCACAATTGGGTCCTAAAAAAAAAATTAAATAGAAAAAAAAAGGGGCAGCTGTGGCACTTCTTTAAAGAAGTGCCACAATTGGCTGAATAATGAATTTTTTCAACTCTCCCGCCAATTAGATTTCCCTCCTTTAACTTTACTTTTTATCTTTTCCCTCACTTTTTCCTTTTTATTCCCTCTTCCTTAGCTCATGTTGACGCCTCTCCCCCGTAAAAGATATCACTTTCTCTTGCACAACAAAAACACACACTCGTCTTCTTCATTAAATTCTCTTGTCCCTTTTTCCATTTTGTTTCGTCTGTCCCCACTTTTGTTCCTAGTTGTTCCCTTTTCTTCATACTCTCTGTCTCTCTTCCTCTTTTGAACCCCACCACAGTTGATCCCTACTCCACTCCACAGCTCACATTTGCTCATCCTCGTCACTCAAGCTAGCGTCACCAACGTAAGAAGAAGATTGTTTCATTCTAGCTTGCTTTGTTTAAATTTTTTTAGTAATCTTTTAATTTACTTAATCAGTTGTTGATGTACTGTGTTCACATATCAAGTTCTTGTATTGTGATATTTTTTATGTTAGCTTTGGAGAGTATTAATGTAAGAACATTATTGTTGAGGAAATGACAATAAATATATTGTTGTGTAAGAAAATTATTGTTGGGGAACTTGAATTTTAAATGTGAAAATTTTATATATATATATATATATATATATATATATATAATAGGTTGAAATATAAAATAGAAAGATTGAAAATTTGAGAGATGATAAACATGAAAACAACTCATTATAAAATAAAGCTTCACAATCAGGAAGCAAAAAAAAGGGCCACAGAAAAGAAAAGAAAAAGAAAACGCAAAAAAAAAAAAAAAAAAAAAAAAAAAGGCCTCCTGTGGCGCCTGGCTGACCAGGCGCCACAGGAAGGTAGCCTTCTGTGGCGCCTGGTTGGTCAGGCGCCACAGAAGGCTATTTAAAAAAAAAAAAATTTAAATAGCTGTGGTGATTTTTTGTAAGCGCCACAGCTAATGCAATTATAAGCGCCACAGATTTGATTTTTTGTAGTAGTGTCGGTTCATTCGGTTGGCGGTATGAGAGGACACTGATATTTAATTTAATCACAGAAACTGTTACTGACTAACTGTAGCTTTAGCGTAGAAAGAGATTTGTGCTGAAGAATTCAACAACGATAATGAGGTAAGTCTATGGACATATCATGTTGTCTATGAAGTACGGTGAAGGGCATCCGGAAGGAAGTGTCCAATAAACGAAGACTTAAATTTAAACAAATCAAAATTTGTCGCCACATTCTACACACACTCCCATCATCGAATCTAATATATTGCTTTTTTTTAATGTTTTGAAATTAATATATACCGAACCAGCCACGTACCGGAGCAATATTGCATGGGCTTCTATTTGTTTTTACAAAAGTTATGCCTATTAAATTATGTTCTAAATAACAAAACATGCAACCTAATAGTATAAGCTAAAATTTCTTTGTATGTTTTGGCCTGAAATGTGTTGAAGAAAATTACAAAGGCTTCCCCTACCCTTTTTTTTTTTTTGCTGGAGAATTTTATTAAAGGACCACAAGACCAAATTTATTTCATTTAAGGAGCAAAATATTATGAAGTTTCACTGCAGGACCAAGGGCTTAAATGAAAGTAAGTTTTGTAGGTAAGAAATAATAATGCCCCTTGCTGAAGCTCCGACGCCGACCGGCCGGAGCTCTGACCATCAGAAATTAATATGTTGTTCATATGAGGATTCCACTTGTTTACGAAGAGTTGCAGACTTGTTTATGAAGAATAGAATCATGAACAAGTGTATAACTCTTCATAAATAAGTGGAATCCTCCTATAAACAACACATTAATTTCTAGTGGTCAGAGTTCCGGCCGGTGGTGACGGCTCCAACTGGTGAACGGTGGCCAGAGCTCCGGTGACGATCAAAACTTTTTTTAAAAAAATAAATAAAACAAGGGATACTATTATCTTTTTATCTATAAAACTTATTTTTATTTTGATCCTACAATCAAATTTTAGAATATTTTAACCCTTTATTAAAATAAATTTAGTCTTGAAATCCTTTAATGAAATTTTCCAAATTTTTTAACCCTGAATTTTCCATTTCGCCCCCATCATGAATTTCTCTTCATACATTTCTAACCTGTCATTTCCCCCATGAGAAGGGGACAAGGGGCATTCACTTGATTAGTCGTACTGGCAACTTTTCTTTACACATATGTAAAATGATTGTCGTTATGCGGGTTGCAGTCATAATTTCTTATCGCCCAGTCTGCGTCAATCCGCGCCCGAGCCCACATTCTCTAGTCCCCACTTTAAAATTGTTTTACAATTTGAGGGGGGGGGGGGGGGGGGGGGATTAATCAAATATTAATTCCTTTATTCATGCTCATTTTTTACTTTAAACTTTGAGCTTGATTTTTTTTAAAGAAAAAATCATGTAGAACCGGCTTATGTTAGTTTAAGTGACGCAAGCTTCTGTTTCTTTTCTAAATGGTTGGGAGGTTTAACTCAACCCTTATACATTTGTATCAGATCTAGTTGAAAGGGTTGCATATTAAATTGGTCAAAAATATCAGCCTACGTATTCATTATCAGATCTTGATTACCCCGAAGTACCATTGCACCAACCATGCAGTCTCTCATAATTTTATTTCTTTTTTGCCATCCTCTCATAATTTTATTTCCTACAAAACTTAGCTCACTTAATAATATAATATCAGTGCATGTATATTAATTACTATATCCAGTCTCTAATATACATGAAATAAAAAATCGGACCGGGCAATGAATCGATCATGGAATAGGTTTAAAGGTTAATGGATCAAACCGGTGGTCGAACTAGCCATATTAAAATATTACAATTTATTAGTGGTAATATATATATTAATATATTTTTAAACTTTATAGATAAAATTAATTGATTATGTTAGATTTGATTGCTTGATCATATCAAATTAATTGACTAAAATATTATATATTTTACACACACTCCCATCATCTAATCTAATATATTTCTTCTTTTTTTTTAATGTTTTGAAATTAATATATACCGAACCAGCTACCTGCACAATATTGCATGGGCTTCTATTTGTTTTTACAAAAGTTATGCCTATTAAATTATGTTCTAAATAACAAAACATGCAACCTAATAGTATAAGCTAAATTTTCTTTGTATGTTTTGGCCTGAAATGTGTTGAAGAAAATTACAAAGGCTTCCCCTACCTTTTTTTTTTGCTGGAGGATTTTATTAAAGGACCACAAGACCAAATTTATTTCATTCAAGGATCAAAATATTATGAAGTTTTACTGTAGGACCAAAGGCTTAAATGAAAATAAGTTTTGTAGGTAAGAAAGAATAATGCCCCTTGCTCAAGCTCCGGCTCCGACCGGTCGGAACTCTGACCACTGGAAATTAATATGTTGTTTATAGGAGGATTTCACTTATTTACGAAGAGTTGCAGATTTATTTATGAAGAGTAGAATCATGAACAAGTGAATAACTCTTCATGAACAAGTGGAATCCTCTTATGAACAACACATTAATTTCTAGTGATTGGAATTCCGACCGGTGGTGATCGCTCCAGCTTGTGACTGGTCGTCAGAGCTCCGACGACAATCAAACCTTTTGTTAAAAAAATAAATAAAATAAAGGATATTATTATCTTTTTATCTATAAAAATTATTTTTATTTTGGTTCTTGGTCCTACAATAAAATTTCAGAATATTTTAACCTTTTATTAAAATAAATTTAATCTTATAATCCTTTAACGAAATTTCCCAAAATTTTTGTCCCTCAATTTTCCATTTCGCCCCCATCATAAATTTCTCTCCATACATTTCCAACCTGTCATTGCCCCATGAGAAGGGGCAAGGGGCACTCACTTGATTAGTCGTACTGGCAAATTTTCTTTGGGCAGGTAACATGATTGTCGTTGTGTGGGTTGCAGTCATAATTTCTTATCGCCCAGTCTGCGTCAATCCGTGCCCGAGCCGACATTCTCTGGTCCCCACTTTAAAATTGTTTCACAATTTGAGGGGGAAAAAATTAATCAAATATTAATCCCTTTATTCATACTCATTTTTTACTTTAAACTTTAAGCTTGATTTTTCTTAAGAAAAAATCATGTAGAACCAGCTTATTAGTTTAAGGGACTCAAGCTTTTGTTTCTTTTCTAAATGGTTGGGAGGTTTAACTCAACCCTTATAGGCTTATACATATGTATCGGATCTAGTTGAAAGGATTGCATATTAAGTGTTTATTTGGGATAGCTTATTTTTTACTTATAAATGCTTATAATTCATGATTTACGGTATAAGGTAAGTATATGAGAGAAATTTTATCCCGTCTTACGTAATAAGTATTTATTTCCCAAAAAAAAAACTATTCCAAATACTCCCTAAGTTGGTCAAAAATATCAGCCTACGTATTCATTACAAGATCTTGACTACCAAGAAGTACCATTGCACCAACTATGCAGTCTCTCATAATTTTATTTCTTTTTTGCCATCCTCTCATAATTTTATTTCATACAAAACTTAGCTCACTTAAAAATATAATATCAGTACAAGTATATTAATTATTATATCCGATCTCTAATATAAGAGCTGATTAGAGATTGACTTTAATCCTAAATATAATACTTTAATCTACTTTGCCTTCAAAAAATATAATTTTTTCTTCAAAGCACCCTTATTTGTTACAAATATTATTGGGGTTTCCAACTTTATATCCTAGGATAGTCATGATTAAAAACTAAAAAGAATACTTTAGAAAAATTAATTTATATTTGTTATAAATACTAAATTACCTAATTTTCTCTAAATTACTACAAAGTTTGTGTTTTCAATCCACATATACAATTCGGACCCAAAAAAATAGAAATCTAGAAATACTATGACTAAAAGAGGGTGTGCTCACACAATATGGACTGGTGCATGAGCTATTAGGAATGAATGAGAAATCTATATACACACAGACACAGATGAGACCCAGCGAAGGCGACAGCTGACAGGTGGAGGAGCGACAAAGGCAGAGGAGCGAGCTACCAAGGCTGAGCGGCCGAGAACGAGACGGGCTGAGTGAGGACGACGACAGAGAAGGCGGAGCAGTGGGACTGTGGGAGCACCATACGCAGTGACGGGCTAAGGCGAGGGAGGAAGACGTGGCGATCTCAAGGCGCCAAGGCCGATTAGGGATCCGAATCTCGCCATCTAGGGTTACTTAGGGTTAGGGGCGATGCCGATGAGTTTGAGAGTGAGTAGTGTGACTTTGGAGTGTGAACTGAGTGGAAGGAATTCAGATTTGAGAGAATGAGTCAACGAGAGAATAGAGATTGAGATTTGAGCCCCTGAAAATATTTTGATTTGAGTGTATGGTGCCCAAATTAAATGATAATGAGGGGACAAGAGACTTAAAAAGTGGGTCTTCTTCATGGGAGTGTAATACGGGGTTAAAAAAAGATAATGTTTGTTTAGGATAATTTATTTTTGAGTAATAAGTGCTTATAAATCGTGATTTACAATATACAAGATAAGTATGTGAGAAAAGTTTTATCTTGATTTACGTAATAAATGCTTATTGACCCTTAATAAACAATACAAAACACACGCATAGTACTACCTAAGCTGACTTATTCTCATGTTACGTGGTTTTTATTCATTTCTTGGTCACGACTCCCGAGCCAAAGTCTAGCCTGGTCCCCACCTTGATTGTCTAACAATACAACCACTGAAAATAAATTCAAATGATCCTTACAATAATTTATTCTTATTCTTACACCCCCTGCTCCTTGAGTACTTGGAAACATCATCGATCGTCAGAAAATGATTCGCTTCATGAATTCTATCACGCCATTTCTGCTCCTTTGTCTTACAATTCAGAGCAGTACAGTTCGCTTGTTCAGGCCCACCTTATTCCCCGAACAGCTCATACCACACAAATCTCAATCGCTTACTGTCTTCCCTTTCCTCAAACGCCAATCAAAGTGATGGATTTTACAACACCACCGTCGGACAAAACAGCGACACCACCGTCTACGGCCTCTTCCTCTGCCGTGGAGACCTCACCGTTCCGTCTTGTCAAGAATGTGTTTCCAAAGCAATGAAAGATATCATAACCCAATGCCCCAATACTGCACGAGCTGTGGGTTGGTACGACTATTGCATGATACGGTACTCCGATACGTATTTCTTCTCCATAGAGCAAGAGGACACCACGCGCTTCGACGACAACAAAAAAAACGCTACAGACCCCACCGGCTTTATGAAACTGGTGGTTGATACCCTGAGTGCGGTGGTGAAACAAGCGGCGTACGGTGGCGGCAGCAAGAAATTTGCAACCAAAGAAGCAAAATTTAGCTATTTTGAACCTATATATTCTATGGGGCAGTGCACGCCGGATATATCCGCAGATGAATGTTATCATTGTCTGAGAATAACAAGTGGAGAGTTCCCGAGTTGCTGTTTTGGGCAGGTAGGGGGAAGAGTCTATGCTCCCAGTTGTAATGTAAGGTATGAAGTGTACCCCTTTTATGAAGTGCCGCGAGAGACCCCTTCCAATGGTAAGGAATTATAAGGTCATGCATGTTCTTGCTTTCTAACAGATGTATGGCATAAAAATAAGGGTTAAGGTGCAAATTTACTAATGAACTTTTGTCTGATGAGCGTTTGGCATAAATATCTTTAAGAAGGGGTAAAAATACCAATGAACAATTAAGAAGGGGTAAAAATACCAATAAACAATTAAAAAGGAGCATACACTATAAAAATCGTTAAATCCGTACTAACGCCGTTAGGGGTTTTCTTCTCTTATAATTTAACGCTGTTAGTACGGATTAATTGTTCATTGGTATTTTTGCCCCTTCTAAAAGATATTTGTGCCAGACGCTCCTCGAACAAAACTTCGTTGGTAAATTTGCACCTTAACCCTAAAAACAATATACTCCCTTCCATCAGAGCTAGTTGGCGTTTATTAGAAAATTTAAGAAAACTAAATAAATTAAATTAAAATATTTATTATTATCGATTTTAAACAAACTAATTAGTCTGACTTATAAATTGATATATAATATAATAATACACAGTATATGTTATGATTAAGTAATTTATTTTATTTCTTTAATCTTTCTAAAAAAATCAACTGATACTTATATTGAGAATAAGAGGCATCTAAATTACGAAAAATCAGAAAAATACATGAACTTTATGTTTTGTTTTTTGTTCAGATAAAAGCAAGATTTCAGATGGGGGAAAGAACTCAGCTGGGACAATTACGGCCATAGTTGTTCCAACAGTGATATTTATATTGCTTGTCTCCCTCTGCTTCTTCTGCCTTATTAAAAGGAGAGCTAAAAAGAAGGATTCCTCAATTCCCAAAGAAAGTGATGGTACGATAACGATCAGATTTCATTTCCGGATCCTAGTCCAACATAATTATCACTTGTTGTGGATGTCAGGAAGTTTCTTTTGTTGAATAATATCTTGAATTTACAATTGCAATGACACACACTTCTCAATTTCAGTTAACAGCTAGCTATGGTGCAAGAAAGTTGGTTGTTAATTGATCCTTTTTTTTTTTCTTTGGTTATATAGTTGACATTTCAACTGTAGTATCTCTGCAATTTGATTTGGATGTCATCAAATCTGCCACAAACAACTTCTCTCCTGACAATAAACTAGGTCAAGGAGGATTTGGTGAAGTATACAAGGTAAAAAAACTCATTTCCAATTATAGAAATTGGAATTACAAATAAGGATAGAAATTACTTGTTTGTAAATGGATTTTAATATAATTGTTTTTTATTTTAGGGTATCCTACCCGGTGGACAAGAGTTGGCTGTAAAGAGGTTATCAAGTTGCTCCAAACAAGGTGTAGAACAATTTAAAAATGAAGTTGTTACTATGACAAAACTTCAACATAGAAATCTTGTAAGGTTACTAGGATTCTGCTTGGATGAGGAGGAAAAGATCCTCATGTATGAATTTGTTCCCAATAAAAGCCTGGATAGATTTCTATTTGGTAAGTTTCGCAGTTTTTTATTTTTATTTTTTACATTTAGATTTAACTTATCCTATCATATAATCTTTACTGCAAATTGGGTTTAAACTTGAGTAAGCTAGGATGTGAATTTATATTTCATCTTATTATTTAAAATTGCATGTTGATCATGCGGAACCTGGAAATAGAGGCGAATTGAATTGGTCAAAGTGTTATAAGATTATTGAAGGCATTGCAAGGGGGTTGCTTTATCTTCATGAAGATTCTCGACTCAAAATTATACACCGTGATCTCAAAGCTAGTAATGTATTGTTGGATGAAAATTGGAATCCGAAAATTTCTGATTTTGGTATGGCTAGAATTTTCGGAGTTGATCAATCCCAAACAGACACGAGTAAAGTCGTGGGTACATAGTAAGTTACTTAAATCAAATTACATTTTCATGCAAATTATTTTGTTACATATTCTATAGTGAATTAGGGAGAAGAGATATTTGATGTGTTATATTTTGCAGTAGTTACATGGCTCCAGAATATGTTATGCATGGTCAAATTTCAGTCAAATCTGATATATATAGTTTTGGTGTCTTGACCTTAGAGATTATCTCCGGCAAAAAGAATACATCTTTCTACATATCAAGTTGTGCTGAATACTTGTTAAGCTATGTAAGTAGATTACCGAAGTGAATAAGCTCAAATAGCAGCTTGGGAGATCAAAATCTTGTAAAGATTGATTACATGTATAATTGTATTTGCAGGCTTGGAAGCTGTGGAAGAAAGGGACGCCATTAGAATTGCTTGATCATAGTCTAAGAGATTCTTATTCAAGAAAAGAAGTTATTAAATGCATTCATATGAGCTTGTTGTGTGTTCAGGAAAGCCAAGCTCTGAGGCCTACAATACAATCCATTTTGGTGATGTTAGGTAGTGACTCTGTGACCCTACCAGCCCCTGAAGAGCCAGCATTTTTTGTCGATCATAGTGGAACAGATTCAAACAAACCCGCCATAGTTGATGGAAATAGGTCTGATCAATCAACAAGCGGGTCTGTTCAATTGTCTGTGGATAAAGATCCGATTACTGACTTATACCCTCGCTAGTGTCCTTGTTTATCACTACTTGAATAATCAACATAGTAGTCTGGATATTGCATGTTTATTTGTCCATTGTTTACCTATAAAAGATTGTACTTGGGAAGGTGAGGAAGGTGATTATACCATCTGCCAAGCTTCAGAAATTGATCATAGAAGAGCCAATCTGTTTAAATAAATACAATTATTCAAAAGTGCCTGATGAGTTTGTAATTCATGAAAATGTTCCTCCTGAATGGAGGGGGTCTGGCGACACATTTTAAATAAACTCAGAGAATTTATGTTTGAATGTTAAGGTGAGTTTTTTTTTTTTTCCAACCTCAGTATGTTTAGTTCTCTTGTATTTAATTTGAATGTTTCAGATTTTATATTTTCATTAAATTTAATCTTTTTTAATTTTAATAAGAGATAGAATGACACTACATAATATTCAATTATAAACTCGAAGAATGATAACTTTTTTTGGCCATTCAAAAAAAAAAAAAAATCAAAGAATAACTTAAGAATATTTTAGAATAATAAAATGTTGATGCTCCAAATCTTATTAGGATTATTTGCAAAAGAGGCATCATAGGTATTGACATTTTTTTTATATCTCTTATATTAAAAAACAGTTTTAAACTGTTAATTTTAAACAGTTTTAAGGACTCTAGCAGTTATATTAGATTTCAATGTAGGGAAGATTCCTAGAAAAGAATTTTATAAATGCTAAAGGATAAAAAAAAAGTGTTCTAAATATTCATAATACCAGAGAGGTGTAAGTGTTTGATTTGTTCTTTTTAAAATTAAATAGAAATGACATAAATATTTCTCAAAGTTTAAAATATGTGCTCCCATTTTTCATAAGGGTGTAACAAGTTTAGATAAAATTTTGACAACTTTTGATAAGATTTTCACAA
This sequence comes from Inga laurina, assembly GCA_963855925.1. Lineage (NCBI taxonomy): Eukaryota > Viridiplantae > Streptophyta > Magnoliopsida > Fabales > Fabaceae > Inga > Inga laurina. The sequence continues at coordinate 80,276,961 of OY979701.1, read as the reverse complement.
ATTCCAATTCAAAAATCACCACTTCCTATAATAATAAGGTATTGATTTTCACTTATGATAAGGGTTTTACAAGTTCATATATGATTTTAACCAATTCTAATAAAATTTTTACAATTTTCAATTCAAAATTCATCACTTGTTACAATAGTTGGGTATTAATTCTCACTTCTAATAAAGATTTCATAAGTTTAGGCAATGTTTTAATAATTTCTGACAAGCTTTTAACAAATTTCAATTTAAAAATTTAAGGCACTTGGCACCTAACATCAACCACCAGCACCTACATATCACCATCAACAACACTGGCAAAGCATCCAAGACCCCCACCAACCACAACAAAACATCAACCACCAGTAGCAACAAGATGATGATTTAAGAATTAAAAATAACAGCCAATCGGGAATCTGCTGCCCCTTCTAAATATACTCTCTGTTGCTTCCCCATTTAGGGAATCTTCCTAAATATATTTTTTATGGTTTTCTAGATCATTAGATTCTACACGAAATGAGAAACATTTTGATATATTATAAACAAAAAATGGACATGTTTTCAATTTTTTATGATTTTTTAAAGATATTTTAAAAAAATGCTTAAAGTGAAAAAAATAACACATTATTTTTTAAAAATATCTTTAAAAAATCGTAAAAAATTAAAAATATAATATTTTTTATCTATAATATATCAAAATATTATTCATTTTCTGTAAAATCTAATACTCTAAAGAGCAATAAAAAAATTATTTGGGAAAATCCTAAAATAGAAGTGCAGCGCAGCAGCGGAGAGTACACCTGAGAAGGGGCAGTTGAGGCCCCAAATCCCAGCCAACAACAAAGATCAAATAATGCTATAAAAGTTCAATCTGTGAATCAAAAATAACAGCAGCAGCAACACAAATATTTGAGAATAAGAAAATCCATTTGAAAATCGAAGAGCTAAAATCAACAAATGGAGGTTGAAGAAGAAGCTTCGTTGCCATCATCAATCGAAGCGTGTTCTCTCCATTGTTTCCAATGCTCTTTCCCAGATCTTGGCGAGGCTATGTGGTTCTAGTATCACACGTCCCTTTGAGCAGCGGTGGGGGCAGCAGAGTGGGGAAGCCTGAAGACACAACAATCACTCCCCTAAGATCAACCTGGCCGAACTCCAGCTCATGCTCTTGAACCACAAAGTCAAAAATCCACCATCCACCACTCCACTTTGAGATGCAACATGGATAGCTGAAACCGTCGACATCATCTCCAAATCTGAGAATAGGAGGAGGATGAGGCGATGGAGGTTGAAGAAGAAGCTTCGTTGCCGCCTTCACTGGAGGTTTAAGAAGACTATGGCGTGGGAGCGATAGACGAACGGAGCAAATGGCGGATTGAACGGTGGCAGAGAGAGAGAAGGAGAGGGAGAGCACTGGACACGAGAGAGAATCAGATGGAAGGAAGCACAGCGGGCTTGATAAGGAAAGGATATTTTTATTATTTTTATTTAATTTTAAAAAGAATAAATAAGACCCTTGCACCTTTCTCTAGTATTTTGAATATTAGGAGTATATTTCTGTTTTTTAGTATTTTTAAAATTCTTTTTCTAGAATTTTCCCATCAATTTATTACCTTTTTCATCTAATTTTATTTTTTGGTTTCCTTTCTTAATTTTGCATTCTGAGATGATATAAAATTTCCTAATTACAGACATATTTAGTGTTAAATGCTGCAAATAGATTGGACTTGAAATAATGTTTGCCTCAAAGTTTCATAAAACATTTCCCGCTTCGAGTGCTTTCAACTTTAGGGATTTAAAATTCCCAATGGCTAATACATTATTGGGAGAATTATAGGTACCAAGGAAAAAAAAATGAAGAAATAATCTCTTAAAATTACAAAATGAAAAAATAGTTTTATTAAGTTGTCAATATAAAATACTGGAGTAGTTGATAAGATCATCTTTTTATTTTATAATTTCAAAGAACCATTCTTTATTTATCTTTTTTCTTAAAATTTGAGTATAATTTTCCCTATATTATTTATGTCTCCATATTAACGTAATACAAATGATAAATTTTTTTTATTATTATTAGAAATTTTAGGGGGTTTTTTCTAATCTTTGTCCAGTTGTGCTAAGTGGGCGCTGTCTTAATTTGTTGAGTTTGGTGCAGTTACTCAACAATATTCACACACCCATACAGATGGAAGTTAAATGCAATGTATCAAAAAAAAAAAAAAAACGTTAAATGCAATCTCCCATCTTAGGCTTCAAGGATTGTGAGCATATTATGAGTATTAGGGATTGATTATATCGATATAATCATTGGTTGTGTGCTGCTGAATTGTTGTCATTATCGCTCTAAAAATAAATATATTAGGGTACTAATGTCTTTTCACCACAAATTTAAATTTTATTTTGCCCATTGGTGTTTACCGTGAAATTTCAGATTTTTTAGGGATATCAGAAATTAATTATTTAAGGGGTTCCTTGAATGAAATTTTCCCTTATATTTATCTCAAATGTTACTACTTTTGTTGTGTTTTTTGTAGGCCTAGGTATTCACTGCGGGCCTCGCATTATAGACTTTCTAAATTGACTTTAGTGTTAGTTATGAGACTTTTTCCATACACACCGGCAAACAAACCCCTAACTAAATGCCTAATTAAGTACCTTTGTTGTATTTTATTATGTACTATGTAAATTTTTTTCTCTTTTTTAATATTATCACCCGTTATCTAGTTTTGGGTTCGTGACTTCTCTTCTCATCATAGATATCTTCTCTGAAACTTGAACTTGAGATTCAAAAGGGGTTAAAAGGATCTTACATCACTAGACTAACTCTATATTATTACTGTATAATCTTTGGATTTAGATTTCAAAGATTTTTTGAGCAGGTTTTGCTGTGCTATCACACTAAAAGTGCTTTAATCTTTTAAGTGCGTGTTTGGATGAGCGGCAGAGAAGGGGCTTTTTTTTTAGATGAGCTTTTAGAAAAATTAGATTTTAGATGTGATTTGTGTTTGGATTGGCGGTGGCAGAAGTGACTTTTTTTCTAACTTGAAACCTGTTTGAATTAGCGTTTGAAAAACCCGTTTAGATGAAAAATGACTGAAAAGGGCATGAATTTTATTGAATAATATATATATATATATATATATATATATATATATATATTAGTTGTATATATTGTGATAATTGAAATGAAATTTTTAAAAAAAAACTAGATAAAATAATAGAAGGTGCAATTATTATTAAATACTACTAACACACACACACACACACACATATATATATATGTTAGTTGTATATATTATGATAATTGAAGTAAAACAATATTTAAAAAATTTAATAAAATAAAAAAAATAAAATTATTATTGAAAAAAAATACATGAAGATGCAGCTTTAAAGAAAAAAAATTTGCGTTTAATGTTTCCAACGGTTGCAGGGGACTGATGCAGCTTTATTTTTTTTTTTGTTTCCCTTCATGGTCTGACGCGCTGGAGAAGCTCTCTTCGCCAGCTTCTAATATAAAGAACATTTCGAATAAAAGCCCATCATGTTACATCGCTGTCCCAAACACTTTCTCATCACCCGAGATCGGCTCCCATCCTTTTCTTTAAAGAAAAGGATGGTTCTTTTCTTTCTATCAGCCGTCGGATTAAGATATCAACGGTTCAGATTTAAAATATTATTTTAATAATATATTATTAAAATAATATTTTTATAATATATTAAAATCTGAACCGTTGATATCTTAATCCGACAGCTGATAGAAAGAAAAGGACCATCCTTTTCTTTAGAGAAAAGGATGGGAGCCAAATCCCACATCACCCAACTAAACTTTTGGGTCTCAAATGGGTTTTTTCTTGTGGCAGCTGTGGTCCCAAACAGACCCTAAGTTTCTAGAAGAACCTTTATAATTTATGAGGTAAGTATTTTAAATGAGTTTTTCCTCCACTCACTTGCAAACAGATTGCTTTTGCAACAGAATGCTTTCAAGTTTCAAGTGCTCAGGATGTGGGTGCTACAATTGCCCAAAATCTGAACTGAAGATTATCAGGAAAAAAAATATACAGAATACTCGCTTCAACCATTGTAGTGAGGAGTGACAGATCATTTCCTTTCCTTTCCTGTTAGGCGGTAACGATTCTTCAAAAAAACCGTTTTTTCGGATTCTAGTATACTCCGCATTCCGTTCCTACTTCATTTCCCGCTTCGATTTTGCCGACTGAATTGGCTATGGCCGCCACAGCTCGGTGGCTAGTCGCCTCTTCAATCCTTTATCTCAATCGTTTGAAAAGAGTTAAATTTCAAGTCACTTTGCCTATCGCCCCTCACCACTCTGCTAATTGTCCTCATTTTTCCGTTGCTTCGCCCGAACATTCTGGGCCCTTCCAGTCAGGTAAATCTTCACTGACCCCGGTTCATTTGCTTTCGGGAAAAGAAAAAAGGAAAGGAAGAAAGCTTAGTATGCATCTTATTTAGTGTGCATCATTTGGTTTCGCATCAATTTTATTAATTCCCGTTTGCGATTATCTTGCTTTTCAAGATTAGGGGATGGTTCTGGTCCTTGTTCTGACAAGTTTCACAAATGGCATAATGGAGGGGCCACTTTGCACGAATCGGCTTCCATAGACTCATCTGCTGTAGTAGAGATTGGCGCTGTTGTTCATTCAAAAGCAGTTGTTGGAGCAAATGTTCATATAGGGTCTGGAGCGATTGTTGGGCCTTCAGTTATAATTGGCCATTCAACAAAAATAGGGTACGATTTACATGTTCTTTTCGTTCTTTAACGATGTTTGTTAGTTTTGCACATCTTTATATGTCAAAGGTTTCAAGTTGCTGTTGAACTCTGAATTTATGTGCTCTGCTTAAATATGTAAGCGCTTTTAGCTGATCATTGATAACAAACAGGAGGCCTGTTCTGAGAGTAGAGGATTAGAATTGCAAAAGCTTTTACTATAAGGGGTTTACATGTGAGGCTTGGACCGTAAACATATTTTGATTTCAAAAGTAGAAACTGACTTTCAAAAGCACATCTTATGTTTTTCAGTACAAACAACACCTTATTTTGTAATTCACACTCTGGTAATTAGAAATATATAGGTGTGGGTTATTTATGATGCAAGTTTGAGAGATGACCCATCAATGATTTCAAGAGTATGGGACTTGATATCAAGTTTGCTCTGTATTTAGAATATTTGGTGGTGATTGGTAATGCGTTGTCTGCACTTACTGGCTAACCATGTTATTGTGAAAGACTGTTAGAGAGTAATTTAACTTGCTATTGGTGTTAGTCTTCATCATTATAGATTTTGTATCTTGTGCATGCTTTTTGTATTGCTTGCTATGTTTATAATTTGAATGTAAATCTCATTAGATTAAATTCTGCCAAATGTCTAGAATTTTGAATTTGTGCTCAAGCAGTTTTCATTTAATTACTGTTCTTTCCAGGTATAATGCTGCTCTTAGTAATTGCCAGGTGGGTGAATTGTGTGTAGTCCACAATGGAGTCTGCATTGGTCAAGATGGTAAAGCTGTAGATCTACTCTTGCTTGCTTTCCAGACTTTTATATACTTCAATAAAGAAAAGAATTCCTATCATTTACTCACCACATAGCCTGAAGCAAGTACAATACTAGTTAGGCCATGAGCCTTACCTTTTGCCCCTTAATGTCTTCTATGGAATTCATTCTTTTCTGATAATCTTAATGTAATTGCTGCAGGGTTTGGATTTTATGTAGATGGTAATGGTAATATGATAAAGAAGCCTCAGGTTGGTAATCTTACGTCATTTACTTTGATGTCCAACTTCTTTGTTATCTTCTTTCAACCTTTTTCTTTGACATATGCTCTGTCCCAAGGAATATGGATTGTAAAGAATGACTGATGTCATCAGCCATATGCTTTTGAGCTTAGGATGTTTTAATATTATCCATAATTGCATTCGTTGCTTAAACTTGTAGATGTTGAATGTAATAATAGGGGCACATGTGGAGATTGGTGCTAATACGTGCATGGACCGGGGCAGGTACGGAATTTGATTGATTCATGCTTCTTTTTTTTATTTCAAATATATATGTGTGTGTGTGTATTCTAGTTTGATTTTCTTTTGGGATTTATGAGCTTTAAAAGACTCAATATTTATGCTACTGACTGATTAATTATGCAGTTGGAGAGATACAATCATTGGGGATTATACAAAGTTGGATAATTTAGTTCAGGTTAGCATTTAACTTTTGTGTAGTCAAGTATACCATTGCTGGGATTTCTTTTACTCTCTGTCCTAATCCGTTTCTGCAGATTGGTCATAATGTAGTTATTGGGAAGAATTGTATGATTTGTGGGCAAGCAGGAATTGCGGGTTCAGCAACGTATGTTATCATAACTCCTTTTCTTAAGATCATTGGTTTTTGAATATCAGATTGATATTTATGGTGAACTTCATATTCAAAATAATTCACGCTGAAGCTTTTGAACTTTTCAAGAGTTACAACTCTATCTGATATGCTACCCTTCAGCATAGGTGATTTTGTGACTATGGGGGGAAGAGTAGCTGTGCGAGATCATGTTTCTATTGCGTCAAAGGTATTTATTTGCTTCTCTAATCTTGCGAAGTCTTAGCCTTTTGTGGCTTTGGTGTCTTTAGGATTGCTAGTGAACGTATAATAAATGGACTCGCTGAGTGCATGTCATGAGATAAATAATACTGAACTAGACTTAGAAAGGCTGCGATTTTTTTCTAGTGGTACAAAATTAAGAACAGGCTTGAAAAACATTGGAAATGTATATAAATATTTTGGTTAATCTGAAGTTTTTAATCCCCCCATATATTTTATCTCTGGAAGTTAAGGGGAAATCGTTAGCAGCATAGCTGGTTTCCAGAACAACTCAAACATCAGAATTGTTTACTTGTATTACGTATTGATAAACGGCGAAATCTGTTTGAATGTAAATATCTTTTGTTATGGTACTACTTCTATCTTTTTCCTGAAAACTGGAAGTTGGGGTTGAGGAGATATCTGATCATCGATAATATGGCACTTGCAGGTTCGGCTTGCAGCGATGAGTTGTGTCACCAAGGACATCCTAGAGCCTGGGGATTATGGTGGCTTCCCTGCTGTAAGGATTTTATTCTGTCCTTTTACCTTTTGTTTTTTCCCCTTTCAAAATATTAGGACATTCACACGTCTTTTTCAAGATCAATTCTTAAACTACCTCCTTTGTGTTGCCTTGCAGGTTCCCATTCATAAATGGCGGAGACAAATTGTCAGCAGCTGTAGGACTCCAGGGAAATCGGGTCCTTAAAGTCGGGCGAATTTATTACGATAGGCACCGTGCAAGTCTTGGGTTAAATTCAACATTCAAGCATTTGTCTCAGGTGGCAACTTCGGTGCTGTAATTTTTTTATCATCTCGCAGCACAAAACTATATAAGAAAAATAATCTAAAGTTGGTGAGTCTCTCCCTTCTATGCGATTGGTGTTGTTTGTCATTCTGTATTATGTTGTTCTTGTTGTGACGTTCGAAGCACTGGTTCTCCTTTGAAATGCCTGATACTTAAATGGTTCATCAAGTTCCATTTCTAATTCTTGAGCTTATTAACATGACTGCTTGACACAGCAACAAATTAACAACAATACCAGAAAAACTTCATAAATGAAACATAAAGCACCCGAATTTGGTACGTGGCATCTGTAGTTCTGTACCTTACATGATTTCTAATCACAATATGTTACAAAGTTTGTGTTTTCAATCCAGATATACAATTCGGACCCAAAAAAATAATCAAGAAATACTATGACTAAAAGAGGGTGTGCTCACACAATATAGATTGGTGCCTGAGCTATTAGGAATGAATGAGAAATCTATACACACACAGACAGAGATGAGATCTAGAGAAGGTGATGGCTGATAGGCGGAGGAGCGACGAAGGCTGAGCTGCGACAAAAGCAAAGGAGCGAGCTATGAAGGCTGAGCAGCCAAGAACGAGACGGGCTGAGGTTGAGGTGTGAGGACGACAACAGAGAAGGCGGAGCAATGGAACTGTGGGAGCACCATACACAGCGACGGGCTAAGGCAAGGGAGGAAGACGCGGCGATCTCAAGGCGCCAAGGCCGATTAGGGATCCGGATCTTGCTATTTAGGGTTACTTAGGGTTAGGGGCGATGCCGATGAGTCTGAGAGTGAGTCGTGTGACTGTGGAGTGTGGACTGAGTGGAATGAATTCATATTTGAGAGAATGAGTCAACGAGAGAATAGAGATTGAGACTTGAGCACAGTTCACAGTGTCAGTCACAGAGTGAGTCAGTGAGAGCAGTCCACTCTCTAAGCCCAACTGAACAAGCCCAAGTCCAACAAGAGGCAACCCAAGTTAAACCATTAGGCATTAGTGTTATAAAAAGAAAAAAATTTTTGCAAGCCAGCCCGCAGGTTGAGCGGTGCGGGCCTATGCGGCCTACATTTTTACGGGCCTGAAAATAGCCAACCCTAACCCTATCAAAACCCGCAACTCGCAAGTTGGACCCGTTTTACCGGCTCTAGGGATTAGTGACATTGCTCTAAATTGTGAGTCAGAGTTTTGTACAATCCCATCATGTTGTCTCCATCTTGTGGGTCCCATAGTAAATTAACGAAGTTTAAGAGGGATTAACGAAATTGTTAAAAATGCCCCACTTTTAAAATTTTATGTACTTTTTTACACTTTTGGAAATTTTATGGGGCCAAGCGCCCCTTATGCATAACTTTATTGTTAAATTTTTCACTTTGCTCTATTTAAAATTGCATGTTGATCATACAGGAAATAGAGGTGAATTGAATTGGTTAAAGCGTTATAAGATTATTGAAGGCATTGCAAGGGGATTGCTTTATCTTCATGAAGATTCTCGACTCAAAATTATACACCGTGACTTCAAAACTAGTAATGCATTGTTGGATGAAAATTGGAATCTTAGAATTTTCGGAGTTGATCAATCCCAAGCAAACACAAGTAGAGTCATGGGTACATAGTAAGTTCCTTAAATCAAATTACATTTTCATGCAAATTGTTTTGTTTCATATTCTATAATCAATTAGACAGAAGAGATCATTGATGCGTTCTATTTTGTAGTGGTTATATGACTCCATAATATGTTATGCATGGTCAGATTTCAGTCAAATCTGATATATATAATTTTGGTATCTTGACCCTAGAGATTATCTCTGGCAAAAAGAATACATCTTTCTACATATTAAGTTGTGCTGAAGACTTGGTAAGCTATGTAAGTAGATTACCGAAGTGAATAAGCTCAAAAAGCAGCTAGGGAGATCAAAACCTTGCAAAGATTGATTACATATATAATTGTATTTGCAAGCTTGGAAACTGTGGAAGAAAGGGACGCCATTAGAATTGCTGGATCCTAGTCTAGGAGATTCTTATTCAAGAAACCAAGTTATTAAATGCATTCATATGAGCTTGTTCTGTGTTCGGGAAAGCCAAGCTCTGAGACCTACAATACAATCCATTTTGGTGATGTTAGGTAGTGACTCTGTGACCCTACCAGCCCCTGAAGAGCCAGAATTTTTTGTTGATCGTAGTAGAACAGATTCAAACAGACCCGCCATAATTGATGGACATAGGTCTGATCAATCAACAAGTGGATCTGTGCAATGGTCTGTGGATAAAGATCCGATTACTGACTTATACCCTCGCTAGTGTCCTTGTTAATTACTAGTACTACTAAAATAAGCAACCTAGTAGTCTGGATATTGCAAGGTTATCTGTCCGTTGTTTACCTATAAAGGGTTGTTCTTGGGAAGGTGTGAGGAAGGTGATTATACCGTCTGCCAAGCTTGAGAAATTGATCATAGAAGGGCCAATCTATTTAAATAAATATAATTATTCAAAAATGGCTGATGAGTTTGTAATTTGGAAATGATCTGATATAGTTCAGTTTTAGTGGTCATTAACTACCCTCCGAATGCGGATAAAAGAGGGACTTCAGCTTTTTTGTTTCTATATCTCAGACCCAAATATTTATTTTACATTTATCCAGAAGTTAGTTACAAATAGTTAAAAATATTAAATATGTAAAATATCTACTTTCTTTTACCTTTACACCCTTATTTATTAAGGTAATAAGTAAGATAACAAATGGAAAAAATGAAGAAAGAGGATGTGGGGGAGAAGAATAATGAGAAAGAGTGTGACAATTTTTTTTTTTTAAAAAAAGCATTAAATGCAGGGACAAAAACAAAGTGGCTCTTATAATGGGTGAAGGTGGAAATTTAGCAATCAACTATTTTTCTATTGGCATCCAATACAATTAACTATTTCCGGGTGCAAAAATAGACATAAACAATTTATATAGGAGCATATATAACAACACCGTTAAAGAAACTTAACTTCTGTTACTTTTTGTGCCGTGGGTCCGACTAGTCTTATCATTCTCTATTATTTTAATATATTTTTAAAAGGGTTAATTAAGGTGCAAATTTAAGAATGAACTATTTTCCTATGGGCACCCATTATAATTATTTTTTATAAGAGTATTTACAAAATAAATATGAACATTTACATTAATACCCTTTATTTATTTTTTTTATAAGAGTATTTACAAAGCAAATAAAAGGATTTAAAAGAATATAGTAAATTAAAAAAAAATTTTACTGCTCCCCATTGGGTCAAAAAAATTAAGTTTTGTTAGTGGAAAGACAAATATGGGTATTTACAAAACAAATATATGAATAACCAAAATTTTTTAACTCTCAAGATTAGTTTAAATCCCTTTATTTGTCTAGTAAATCTCTCTATTTGTTTTCTAAATACCCATATTTGTCTTGTAAATGTTTTTATAAAAAAATAAAGGGCATTAATGTAAATGCTCGTATTTGTCTTGTAAATGCTCTTATGAAAAATAATTGTGTTAAGTGCTCATAGAAAAATAGTTCATTGCTAAATTTGCACCTTAACCCTTCTAAAAATATATTAAAATAATAGAGAGTGATAAGACCGATGAGAGCTACACCGCAAAAAATAACGGAAGTTAACTTGAGTTAATGGCGTTGTTATATCTACTCCCGAATAAATTGATTATATATACTTTTGCACCCGAAGAATAGTTAGTTGTGTTGGATGCTAAAGTCAGGAAAACGGGCCTAGCCCGCCATTTAGGCTCTGAATTTATAAGGGCCGGACCTAAGATTTTTGTCTTAAAAGTAAAAGAGGGCCTAAAAGGGCCAGTCAGTAGGACCTTATCTATTTTTTTATTTTTTAAAATTATTTACATGATAATAATATTATTATTTTTTTATATTTTATTAATGATGTTACAAATATTTAGTTGTGATTATCTTTTTTAGAATTAAGTTTCATAAGAATATCTTGTATTAAGAATCCTAAAAATTTAAAACATATAAAAGATATTTCTTATTTCATAAGTATTCTTACCAATTTTGTATTTTTTGACTTATTTTCTATGATTGTTTTATTTATATATTGTGTTGTTTATTTTGTTGACTACTTACACTTTTGAAGACATATTTATAAAAAGTAATTTTAATTTTGTTAAGTCTTCTCATTAATTATTTGTAGTTGTGGTATGTAGACAACAATTTATCTTTGATTATGACTTAATGACTATGTTTATTTCTTGCATGATGCATGCCATTTACACTCTAGTTTCAACAACATTTATATGTTAAATTAGGAATTTCATTGTTGTAATTTAAAAATAAAAACTGAAAAAAAGTAAAAATTCTTAAATATTGTGAAAATGACTTCAGGCCCTGCGGGCTGGCCCTGACCTGTATGCTCTCGGGCCGGCCCATAATTTAAAGGGGTGCAGTTTTTTTTTTAGAGTTGAGGTACAAATTCAGCAACTAACTATTTTTTTATGGGCACCCAATAGAGGTAGGAATCAGGGCCGGCCTTTCTAAAAGTCTGGGGTAAGAAAAATTGCTATTTGGACAGAGTTCAACTGCAACTTGAAACCTTTGGCATATAAAGATGTGCAAAACTAACAAACATCGTTAAAGAACGAAAAGAACATGTAAATCGTACCCTATTTTTGTTGAATGGCCAATTATAACTGAAGGCCCAACAATCGCTCCAGACCCTATATGAACATTTGCTCCAACAACTGCTTTTGAATGAACAACAGCGCCAACCTCTACCACCGCAGATGAGTCTATGGAAGCTGATTCGTGCAAAGTGCCCCCTCCATTATGCCATTTGTGAAACTTGTCAGAACAAGGACCAGAACCATCCCCTAACCTTGAAAAGCAAGATAATCGCAAACGGGAATTAATAAAATTGATGCGAAACCAAATGATGCACACTAAATAACATGCATACCAAGCAGCTTCTTTGACTTCAGCTTTCTTCCTTTCCTTTTTTCTTTTGCCGAAAGCAAATGAATCGGGGTCAGTGAAGATTTACCTGACTGAAAAGGCCCAGATTGTTCGGGCGAAGCAACGGAAAAATGACGACGACTAGCTAATTGATGCAGAGGAATAGGCAAAGTGATTTGAAATTGAACTCTTTTCAAATAATTGAAATAAAGGATTGAAGAGGCGACTAGCCTCCCAGCTGTGGCGCCCATAGCCAATTCAGTCAACAAGATCGAAGCGGGAAGTGAAGTAGGAACGGGATGCGGAGCGTGCTAGACTCCAAAAAAAATAATTTTTTTTTTTTTAAAGAAAAAGACGCTGAAATACCTACTTAACTTTAAAATTTTAAATTAATGATTTTCTAAAAATCTTATTATATTTTTTTAGTCAATCTTATTATTTTTTTTTGTTAACAAAATCAATATGAAATTTTAAAATTTAAGTAGTATTTAAATACTATTTTTCTTTTTTTATTTTTAAGGATAATCACAGCCTAACGCGAAATTATCCGTCACTCCTCACTACAATGGTTGAACGTTGAAACGATATTCTGTCTCTGTTTCCTTTTTGTTTTTGGGGGTAGTAGTTTCAGATTTTGGGCCATTGTAACACTCAGTTTAGTTTAGTGAGTATTTAGAAAATCACGGAACCGTAATTTCAGAATTTTTTTACGTAAATCGAGATAAAAATTTTATCACATATTTATTTTATAAATCGTAAAAATTATTCTCCAAAAATTAATCCAAATACACATTTAATAACATAATTGAGCAATAAGGTTGGCATAATTTTCCTCTTGATTAAGATCATCAAACCCGCCAATTGAATCATTGTTTAAACTATATTCAATAACTCAAGATTAATAAACTATTATAGAAATGATTGTGAATTTCAATACAAAAATGTAGATTTTTTAATACTCATAATTAATTGCATTTAATGCAAAGAGGTAAATAAAAATATAAGATTAATATGAAAAACAAGTGAACATTATTAGTAATTACATATATTACATTTTCTTTGAATGATTTTTGTCACACTAATATTATAAAAAAAAAAATATGAACGAGAGCTTAAGGTTAAAAAAATTGGGGGGGGGGGGGGGAATCACAGCACGCGAATTTCCTAAGATATGATTGAAAAATGCTGTTCATTGCACTTTGAAATGTGGCTGGTGTATTGGTAAGCCCAAAAGGCATTACTAGCCATTCATAGTGTCCAGAATGAGTACGGAAAGCTGTTTTATAAGTGTCACGAGGATCCATTATGATATAATGATAACCTTCACGGAGATCAAGTTTAGTCAACCAGTGAGCTTCACGTAGCTCTTCTACCAGTGGAATGGGGTACTTATTCTTAACAGTGCGCTTGTTCAATTCCCGAAAATCAATACACATCCGCCATGTCCCATCCTTTTTCTTAACCAACACGATAGGAGAGGCAAACAGAGAAGAGCTGTCTCGGATTACCGTACTCTCTAACAAACCATTTACTTGACATTCAATTTCATCATTTTGTAATGACGGGTAGTGGTAGGGTCGAAGGTTCACCGAATCAGCCCCTTCCTGAAGTACAATCGGATGATTGTGCCCTTCTCTTAAAGGAGGCAGTACCTTTGGTTCAGAAAACACCTCCTTAAATTCCCCTAGTAACTCCCTCACCCTAGCACTGGCTTCTTGAAGGCTGTTACATAGAGCATAGCTTGATTGTTTGGGCTCTTTGATTGCCTAAAGAAGAAAGAGCTAACTACCCTCATCTACATGATCCTCCAATCGTATAACAAGCTTACAAGCCTCCCTAGGTGTTGGCTTAAGCGTGCACATTGACCCTTTGTATAAGAAGGTCATTGCTAAATCATCATAATTCCATAAAGCATGGTGTACTACCTGTTGCAGCCACTATAACCCAAGGACTAAATTGTAAGTTTTGATATCCATCACTTTCAAGTCAAATTGAAATTCCTCACCCTGCATTTTCCACTTGAAATTCCTCCATGTACTGTAGAGCTTCAGTTGACCCCCACCAGCCACCTCAACTTCGCCTAATGTTGTTGGTTGATCCTTCCAACCTAATCACTTAGCCAATGCATAATCCAAATATCCATGACAGGCACCATTATCAATTAAAATTTGCACTGGTCGTTTGCCCACATATCCTTGTATACGCATCAAAGCTACACCAACTGTAATATCCCAAAATACATTCAAAGGGATAAGTATAATAGATAGTGAAATAGAAGGGTTTAATGGCACTCTAATTAATTTTGCCATGATCAAGAGTTAATTGTTACTTGATCTTGAGGATAGATTTGGGAAACAAAATGAAGGTCCAAGATTGCTCTTATAAAGTAGAAGTAATGAGGAAGATAATTAAAGCAATTTCCTTATCTTTTCCTCTTATGTGGACACAAGGCACATGCAAGACTAAGTGTAAGACCAAGTCAACACACTCTCTTTCCTTTTTTTTCCTACAAGGAAACCGTTCCCTCGTTGCTCTATTCTTATGCAAGATTAAAATAATATATATGTATTACTTTGCTCCTATATTTCGTCCAAGCTTTGTCAAAGGAAAGGAAGAGAATTTAATTGATATATTCTTACATTTAGAGTCAACAAAAGTGGCTAGGATTTAATCAATATACTTCCTTGACCTTATGCAAATGTTGGACGTTCAAATCATAAGGAAGAGAGAGAGAGAAGCTAATCAATATCCTCACCCTTATGCTTGGAGTCGGCCAAGTGAGGAAGGGGTAGGAAAGAGAAAGGTTGACCAAATTGGATCAATTATACAATAGAAATTACCATAGGATTTTAGCAAGAAAGAACAAATATGGACCACATATTTGCCTCTCCTTTTTACCCAACTTTTCAGCTAGATTTTTAAGTGATAAGGGAAGGGAAAAATTGATTATTATTCACACACTCTCTCTCATTTCCAAGTCGGTGCTGCAGATGCAACACGAGGGTGCAAGAAGAAGCAAGTGAAGGTGAGAGTTTGGTCTTGATTTTCACCTCCTTAACCTCATCTATGGCTCAAGAGTCCTTCATGTAACTTGTTCCTCTCTTCCGTAGCTTCATTTCTATGGTTTTTATTTTTGAAGAGGAGTTTTCAGCCACCTTGCAAGAACAAAAGCTGAAGAATCAAAGAAAGAACTTAAGGAGGAGCACTAGGTGAGTATTAGCATCAATTTGAGCTATTGGTTGTGTTGGTTGGATGAGTATTTTGGCATGTGTAAATCTGCCCTGACTTTGGCTAAACAAGGGTTTGGGTAATTCATGATGTTTAGGTTATGTTATTGGTGGTTTATGATGATTGGAAACCATTTGACATAAGTTTGATGCTGAAATTAGAAGTTGGTAATTGTTGGGATTTATTTTGAATTTTCTGCCAAAACAGGACATGGAGAATGAGTGGGAATTTGTTAATTTTGAGGTTACCATTGTGTTCTACATGAAAAATTATGTGGGAATATCCCTGGGTTGTGAATTTTGGGGCATTGAAACTCAAAGTGTAAATTTGGGTTTTCAGCCTGAACAGGATTCCAGCGAGGTACTCTACTTGTGTGGTGTTTTTGGATAGCCAAATGATCTCTAAAAATTGTGAAACTTTCCAATATTAAAGTTCACATTCCAAGCTTCAAAATGGACATATAATTTGTGTCATTTCGTTTTTTGAGCTGAGTTCTGGTTGCCCAAAGTTTGATGTCGAAACTGGACTTAATTCTGGAGTAGTGTGGGATTTTGTGTAATTCTGGAATTGTGTGGTGATTTCCAGTAACGATTCATATTTTTCCTATGAAGAGGACTTCAATAGCTTTCCATAGGACTTGGGATCACCTCATTTCAATTTTTATAGAATTAGTTATGATTTTTCAAAGTTTGGAGAAAATTTTGGCAGATTTGGTCCCTTATGCGAAAATTGAAGATGTAATGGCATAATGTAGTATTATTAAACTTTGAGGTTAGGAATTGGTCTTTTAGGTTAATTGACCACTTTAACTCCTTAGTTGATTTGATTAAATGGCCCTAATGATAACTAACTTGAGTGTTTGAATTAAAGAATTGGATTAAGTAATAACCTGTCGTTCGTAATTCTAATTATAGGATTTGACATTTGCCCTGCACTTGATAAACCAGTGCCAGTGCACGAGCGGAAAAAACAAGGTGGTGACTCTTTCTCTTATTCTGTGTATGATGCCTTGCATGTATGTCATTTCATTGAATATGCCGTGATGTAACATTGCCGTTGTGAAATGCCGTTGTTGTGCTATTGTGAAACATGCTGTTGTGAAATATGCCGTTGTGAATGCAGCGAAAGCTGTTGCAGAAATTCCGTTGTGTTGTTGTTGTGGTGATTTGCTTACATGCTTTGTGATTGTACATGTTATAAGTGAATTGTTACTACTGGGATTCTTTTGAATCTCATTCTTTCCAATGATTAACCTACAGCAAGGGCAAGTGGTTCAAAGGAAAAACAAGTGACGAAGGGTGGTTAGAGCTCCTAGCTAGGAGTTTTAATTTTGGTAGTTGGTTGTCATATTTTGTTGGGGATTATTTGCACATGTTGTATATATTGAATAGTGTTGTGTAATCCCCTGTATGGGAAACTAAGCATTGTAAACCCTTTATTAAGTAACGAAACCTGAGCGTTGTCGGGAATTTTTGGTTGCACTCTGATATGTGTAAATGAAACCGAACTGGTCAGACCAATTATATTCGAGATGTGAACGTGAGACCGCACTAAACAAGTTTTGAAAAATTTTTAAGTTAACCACTGGTCTCTATTTCAACTTAATGACGCATTCTCGAACTATAAATATGGTTATTAAAGTAGGGGGTTACACCAACTACAGTAAAGCAACTTCCTTCCTTCCTTGGGTTGGCAGGGTACTATAGGTAGTTCATTAAAGGTTATGTAGAATTAACACGTCCTTTGACTGCCCTGTTGAAAAGGGACAGCTTCCTATGGTCATCAGAGGCGGCTATGGCGTTTCACAGGTTGTAGGAGACTTTGAGTTCAGAGCCGGTATTAGCCTTACCTGATTTTTTCAAACCTTTTATTATTGGGACTGATGCGTGTGGTGTAGCCATTGGTGCTAGCCACTCCCTAATAGCTTGTATTTTTTGATACCACTGTTGAGTATGTTGTGAAAGAGAGAGAGAGGAGAATTAGAAGAGTGAGGAAGGAGAGGTCAGAATAGAGAGGGAGACAGTAGACAGACGAGGGGGAAGAGAATCAGAACATCAATTATTATTCAATCAATCAGAATAAAATCTGCAGTAGTATTCCAAATCCTTATATAGACACATATCCTAGCTAGTGACCTCATTGAATTAGTAAGTCACACAAATTACCATCCTACCCTGAATTACCTAATTAGCAACCTTAGTGACCTTGTAGACTTGGTAAGTCACCTACTGTTACCATATATCAATATTTACAATAACCATATCAAGAATCCCTACAATTTGATTTAGATACCATCAAATCAGCCACAAACGACTTCTCTCCTGACAATAAATTGGGTCAGGGAGGATTTGGTGAAGTATACAAGGTATTTATAAATCTATTTCACTTTTAAAAATCGGGTCACTACTCTCAAAATCATAACATTACTGGTATTTGATTGCAAATGGATTTTAATAGATTGGTTATTCCATATTCATGAAGGGTATTCTACCTGGTGGACAAGAGTTAGCTGTAAAAAGACTATCAATCAATTCAGGACAAGGTGTAGGAGAATATAAGAGTGAAGTTGTTGCGATGGTAAAACTTCAACACAGAAATCTTGTAAGGTTACTTGGATTTTGTTTGGAAGAAGGAGAAAAGATACTCATATATCAATATCTACCCAACAAAAGCTTGGATAATTTCTTATTTGGTAGGTTTTGTAAAATCATTTTTTCCTTTATTACACGTCTGTCCACTCATCAAATCATTTTATATTTACTATTAATTGGTTTGAACTTGGGTAAGGATATGAATATAATTTTTATCTTATTATTTAAATTTGTTTCTTATTGACCATAGAGGACATGAAAACCAAGCTAAGTTGAATTGGTCAATGCGTTACAAGATTAAGGAATTGCAAGGGGAATGCTTTACCTTCACGAAGATTCAAAACTAAAAATTATGCATCGTGATCTCAAAGCTAGTGATGTATTGTTGGATGAAGAATTAAATCCAAACATCTCTGACTTGGGTATGACTAAAAGTTTTGGAGTTGATCAAACACAAGTAGAGTTGTCGGCACCTTGTAAGTTAATTTTTTTCTTTCATGCTTGTTTTGTATCATAATTTATAATGAATTAGGGAAAAGAGAGTAGTTATCATGTAACATGTGCCTTTTTCATAGTAGATATATGGCTACATAATATGCAATGCATCATGTATTTCAATCAAATCGGATTATATAATTTTGATGCCCAAATTCTGGGGATTATCAGTGGCGAGAAAAATACATCTTTCAATGTATCAAATTATGCGGAACACCTACTAAGCTATGCAAGAATAATATCCAAACTAAGTAAACTCAAACGGTAGCCACATAGAGAGAACAAAATCTTAACACATTAATTATATGTGATTGGAGTTGCAGGCCTGGAAGCTGTGGAGGGAAGGGAAGCCATTGGAATTGCTGGATCATAGTTTAAGAGATTCTTGTTCAAGAGATGAAGTTATTAAGTGCGTTCATGTGAGCTTGTTGTGTATTCAGGAAAATCCAGCTCTAAGACCAACAATACAATCTATTATGGTGATGCTAAGTAGTAACTCCGTCACACTGTCTGATCCTCAAGAGCCACCATTTTTTATTGGTCGTCATAGAACAGATTCAAACAATCCAACCATTAATGAGAGTAGCTCGGGCCAAGCTAAAGCAAGTCCATGCAACAGTATGTGGATGAAGATACAATTACTGACTTGCATCCTCGCTAATATATATATATATATCCTTGTTTACTTAAATACTCAACTCATATTGTATATGTCAATAACTAAGACAAGATATTTGTACATTTTAGTTATCCAGTGCCTTGGCCATGCCACCGCCCAGACTTGTGAAAAGTTTGTTTCTGACGGAGTCAAAGATATCATTCAGAGATGCCCTAATCAAAACGGAGCCGTCAGTAGGTACGACAACTGCTGGATACATTTCTCGGGCGACTGGTATTTCTTCAACAAAATGGAGGACGAACCCAGAAAAACACTTGCTAACACCGGCAGCGCAACAGACACGACTAGCTTTGACCATGTTGAGCGAAACATTGGGAGTGGTCGTGGAAGAGGCGTCAAAAGGAGGAAGAAAGAGATTTGCGACGAGAGAAAACCATAGCGCTTTTGAACCTCTATATACTCTAGTGCAGTGCACGCCAGATATAACAAGTATTAGCGATTTGGGTAAATGTTGTAATGGAAAAGTAGGGGCAGCAGCCCTCAAGCCCAGTTGCTATTTAAGGCATGACACTTAGGCCTTTTACCAGGCACCGCCTCCGCCGCGGCCACCAGCTCCATCCAAAGGTCAGTTATTTTTCCTTCCCCCAAAAAAAAAAAATTAGGGAGGGAAAATTTTTAGGATTTGGATTTTAAAAAATTATAAAAGTAAGTTGAAAGGTTATAGTTAATTTTTCTTACCTTTTTATTTTACATCTTATCTTTATTAAAATTTAATAATCCCATTTCTTCAATTTTTTTGTTAAATTCAACTCATAAAAATTTTCCTTTACCTCCCTTTCCCTCCATTTTCCCCTACCAAACACGCCCTATATAGTACATAACTCCAATCAAATTACGACATGTTTATTTACCTGTTTTAATTAAGTATCAAAGCTTCTTCCTTCAAATATCCATGCTTACTCTCTTAAAATTTCTTTTATCGGAGGTTTGTGGATATGTGTTGAGGCTAAAGAAAAAACTATATAATTTTAATGAAAATCATAACGGCGTGAGAGTGTGTGTGACTTAGTTTTTTTATTTATTCAGATAAAAGCAAGATTTCGGCTACGACACCTATTTCCATAATAGTTCCAACAGCAATATCCATATTGCAAGTCTCGCTCTGCTTGTTGTGCCTTAAATATTGGAGAGCAAGAATGAATTCTTCATCAGTTCCAAAAACTGGTATGGGATCAGCTTTCATGTTTAGACGTAGACGTGCAATTTATTTACTTTACATAAAACTAGGCAAGTTTCCAATATCAGAACTTCACAATGGACTAGCAGTTCTCAATTGATGATAATTCAAATTAAACATATAATGTCTGTTCTCAATTGATTAATTCTTTTGTTGGGTTATTAGATGAGATTTCTAGTGCAGAGTCGCTACATTTTGATTTGGGTGAAATCAAATCAGCCACCAACGACTTCTCCCCTGACAATAAACTAGGTCAAGGAGGATATGGCGAGGTGTACATGGTATATATAATTCTATGTTGCTGATGGATATCACAAGCACTCTTAAAATTATAAAATTATTATTTGTTCATAAATAGATTTTAATACGTGATTATTTTATATGAAGGGAGTTTTACCTAATGGACAAGAGTTAGCTGTGAAGAGACTATCAAGTAGTTCCAAACAAGGTGCGCCAGAATTTAAGAATGAGGTAGTTACAATGGCAAAACTACAACATAGAAATCTTGTAAGGTTTCACGGATTTTGTTTGGAGGAAGAAGAAAAGATACTCGTGTATGAATTTTTGCCCAACAAAAGCTTGGATAATTTTTTGTTTGGTAAGTTATGCACCATAATCTTTTTTGCATTTAGGTACACGAAATATTTCTTACTGATAACTTGTTTGAACTCGAGTAGGGATGTGAGTCTAACTTTTTATCTTATTGTTTAAACCGCACAGGAACTGAAAACAAAGGTAAATTGAATTGGACAAATAGATACAAGATTATTGAAGGCATTTCAAGGGGGATACTTTATCTTCATGAAGATTTTTGGTATAGCAAGAATCTTTGAAGTTGATCAAACTCAAGCTCGAACAAGTAAAGTTGTTGGCACATTGTAAGTTACTTCAATTTCTTCAAAATAGTTTTTTTTTGTCTCATAATTTTTAATGAACTAGGTGAAAGTGACTATTTACCATATTTAATACGTACTATTTTGTAGTGGCTACATGGCTCCTAAATATACAATGCATGGTCATATTTTAGTCAAAACTGATATATATAGTTTTGGTGTCTTAATCTTAGAGATCATCAGTGGCAAGAAGAATACTTCTTTCTATGCATCAAATTATGCTGAAAACTTGCTAACCTATGTAAGTATATTGTCAAAGTAAATAAACTCAAATAGTAGCCAGCGAGATCGAAATATTAAGGAATCAATCATATGCTGTTGGATTTGCAGGCGTGGAGGCTGTGGGGGGGAAGGGACCCCATTAGAGTTGCTGGATCCTAGTCTAAGAAATTCTTGTTCAGGAAATGAAGTTATTAAATGCATCCATATAAACTTGTCGTGTATCCAGGAAAATCCAGCTTTGAGGCCAAAACTACAATCTATTCTGGTGATGCTAAGTAGTCACTCCATCACATGGAAGATCCTCAAGAGACAGCATTTTTGTTTATTGACCGCCAAAGAACAGATGCAAACAATCAAGCAAGTTTCGAGAATAGCTCGGATCAATCCATGCAACGGTCCGCGAATAAAGATCCAATTTCTGACGAGTTTCCTCGTTAATCAGTACATTTGTTCATCAAACTACTCAGCTTAGTATTGTGTCAAATAGGTGTAGACGTCGTGTCAACAATTAAAGATTGTTTTTTCATCTGTGTATTTTTCCCTTCTAACCGGTGGATTATGGCAGCTTATCATGCATGCATATGTAATCAATGATGTTTCTGTACCCCACGTTGATGTCAGAATATATACAATTTTTTTTTTTTTAATTTTCTTTGTATCAGTATGAAATTCATTTGACAATTTAGTAATTTAAATTTAATATATATTGGCTTCATCGTGACCCATAAGATGAAGAGAGTCTATTGTTGAAATGGTCAATGGGAACATGTTTCATGCGAGAGTAGACATAGGATTCTGATTAAGAAAGCGTCCCCAAGGCATATGACTACTGTAAAATACAAGTGACCCAGTTGAGTTCAGCTGTGCAGCATTTGGTGGGGACCTGCGTCGTACTCCTCAGAATAGGAACGATCAATTAATGGTGCATATTGGTCATAATAAAATGATTCGCTTCATGATGAATTATCAATATAAAGCCTTTCTTCTTCTTCTGTCTTATAATGCTTTCTATTGCCAAAATAGTCCCAACACAACAACATTTGCCCCAACACCACATACCAAAACCAATCTTAATCGCTTTCTTTTTTGTATTTATGATCTAATATAGTATATATGCACGGACGGAAGTGTTGATGGTGATAATATATTTCCGTAAAAGCAATGAACTCTTTTAAATGGGAGAAAATGAGCTTTTACTTTTATAGCGTGTACTTTAATTCATATTATTATCAAGATGGCGACCGTTTTCTGCACACTTTAATGCATGCCTCAGTATATATCCACTCTGTGAAGCAAGCTCGATTTCAAAACATTACATCTGGCAGTTAGAAGTCCCGTGTATAGGATGGAAAAATAATATGATTAATTATTTTTTGTTCTCAAATATAATTAATTTTTTTAACAATAAGCCGTATTCCTATTTAATTTGGGCATTGACGCAGGCGACCCTCCTCCATGTCCCACCTCACACCTCCAGCGCCGGTCACCACCATCGTTGCAGAACGGAGGAGAGCCTGCGAACCTGAACCACAGCCCGCCTTCACCTTCTATTCCCTGCACCTTACAATTCTCAAACACCATACCCCTCATTTCCGGCAAGTTCATGAATTTTCTGGCGACTTTTCCCAGTTTCCAGCGACTTCTTTAAGTTTTCCGGCATCACTTTTCCATCACATTGAAGTTCCAGAGCTTAACCAGGGGAGTTAATTTTGTTCAATCTAATTTTTCTATTTATATTTGGATTTCTCAGTTTGTACTTTTGAGACTTACCAGTTTAAATAATTTGTGAATTAAATTTATGTGATTAAATGTTACTTGTAAGACTTGTATATATATATATATATATCTACTTTTCTTATGAATTGAATTAATTTGAGTGACTTGTTTGTGCATTCATATTAGAAAATAATTGCATTTAATAAAATACCAAAAATAATAGTTATGCATTCAATTAAATTGCATTTTTTATTTATAATTTTTAACAAAAATCAAAAAATTCAGTTCCCCTTGTTTTATATAATTTGCATGGCATTCAGATTATCAAGGATTCAATAAAACGATTCTCAAAAAAAGAGAACGATCCTATATTTACCAAGATATAATCTTTAGTTAAATTTTTTACTATAGAGGCCAAGGCTAACGAATGAAAAATTGTCCTAATAAGTAAGGAAGAGTCTAATAGATGATAATGAATACTTGAAAACGTACAGGTCTTCAATGTCGGGTTTAGAATGGGCTGAAAAATTCAAACTCTTTTCAAAATAATAGAAAAAATAAATCAATTGCTTTTTAAATTGAATACTAAACATTTATATTTCTCGAATGCATAGCGTTTTTTATTACTTAAAATTGAGAGAAATAATCAAGGAAATCAAGAAATAATTAAAGCTGGTAATATTAAAAACGAATAAAATTAAAATTTTAAACATCTAACTATTATTTTTGTTTAATATGTTTTAATTAAAAATGAATTAATTTAGAACAAAAAGCCCTCTAAGATGAGTTCAGTCGTCGGAGTGACTATCATCACGGTTCAAGTCCACTCCACGTCTCTATTATTGACCACCAGTCCCAGAATTTTTAAATCTGCCACATTGCTCAATCTAATTTCTTTATTTATATTTGGATTTCTGAGTTTGTACTTTTAAGACTTACCCGTTTAGATAATTTGTGAATTAAATTTGTGTGATTAAATGTTGCTTGTTAGACTTTTATATGTGTATATACTTTTCTTATGAACTGAATTAATTTGAGTGGCTTGTTTGTGCGTTCAAATTAGAAAATAATTGCATTTAATAAAATACCAAAAATAATAGTTATGCATTCAATTAAAATGCATTTTTTAGTTATAATTTTTAACAAAAATCAAAAAATTCAGTTCCCCATGTTTTATATAATTTGCATGGCATTCAGATTATCAAGGATTCAATAAAACGATTCTCAAAAAAAGAGAACGATCCTATATTTACCAAGATATAATCTTTAGTTAAATTTTTTACTATATAGGCCAAGGCTAACGAATGAAAAATTGTCCTAATCAGTAAGGAAGAGTCTAATAGATGATAATGAATACTTGAAAACGTACAGGTCTTCAATGTCGGGTTTAGAAAGGGCTGAAAAATTCAAAATCTTGTCAAAATAATAGAAAAAATAAATCAATTGCTTTTTAATTTGAATACTAAACATTTATATTTCTCGAATGCATAGCGTTTTTTATTACTTAAAATTGAGAGCAATAATCAAGGAAATCAAGAAATAATTAAAGCTGGTAATATTAAAAACGAATAAAATTAAAATTTTAAACATCTAACTATTATTTTTGATTAATGTGTTTTAATTAAAAATGAATTAATTGAGAACAAAAAGCCCTCTAAGATGAGTTCAGTCGTCGGAGTGACTATCATCACGGTGCACGTCCACTACACGTCTCTATTATTGACCACCAGTCCCAGAATTTTTAAATCTGCCCCATTGCTCAATCTAATTTCTTTATTTATATTTGGATTTCTGAGTTTGTAGTTTTAAGACTTACCCGTTTAGATAATTTGTGAATTAAATTTGTGTGATTAAATGTTGCTTGTTAGACTTTTATATGTGTATATACTTTTCTTATGAATTGAATTAATATGAGTGGCTTGTTTGTACGTTCAAATTAGAAAATAATTGCATTTAATAAAATACAAAAAATAATAGTTATGCATTCAATTAAATTGCATTTTGTTTTAGTTATTAATTTTTTACATAAATCAAAAAATTCGTTTCCCCTTGTTTTATTTAATTTGCATGGCATTCAGATTATCTAGGATTCAATAAAAGGATTCTCAAAAAAAGAGAATGATCCTATATTTGCCTAGATATAATCCTTAGTTAAATTTTTTACTATAGAGGCCAAGGCTAACGAATGAAAAATTGTCCTAATCAGTAAGGAAGAGTCTAATAGATGATAATGAATACTTGAAAACGTACAGGTCTTCATTGTCGGGTTTAGAAAGGGCTGAAAATTCAAAATCTTGTCAACATAATAGTAAAAATAAATCAATTGCTTTTTAATTTGAATACTAAACATTTATATTTCTCGAATGCATAGCGTTTCTTATTACTTAAAATTGAGAGCAATAATCAAGGAAATCAAGATATAATTAATGCTGGTAATATTAAAAACGAATAAAATTAAAATTTTAAACATCTAACTATTATTTTTGTTTAATGTGTTTTAATTTAAAATGAATTAATTGAGAACAAAAAGCCCTCTAAGATGAGTTCAGTCGTCGGAGTGACTATCATCACGGTGCACGTCCATTCCACGTCTCTATTATTGATCACCAGTCCCAGAATTTTTAAATCTGCCCCATTGCTCAATCTAATTTCTTTATTTATATTTCGATTTCTGAGTTTGTACTTTTAAGACTTACCCGTTTAGATAATTTGTGAATTAAATTTGTGTGATTAAATGTTGCTTGTTAGACTTTTATATGTGTATATACTTTTCTTATGAACTGAATTAATTTGAGTGGCTTGTTTGTGCGTTCAAATTAGAAAATAATTGCATTTAATAAAATACCAAAAATAATAGTTATGCATTCAATTAAATTGCATTTTTTTAGTTATAATTTTTAACAAAAATCAAAAAATTCAGTTCCCCTTGTTTTATATAATTTGCATGGCATTCAGATTATCAAGGATTCAATAAAACGATTCTCAAAAAAAGAAAACGATCCTATATTTACCAAGATATAATCTTTAGTTAAATTTTTTACTATAGAGGCCAAGGCTAACGAATGAAAAATTGTCCTAATCAATAAGGAAGAGTCTAATAGATGATAATGAATATTTGAAAACGTACAGGTCTTCAATGTCGGGTTTAGAAAGGGCTGAAAAATTCAAAATCTTTTCAAAATAATAGAAAAAATAAATCAATTGCTTTTTAATTTGAATACTAAACATTTATATTTCTCGAATGCATAGCGTTTTTTATTACTTAAAATTGAGAGCAATAATCAAGGAAATCAAGAAATAATTAAAGCTGGTAATATTAAAAACGAATAAAATTAAAATTTTAAACATCTAACTATTATTTTTGTTTAATGTGTTTTAATTAAAAATGAATTAATTGAGAACAAAAAGCCCTCTAAGATGAGTTCAGTCGTCGGAGTGACTATCATCACGGTGCACGTCCACTACACGTCTCTATTATTGACCACCAGTCCCAGAATTTTTAAATCTGCCCCATTGCTCAATCTAATTTCTTTATTTATATTTGGATTTCTGAGTTTGTAGTTTTAAGACTTACCCGTTTAGATAATTTGTGAATTAAATTTGTGTGATTAAATGTTGCTTGTTAGACTTTTATATGTGTATATACTTTTCTTATGAATTGAATTAATATGAGTGGCTTGTTTGTGCGTTCAAATTAGAAAATAATTGCATTTAATAAAATACGAAAAATAACAGTTATGCATTTAATTAATTTGCATTTTGTTTTAGTTATTAATTTTTTCCAAAAATCAAAAAATTCATTTCCCCTTCTTTTATTTAATTTGCATGGCATTCATATTATCTAGGATTCAATAAAAGGATTCTCAAAAAAAGAGAATGATCCTAGATTTGCCTAGATATAATCTTTAGTTAAATTTTTCACTATAGAGGCCAAGGCTAAGGAATGAAAAATTGTTCTAATCAGTAAGGAAGAGCCTAATAGATGATAATGAATACTTGAAAACGTACAGGTCTTCATTGTCGGCTTTAGAAAGGGCTGAAAAATTCAAAATCTTTTCAAAATAATAGAAAAAATAAATCAATTTCTTTTTAAATTGAATACTAAACATTTATATTTCTCGAATGCATAGCGTTTTTTATTACTTAAAATTGAGAGCAATAATAATCAAGGAAATCAAGAAATAATTAAAGCTGGTAATATTAAAAACGAATAAAATTAAAATTTTAAACATCTAACTATTATTTTTGTTTAATGTGTTTTAATTAAAAATGAATTAATTTAGAACAAAAAGCCCTCTCAGATGAGTTCAGTCGTCGGAGTGACTATCATCACGGTTCAAGTCCACTCCACGTCCCTATTATTGACCACCAGTCCCAGAATTTTTAAATCTCCCACATTGCTCAATCTAATTTCTTTATTTATATTTGGATTTCTGAGTTTGTACTTTTAAGACTTACCCGTTTAGATAATTTGTGAATTAAATTTGTGTGATTAAAAGTTGCTTGTTAGACTTTTATGTTTATATACTTTTCTTATGAACTGAATTAATTTGAGTGGCTGGTTTGTGCGTTCAAATTAGAAAATAATTGCATTTAATAAAATACAAAAAATAATAGTTATGCATTCAATTAAATTGCATTTTGTTTTAGTTATTAATTTTTTACATAAATCAAAAAATTCGTACCCCCTTGTTTTATTTAATTTGCATGGCATTCAGATTATCTAGGATTCAATAAAATGATTCTCAAAAAAAGAGAATGATCCTAAATTTGCCTAAATATAATCCTTAGTTAAATTTCTTACTATAGAGGCCAAGGCTAACGAATGAAAAATTGTCCTAATCAGTAAGGAAGAGTCTAATAGGTGATAATGAATACTTGAAAACGTACAGGTCTTCATTGTCGGGTTTAGAAAGGGCTGAAAAATTCAAAATCTTTTCAAAATAATAGAAAAAATAAATCAATTGCTTTTTAAATTGAATACTAAACATTTATATTTCTCGAATGCATAGCGTTTGTTATTACTTAAAATTGAGAGCAATAATCAAGGAAATCAAGAAATAATTAATGCTGGTAATATTAAAAACGAATAAAATTAAAATTTTAAACATCTAACTATTATTTTTGTTTAATGTGTTTTAATTAAAAATGAATTAATTGAGAACAAAAAGCCCTCTCAGATGAGTTCAGTCGTCGGAGTGACTATCATCACGGTTCAAGTCCACTCCACGTCCCTATTATTGACCACCAGTCCCAGAATTTTTAAATCTGCCACATTGCTCAATCTAATTTCTTTATTTATATTTGGATTTCTGAGTTTGTACTTTTAAGACTTACCCGTTTAGATAATTTGTGAATTAAATTTGTGTGATTAAAAGTTGCTTGTTAGACTTTTATGTTTATATACTTTTCTTATGAACTGAATTAATTTGAGTGGCTTGTTTGTGCGTTCAAATTAGAAAATAATTGCATTTAATAAAATACAAAAAATAATAGTTATGCATTCAATTAAATTGCATTTTGTTTTAGTTATTAATTTTTTACATAAATCAAAAAATTCGTACCCCCTTGTTTTATTTAATTTGCATGGCATTCAGATTATCTAGGATTCAATAAAATGATTCTCAAAAAAAGAGAATGATCCTAGATTTGCCTAAATATAATCCTTAGTTAAATTTCTTACTATAGAGGCCAAGGCTAACGAATGAAAAATTGTCCTAATCAGTAAGGAAGAGTCTAATAGGTGATAATGAATACTTGAAAACGTACAGGTCTTCATTGTCGGGTTTAGAAAGGGCTGAAAAATTCAAAATCTTTTCAAAATAATAGAAAAAATAAATCAATTGCTTTTTAAATTGAATACTAAACATTTATATTTCTCGAATGCATAGCGTTTGTTATTACTTAAAATTGAGAGCAATAATCAAGGAAATCAAGAAATAATTAATGCTGGTAATATTAAAAACGAATAAAATTAAAATTTTAAACATCTAACTATTATTTTTGTTTAATGTGTTTTAATTAAAAATGAATTAATTTAGAACAAAAAGCCCTCTCAGATGAGTTCAGTCGTCGGAGTGACTATCATCACGGTTCAAGTCCACTCCACGTCTCTATTATTGACCACCAGTCCCAGAATTTTTAAATCTGCCACATTGCTCAATCTAATTTCTTTATTTATATTTGGATTTCTGAGTTTGTACTTTTAAGAATTACCCGTTTAGATAATTTGTGAATTAAATTTGTGTGATTAAATGTTGCTTGTTAGACTTTTATATGTGTATATACTTTTCTTATGAACTGAATTAATTTGAGTGGCTTGTTTGTGCGTTCAAATTAGAAAATAATTGCATTTAATATAATACCAAAAATAATATTTATGCATTCAATTAAATTGCATTTTTTTTAGTTATTAATTTTGTACATAAATCAAAAAATTCGTTTCCCCTTGTTTTATTTAATTTTCATGGCATTCAGATTATCTAGGATTCAATAAAAGGATTCTCAAAAAAAGAGAATGATCCTAGATTTGCCTAGATATAATCTTTAGTTAAATTTTTTACTATAGAGGCCAAGGCTAACGAATGAAAAATTGTCCTAATCAGTAAGGAAGAGTCTAATAGGTGATAATGAATACTTGAAAACGTACAGGTCTTCATTGTCGGGTTTAGAAAGGGCTGAAAAATTCAAAATCTTTTCAAAATAATAGAAAAAATAAATCAATTGCTTTTTAAATTGAATACTAAACATTTATATTTCTCGAATGCATAGCGTTTTGCATTACTTAAAATTGAGAGCAATAATCAAGGAAATCAAGAAATAATTAATGCTGATAATATTAAAAACGA
Source organism: Inga laurina (assembly GCA_963855925.1). Classification (NCBI taxonomy): domain Eukaryota; kingdom Viridiplantae; phylum Streptophyta; class Magnoliopsida; order Fabales; family Fabaceae; genus Inga; species Inga laurina. Next base: position 80,246,810 of record OY979701.1, on the reverse strand, counting down.
ATAAAATTAAAATTTTAAACATCTCACTATTATATTTGTTTAATGTGTTTTAATTAAAAATGAATTAAATTAGAACAAAAAACCCTCTTAGATGAATTCAGTCATCGGAGTGACTATCATCACGGTTCAAGTCTAGTCCACATCTCTATTATTGATCACCAGTCCGAGAATTTTTTTTTTTTTTTTTGGGTACAAAGGCATGCAAAACTTGAAGAATTACAAGAATGCTAAAAAGTCTGCATCACCGGATGATCTTGTGGTATTCCACCACATTCCATCGCAAAAAACTGGTTGCATTCCACCGGGCATGTTTCTATCACCAAAAACTCCTGATTACTCAACTGAGCTTTCCTCACTAGATAGTCAGCGCCTCGGATAGTCTCTCTGTGGGCATGAGTGATCACCAAGTTCCAGTCCTTGTAAATGAGAGATCTAGTCTCTAAGATGACATCAAACAGAGGGTGAGCAGTTCCACCATCTATGGATAACAGGTGAATAGCCTGCAAAGAATTTGTAAAGAGCCTGATCCTGGTAAAACCCAACTGCTTACATAACTGTAGTCCACTGTGAATCACGTGTATTTCCGCAGCAGCTGAGTTATTATACCCTATTCTCTGTTGAAATCCACACATCCAGTTACCCTGGTGGTCCCTTATAACCCCACCACAAGCCGCATGTCCGTTGCTGTCTTTGGAACCATCTACATCCACACGTACATAGCCCGGATCTGGAGGTTGCCAGTGGTTTGTTCCCCTTTCTGGTGCTTGGAAAATATGATGACGGAAGCTGCCATTTTCCACTCCTTCGAAGAGATGATACAAACATTTGTGAACTATCTTATTTGGGTTGTCAGCTCTCCCTTCAAGCGTCCAGCTGCATCGGTTCTTCCATAGGAGCTAGCATATGGTACTGAACACTCTTTGCCATGGCCATCTAGCCATCCTCCTGTTCCTTGGGGAATTTTGCAAGTTCCATTTAAGCCATTCCTGCAAATTACCAGTAAAGAACATAGTATAGTATATATGGTTAGTTATAAAAAACCACACTCTTTTGGCTTGCTCACAATCTCTCAATATGTGAAGGATACTCTCTTCACTCTCACACTCAAAGGGACAAGTGTTTAGGACGTTCGGATTTTGCTTTGCTCTCAATTGATTCGTTGGTAATCTCTCATGGAATACTTGCCACATCAATATTTTAACTCTTTCAGGACTTCCCCATTGCCATAAAGTTTGCCAGTGAGATTGTCGGCTTTGCTCTGGCTTGTGATAAATTTTGTCATACGCTGACTTCACACTAAAGTTGCCATCTGAAGCCAATCTCCAACAGATAACATCCTCCTCAATTCCTATAGGAGGAGGGACCAACATGACTTTCTCCACAACCTAGGTAGGGAGGAAGCTATCCCATCTTACTCTGTCCCATTCCCCTTCCTGAGTTACAAAGGAACTGACACGGGCATCCATGTCCACCAAATCTTCATTCTTATCAACATAATCCTTTAGTGGTGTCCAGTAGTCCTGCATGCCTGAGTGAATCTCCCACTTTTTAAGAGTCTACCTAGCCCCTGTTTAAACCCTTCCCAAACTGCAACTATTCCACTCCACACGGCTGATTGATCACGTCTTCTTCGCACTTGAGGGACTTTAGATGTCCCGCATGAGTATTTCGAACGAAGGCACCTTACCCACATAGCCTCAGGCTTCATGATCATTCCCCAACAAAGCTTCATGAGGAAGGCTTGATTCTGGCACTGAAGGTCCTTTATCCCTAAACCTCCCTCAGTCTTCTCTTTCTTCAACACATCCCAAGCTATCAGATGAAGTTTCTTAGATTCGTCCTGTTGGTTCCAAAAAAAAATCCCTACTTAATTTCTCAATAATTGCTAAAACTCCTTTTGGAATCAATGTTGATTGCATTTGATACTGCGGTATTGCTTATAGTACCGACTTGATTAAGACCGTTCTCCCTGCCATACTCAAGTATCTCCCTTTCCAGCTTGCCAGTTTTGATTTAACCTTTTGAATCAGTGGAGCAAAAGTCACTTTGACCATTCTCTTATGTAGGAGCGGGACCCCCAGGTACTTACCAAGGTCACCTGTCAACCTAATCCCCACACTCTGGCTCATCTCATATGCCCTATTAAAATGGACATTTCTGGATACAAACATTTTTTATTTTTGCAGATTGATCTTATGTCCAGACACCTTACAAAAAAATTCCATAACGTTCTTCATCTCATCCATTTGTTGAGATGTGGCCTCACTAAATAGCATCAAATCGTCTGCAAAGAATAAATGAGATATAGGTGGACCAGTGGTACTCAAACTCAAAGGTTTCCAGTTTCCCGACTGCACTTCCTGGTGAATTAGTTGTCCCAGAAGCTCCATGCAAAGCACAAATAAATAAGGACTCAACGGGTCTCCCTGTCTCACCCCCTTTGAAGGTTTAAAACTCTCTAAAGCCACACCATTCCAAACAATACTCATGGTAGTGGTTGAGACACACTGCATGATTAGAGTAACAAAGTCATCCCTCAATCCTAAGCTATAGAGAGTAAATTCTAGGAATCGCAAGTCAAGCCTATCATAGGCCTTTTCTATATCTATCTTCATTGCTACAAACCCCTTCTTACCTCTCTTGTTTCTCATGGTATGAATTGCTTCCTGAGCCATGATAACGTTGTCCACACCCTGTCTTCCTGAGATGAAGCTACACTGATTTTCAGCCACAAGGTAGTTTATAACGTTTTTCAGCCTATTAGCAATCAGCTTACTCACAATTTTGAAGCTCACATTACATAAGGAAATAGGCCTCAAATCCCTCAAGGATGTAGGAAAGTCAACCTTGGGGATTAGGACTATGTTGGTTTGATTGATAGTTTGAGTCTCCTCCGGGTACTCAAAAATCCTGTCACCAAATCACATACCTTCTGACCAATCAAGTTCCATTGTGTTTGGAAGAAGTGAGGGTTGAGACCATCTGGCCCCGGTGCCTTGAATGCTCCCATCACAAAAGCAGCATTTTTTATCTCAATAGGGGATACCTGTCTTTGTAGAAACTCTAGCTGGATAGAATCCAAGGATGGAAATCGAGCTGGCCAAGGGGAAAAGGGTGTTGATAGGTTCTCTGCCGTGTATAACTTCTTGAAATACTCAAAAGCCATACTCCTTGCTGTTTTTCCTCTGTGATCCAAATGCCGTCCTCATTCTAAAGAGCTTCAAATTTTTTCCTTTTCTTCCTAACTAATGCATAGACATGGAAAAATCTAGTGTTTCTGTCACCCCCACTTAACCACTTGCATCTTGACTTCTGGAACCAAATTAACTCCTCTTGCAAAGCAAATTTGTGATACAAGGCCCAAAGCTGGATTTCCAGTCTAAATAAACCATTTTGATTACCATTAGTTCACCTGGCACGGTCGATTCCTTCTAGTCTTTGGATGATCTCTCTCTTCTTTCTTGCCACGTTCCCTACCACATTGTCATTCCAATTTGTTACCTCATTCACAAAGCCCTGTCTTCCTTGAAGCCAATCCTTTCCTCCCAAGAAGACTGAACAATCTCATTGAAGCCCTCTTCCATACACCACGCCGCTTGATATTGAAACCTTTTCCTGCTATTCCTGTATATACTCTGAGGCCTATCCGCCACTACAATTACTCGGTGGTCAGACTTGAACCTTAGGTTGTGGTGAGCTTTGGCTTGAGGATTTTGTAATTCCCAATCAAAGTTGCAGAAGACCCAGTCCAGCCTCTCCTTAACCCCTGTTTTCTCCCAAGTAAAACGGTCCCCCACTACTGGAACTACACTCAGGTTACAAACATCAATGCAACTATGAAAGTCTTGCATAGACCTGGAAATAGGCGTTGCTCCTCCCTCTTTATCTTTGGGATCAAGAATAGCATTAAAATCTCCAAGGACAAGCCAAGGAATATGGGCATTCCTACAGATAGCCTGCAGAGATGACCACAACTCCCTCCTCTTCTAGACACTAGTATCACCATAAACAAAAGTCCAAGAATTTTTAAATCTGCCACATTCCTCAATCTAATTTCTTTATTTATATTTGGATTTCTGAGTTTGTACTTTTAAGACATACCCGTTTAGATAACTTGTGAATTAAATTTGTGTGATTAAATGTTACTTGTTAGACTTTTATATATGTATATACTTTTCTTATGAATTGAATTAATTTGAGTGGCTTGTTTGTGCATTCATACTAGAAAATAATTGCATTTAGTAAAATACCAAAAATAATAGTTACGCATTCAATTAAATTGCATTTTCTTTTAGTTATTAATTTTTAACAAAAATCAAAAAAATCATTTTGCCTTGTTTCATTTAATTTGCATGGCATTTAAATTATCTAGGATTCAATAAAAAGATTCTCAAAAAAAGAGAATGATCCTAGATTTGCCTATATATAATCCTTGGTTAAATTTTTTATTATAGACCTCAAGGCTAACGAATGAAAAATTGTCCTAATCAGTAAGGGAAGAGTCTAATAGATGATAATGAATACTTGAAAACGTACAGGTCTTCATTGTCGTGTGACTATTATTGATAAGAAAAACCCTCTAAGATGAATTCAGTCAAGGAGTGACTATTATCACGGTTCAAGTCCAGTCCACGTCTCTATAATTGTTAACCAGTCCCAGAATTTTTAAATCTGCGGCATTGAAAATTCCAAAATAATAAAAACTGTAAATATAAATTAGTTCTTCCATCAAAGAATATAATTACAATGCATATAATTAAAATGGGTGTTTTAGTAAAATCATTACACATTTATTACAAATAAATAATTTTTTAATTATCCACAAATTTGTTAATTAGCCCTTCTTCTTCTTCTTTGCCAACGTGTTACTTAGCTCTTATATTAATAACTGTAACGAGTATATACCTAATTTTTTTTTCTTGTGTGTATGATCTAAAAATAATCAAATTAATTTTTTTTTTTTGCCACAAGTCAAATTAATTATTTAAAAATATGGTATTCCTATTTGATTTGGGCATTGACGCGGTCTCATTTACAACTTACATGACATATTCGTGGCGTTGAAATTGGACACTGAAGGAAGAGTCTAATAATCAACAATTAATGAATACTTGAAAAGTATAGGTCTTCATTATCATGTTTATTAAGTGCTTAAACTTTAAATAAATAAAATTTTGTCAAAACAGAGATAAAATAAATTATTTATTGATTAATTTGATGATTGTATATTTATATTTCTCGAGTGTATAGCGTTTTTCATTCATTAAAAGGTGAACAACAATCAAGGAAATCAAAGTTTGTTTGTTGGCCGTTTAAAGGGTTTTCATCTTCCGATTTCTGTCATATTCCCTCGTTAGCATTGATATTTATCTAAATACTCGACCTTGTATTGTTTGTTTGTTGGCCGTTTCAAGGGTTTTTATCTTTTCCAATAAATGATGCTTTCTAATATTTGAACTTGTGTCCTTCTCCTTAAAGAGGTGAGGTCACTTATTACAACATCAACTAACAACTTGTTGATTATGATAAATGAGCAAAATTTAGCTATTAGGTTGTCATCAGACAAACGTTTTATCTTAACCAATAATATGAAACACGACTTGAATAACGAGGGTCATCACTGTCGAATATATGGGGCTTAATAAAAGTCAGATGTACTATATATATAAATGAACGCTGAAAATTCATTGGTCCATCACTGTGAGACAATTTGCATAACCGATGTTGAAACTTCACAGAGGCCAATAAGTTACATACTATATTCCTATTTGATTGGACAGGACATGTAACAATACGCTATATTCCTATTTGATTTGGGCATTGATGCGGCAGATCAGTCTATGCCATATTGAAGTGGTGGATGAGTCAAAATTGGACATGTAAGGAAGAGTCTAATAAATGAAAATGAATACTTGAAAACGTACAGTTCTTCATTGTCGTGTTTAAAAAGGGCTGAAAATTCAAAATCTTGTCAAAAAAATAGATAAAATAAATCAGTTGTTTATTAATTTGATTACTATACATTTATATTTCTCAAATGCATAGCGTTTTTCATTACTTAAAACTAAGTGAACAATAATAAAGGAAATCAAGAAGTAATTAATGTTGACAATATTAAAAAAGAATAAAATTAAAAAACTTAAAATTTTAAACATCTAACTATTATTTTTGTTTAATGTGTTTTAATTAAAAATGAAGTAAATTAGAACAGAAAACCCTCTAAGATGAATTCAGTCATGGGAGTGACTATTATCACGGTTCAAGTCCAGTCCAAGTCTCTATTATTGATCACCAGTCCTAGAATTTTTAAACCTGCCGCGTTGAAAATTCCAAAATAATAAAAACTGTAAATATAAATGAGAGGCAAAAAGAGTTAACAGACTCATTAAGAAACGGCATTCATGGTCACAAGATGATTCGCTTCATGAATTCTCCTAAATTCTTTCTTGTTTTTAACGTTATAATCCTTTTTGTTGCTGCAATCAAAGGACAAGAACAAGCTCACTTTTGTTCTGATTTCACTTATGACCAGAACAGCACATTTCAGACAAATGTTAATCGCGTACTTGCTTCCCTTTCCTCCAACGCCAACCAAAGCGATGGATTTTACAACACCACCTCGGCCGGGGAAGAAAACAACTCCAACAACACCGTCTACGCCCTCTTCCAGTGCGTCGGCCATGCCACCGTCCAGACTTGTCAACATTGTGTTTCCAACGGAGTCAAAGATATCCTTCAGAGATGCCCTAATAATAAAGGAGCCGTCATCTGGTACGACGCGTGCTGGATACATTTCTCCGGGGACGAGTATTTCTTCAACAAAATGGAAGAAGATCCCGGGACAACACTTACTAATAGCTACAGTGCAACAGAAACGACTAGCTTTATGAAGCGGTTGGGCGAAACCTTGAGGGTGGTTGCGAAAGAGGCGTCGGAAGGTGGAAGCAAGAAATTTTCGACGAAAGAAGACTATAGTGCCTTTGACCCTCTATATACTCTAGCGCAGTGCACGTCGGATATATCTGACCTTGATTGTCTCCACTGTCTTGGTTCAAGTATTGACTATTTGCTTAAATGCTGTTATGGAACTGCAGGGGGAAGAACCCTCAAGCCCAGTTGCTATTTAAGGTATGAAACGTATGACTTTTACGGGGCAGGGCCTCTGCCACTAGATCCTCCGCCACCGCCACAAGCTCATTTCAAAGGTAAGTTATTATTCCTTCCACGTAAAAACTTATGTACCCCAAGCTACTTAATTCCAATCAAATTATGACGGGCATTTTTATATATTATTTATTGATTAATATCTACAAAATCCCCGTTTACGAAAAAAATCTACAAAATTCCGGAGAATTTTAGACCGGTTGCATACGACTTCCTTAACACTTCAAAATTTAAATTTAAGGGTTAAGTGTCCAAGGAGGTAGAATTTAGCTTAGAAACAGGGAAGTGTTGAAAAGTGTGATTATCGAGATGAATAGAGGGAAATATAGTGGCACTTGGTGGTTGTAGGAAGGTAGTAAATGCGAGCATGCAAGTGGAGAGAGGAAAGGCAAAGGCACATGTTAGGATGGTGAGCAATGTGAAATAGGTCCCATTTGGCATGTGAGGAGTTTCAAAATGGGGCGTAGTTAGGGAGGTACGTACAATGAAGGGACCCAATCAATGAGAGAGCCAAAGAAGGCTTGTGGTTACGTTATTCCATGACAAGGAAAAAGTTGAGTGAATGGCCAGTTGCATCCTCTCTTTCCAAAAAGATATAACAAACACCCATTTTGTAGGACTTCATTCACCATTTTTAAAATGGTGTAAAAATGTCATTACATTTAAGTTTACCAATATTGACAATTTAAAATTTATATTTGATAAATGGTCAATGTTAGTTGACTTAACGGTCATGGCATTTTTGCACCATTTTAAAAAATTCATGTATGTTTTTACACCCAAATAATTAATACTTTAAACTTTACTTGTTCTGATCTGATTGGACAAAACAATATTAAGCATACAAGACTAAGTATCCAAAGTCTTCTCCTTCTTTCAAATTGTGACCAGAATAATTGGGAAGAAACTGAATGATATTTCCATTAATGATAACAAAGTATATACATACATAAGGTGTGATTTACATAATAACAAATTGATAATTCAAAACAGAAATTAGTTGTAACAATGAACTTGTTATACACTTGACACAAATATCCAAGTTTACTCTATATTCAAATTTCTTTTACTGGAAGTGTGTGGTTATGTTAAGGCCAAGGGAAAAAAAATGTATAATTCTAATAGAAACCAGTAGAGTGTATGTGTGTGTATGACTTAGATTTTCATTTATTCAGGTAAAAGCAAGGTTTCGGCCGGGACAATTATTGCCATAGCAGTTCCAACAGCGATATTCATATTGCAAGTCTCGCTCTGCTTCTTGTGCCTAAAATATTGGAGAGCAAGAATGAATGCTTCACTTCCTAAAAATGGTATATATGTGATCATCTTTCATGTTCAGATAGACGTGCAATTTTCACTTTACATGGAAGTAAGCAAGTTTTGTTTGAAGCATAATATCAAATATTTACAATGAAATATAAATAACAGTTCTCAATTGATGATTATTCAAATTAAACATATAAGTTTGTACTTTAAAAATATATATAATGATCAATATTTTGTGTTCGGTCATGTAGTTGAGATTTCGAGTGTGGAGTCACTGCGTTTTGATTTGGATGACATCAAATCAGCCACCAACGACTTCTCCCCCGACAATAAACTAGGTCAAGGAGGATATGGCGTGGTGTACAAGGTATATATAATTCTATGTTCCTGATGGATATCAAAAGCACTCTTAAAATCATAAAATTATTATTTGTTCATAAATAGATTCGAATAGTTGGTTATTTTATGTGTAGGGTATTTTACCGGGTGGACAAGAGTTAGCTGTGAAGAGGCTATCAAGTAGCTCCAAACAAGGTGCGCAAGAATTTAAGAATGAAGTAACGACAATGGCAAAACTTCAACATAGAAATCTTGTAAAATTTCTCGGATTTTGTTTGGGTCAAGAAGAAAAGATACTCGTATATGAATTTTTGCCCAACAAAAGCTTGGATAATTTCTTGTTTGGTAAGTTATACATAATTATTTTTTGCATTTATCACGTACACGAAATAATTCTCATAATAATTTATTTGAATATGAGTAAGGATGTGAATCTAACTCGGTCTTATTGTCTAAATTTGCGTCTTATTAACTGTACAGGACTTGAAAACAAAGATAAATTGAATTGGTCAAATCGATACAAGATAATTGAAGGCATTGTAAAGGGGATTCTTTATCTTCATGAAGATTCTCAACTCAAAATTATACATCGTGATCTCAAATCTAGCAATGTGCTCCTTGATGAAGATTTGAATCCAAAAATCTCTGATTTTGGTATGGCTAGAATTTTCGAAGTCGATCAAACTCAAGCCAGCACAAGTAAAGTTGTCGGCACATTGTATGTTACTTGAATCAGCATTTTAATTTCAGTTTTTTTTAATCATAATTTAAAATGAACTAGGCAAAAGAGATTATATACCATCTTATTTGTGCTATTTTGTAGTGGTTACATTGCTCCTGAATATGCAATGCATGGTCATATTTCAGTCAAATCTGATATATTTAGTTTGGGCGTCCTAATCTTGGAGATCATTAGTGGCAAGAAGAATACATCTTTCCATGAATCAAATTATGCTGAAAACTTGCTAACCTATGTAAGTATATTATCAAAGTAAATAAACTCAAATGGTAGTTATAGAGATCAAAATCTTAACAAATTAATTATATATTATTGGATTTGCAGGCCTGGAAACTGTGGAGGGAAGGGAAGCCTTTAGAATTGCTGGATCCTGGTCTAAGAAATTCTTGTCCAGGAAATGAAGTTATTAAATGCATTCATATAAGCTTGTTGTGCATCCAGGATAAGCCGGCTTTAAGACCAACAATACAATCTATTATGGTGATGCTAAGTAGTCACTCCGTCACATTGTCAGATCCTCAACGGCCAGCATTTTTGTTTGATCGAGATAGAACAGAATCAAACAGTCTAACATGTTTTGAAAATAGCTCGGATCAATCTATAAGCAAGTCTACGCAACGATCTGTGTATCAAGATCCAATTTCCGACTTGTATCCTCGTTAATTAGTACATGCCTTTGTTCGTCGGACTACTAAATTAATATTGTGTCATATATGTGTAGAAGTGTCGTATCAAGAATTAAAGCACGTTATTTGTGTATTTTCCCCTTTCTAAGCAGGGGATTATGGAAACTTATCAAGCATAAGTAGTCTATGATGTTTCGGTATCAATAATTAATGCCAAACCATCCATTGACCATTGAATATATTAAAATTAGTTCTTTATTATTAAACCTCAAAATTATCCTCAATAAAAGTTATTAATTGAATACGTTTAAGTAATTAGTTAGAAAGTTTTATATAAAGTCTGGGATACTACAAGGGTAAGATTAATATTACTGTTTTGGATCAAAAATATATTATCAAACATGCAAGTGTTATAGTAATTTATAATAAGAGCAGAAGGGAATATATTATTGGGCCGTACAACCTAATACGTTTTAAATGTTAGAGAGGTGCTATGCAACAAATCTAAAGTTTAGGAGATTATTTTTTATTTTAAACTATTTCTTATTAGATTATTATTTATATCACGTGTATTGTATGGAAAAATAACCTAATTAATTAACAATATGCTTTTCGGCCTATTCCCATTTGATTTCGGCAATGACACGGGGTGTTAGTCTTTGTCACATGAAGTGGTGGGCCAGTTAAAATTAGGCACAGAAGGAAGAGTCTAATAATTGACTATTAATGAAGACTTGAAAACGTATAGGTCTTCATTATATTGTCGTGTTTAAAATTTTGTCACGCCCTTTTCACGTACACGAAGAAAAAGCGATCAAATAAATTCATTGTTTATTAATTTGGTGATCATATATTTATGTTTCTCGAGTGTGTAGCGTTTTTCATTACTCAAAAGGTGAACAATAATCAAGGAAATCACGAGAAGAGATGTTTGCACAATAGACTGTTTGAACACTTCCTCCTATTACTAACCAATACTTTTACAAGTTAAAGGATCTTTTCAGTCCAAAACTCTCATCTATAGAGACAAAGTTTTGTGTCCATTATTTATTAGCTAAAATTACGAACGACTAGGTAGGTATTTATGCACCTTTGGTCAACCATATGTGAGTTGTCAAGCACAAAAGGTTGTAGGTTCCACTAATTACATTTCACTTGTTTGACTTTAAAAACCTTGTACAGAATACTATCCTTTGATTCTTCTTCGTTGGTGATGAAAAATATACTTGGCAAGCCGGTTGAATCATTCTAAAATCTAAAACCATGTTTTGTGAAAAGCAGCTTCTTTGTTAGACATGAAAATGTGAAGTTGTAAGCAGGAAAAGTGGGAACAAAATTCAAGGCTAACACTTGGCACAATTTTTTAAAAGCAGACTTTTCAAAATTAAATCGTAGTGACGGTGTACATATTCCAACTCTTCCGCGTTTCTTAAAACTTCTGTTTCCATTATTTTAATCTCTCGACAAATTAGTAGAATTTTCCAAAAGCAGATTTTTTTTCATTTGGTGTTTTTAACATAGTACTTTTTTTGCATGTTTTTTTCTATGACTATATATATATGAAGAGAAATAAATAGGAATAGAGGAAGATAAAGCACCTCACGAAGTTCTAAAAGTCATTAATAATTTTTTTACCTAAAATAGTGAAGGAGTATATAAAAGCTACTACTTAACAGTACTTACCAAATAATAGGTGATGAATATTAATTAATTCCTCCGATCCTTATAAGACACAAATGACTTTTTTTAGAAAGATTAAGGAAGCTAAATAAATTATTTTAAAATATCTATATTTATCATTTTTATCCAAACTAATTTATCCGATTTATAAACTGATACATAATTGACAGGGGCAAAATATAGAGTCCATAACTCCGCAAATGTACGGGCCATATCAAGTAATAAAGAGTGAGTAAAATATCATTCCCACGAGGACTTGGTATCAACAAAGTAGTTGAGCAATGACTTTACACTTTTACTTAAGTTGAGTCAACACAAATTGAATTATGAATAAAAGCTAACTAGAGAAAAGAAGAAAAAAAAAATCTAACTATTGTGAAAGCTAAGAGTGATTATAGATCTTAAGCGACAACTTGGATTATTGTAGCCTTGATTACTTCTAAGTGTCTAATTTCTCCATTAATTGCTTTTAAAGTTATATTTACTAGTATAGGACTCTTATTTACCTAAGAGTGTCTTCCGATCCACTAAAAGGCATTTCAATTATATTAATCCCTAATTTCTTAGGTGGTTAGTACTTAATTGGATTAATTTAAGTATAAGCCTAATGAGACTATATAGGGCCGATAGATATATGTCTATTCTACAAGCAAATTAAGTCCGCAAACCTAATCATACACAATTCAATTGAAGGTCTATTATAAATTTCCTATATCTAGGCTCCTTTAGAATACCAAAATAATATCCCAATCAGATGTCTCTTATTTCAGGATAATCAAGCACACAATTAAATCAATAAATATAATATTAAAGCAATTAACGACAAAAATTATCATCCACTAATTTGTAAACAAACTAAATAATCCAAAATCAAGGTTTAGCTATATAAATTGAGCATGCTCATGACCAAAATAATAGCAAACCAAAGAAAAGATAAAAAGACCAAGAAGGAAGAGAAGAGAAAGGAGAAACAAAAACTCAATGCCTTATTTTCTTATGTACTATCACTCTTATGCATCTCCAAACTTCAATGACCCTCCATTAAAGCCCTTGCCTTGCCATTACCAACCAGGAAAAATAGAACACGTCTCCCTCTTGCAACACCTAGCATAAATATATATATATATATATATATATATATATATATATATATGTATGTATTGCCTCCTTGCATGCATCTTTATGACAATATCTTGGTTTATCTCTCTTTTTTTTATCGATTATCATATAATATAGGTATATTATATTGATATTTTGTTTTCATTTTCAATTGAATCTTATAATTTCTCCTGCAAAATAAATTAGGATATGAGTAGATTTATATCAAAATATCCTTTTATCCTATAATTAATTAAAAGATAGAAAATATATATATAAGATAATTAAATAAGTATAAAATATTAATAAATTTAATCAAATATATCATAAAATCTACACTTATTTAATCATAAAATATATACTTATCAATAATCTAATGATACACTATGGACTTAGCTATTCTCTTCTGCTCTTACTATTCTCTTCCCCTCCTCTTCTTATCCTCTACTCATCTCAACATTAGGATTGAAATTTGAGTAGTTTAGATTTAATGTTTTTGGAAATATTTTTTAAAATATTTTTTTATTGGATTTTTAAATTATCGTAACTAAAATTTAACATTTTTTGAAATTATTTACTTATTTTTTTTAATAATTTTATAAAATATTAAATCTAACCGCTCCAATTTGAATCTAAAGGTTAAGATGAGAAGAGGAGGGGACGAGAATGGTAAGAGCAGCCGAGTAAGGCAGGGTAGCCTAGTCCAATACATTTTATATACTATGATTAAGTAATTTATTTAGCTTTTTTAATCTCTCCAAAAAAAGTTAACCGGGGGTTATATTAAGGAAAAGAGGAAGTATCTATTTTTTATTCATGTGTTTTATTTTAAAAAATGCAAACTATTTTAAATTGGGAAAGTAAATGTGAAACAACGTAACTAACCCCAAAATGTTGTCATATACTCCCTTCGATCCTTAATATAAGACATATTTACCTAATTTGGTTAAATTAAGAGAGTTGGTTGAGTTAGTTAATAAGGCATATATTTTCTAAAACACCTTAGTTATCTTAATTCCCTCATTCGTCTCCTCCTTGATTATTGTTGAGAAATCACCAATAAGAGTAAATTAGGAAAATATTGACAAATGTAAAAAATATCTCTTATATTTAAGATCAAAATCAACTTCCCAAATATCTCTTATATTAAAGACCGGAGGGAGTAGTATTTAAACCGGAAGGAGTGTTAAGACTATAGTCCGCATCGCTCTTGATAAAATCTGGTTACCAAATTCTAAGTCTACCGCGTTGAAAATTCCAAAAGGACCGAAACAATGAAAACTATAAATATAGATGAGAAGCAAAAGAATTTAACAGACTCATATTACACCGGCGGCGTTTGAAACGGCTTTCGTCATAACAAAATGATACCCTTCATGAATTCTCTTAAACTCTTTCTTTTTCTCTGCCTTGTAGTCCTTTTTGACAAAGGACAAACTACTTACCCATGTTCAAGAACGACTTATGCCCAGAACAGCACATTTCAGACAAATCTTAATAGCTTACTTTCTTTGCTTTCCTCCCATGCTAATCAAAGTGATGGAGTTTACAACACCACAGTCGTCGACTCCAACATCAACGTCTACGGCCGCTTAGAGTGCCTCCGAGATGCCACCGTCCAGGCTTGTCAAGAATGTGTTTCCAACGGAATCAACTATCTCCTTCGGACATGCCCCAATAATACCGGAGCCTATGGTTGGTACGACAAGTGCTGGTTACGTTACTCCGACTAGTATTTCTTCTCCCAAAAGGAAGAAGACCCCGCGAAAATTTATGTGTACGGCGCCAATGCAACAGACCCCGATAGATTTATGAACCAATTAGGTGAAACCTTGAAAGTGGTTGCGAAAGAGGCGTCGGAAGGCGGAAGCAAGAAATTTGCTACGAAAACAGAGAACTTTAGTGCCTTTGAACCCCTATATACTATGGCACAGTGCACGTCGGATTTAAGTGGGGTTGATTGTCTCCACTCCCTGGATAAGAGTATTAACAATCTGCCTAGATGCTGTTATGGAGATGTGGGCGGAGTAATCCTCAAGCCAAGTTGCTATTTAAGGAATTAAGGCACGAAACGTACGCCTTTTACCAGGAAGAAGAACAAGAGCCTCTGCCACCAGCTCCTCCCAAAGGTCAGTTATTATTCTTTCCACGAAAAGAGACTTAAATAGGTTTCCCATATAGGTTTCCGCATGAAAGGAGTGTCACTATTAATCTTTCTCTTCATTTAATTTCTCCACCATTATATTACATTGATTTTTAATGGTTGAGATTTTATACTAAATTAAAAATATTATTGTCATATTAAATATTAAATGATAATAATATTTTTCAAAATAAATCTCAACCATTATAAGCCAATCCAATGATGAAGAAATTTTAAATGGAGAGAGGGGTTAGTGGAGACACCTTTTTCCCCTCATAACTAATCAAAGTGCTTAGTAGGGAGAGTTAAGCATATCTAAGTCATCTAAATTTAATCTGGACGGTTCAAATATGAGTTTCTTCAAAATGATGATTTTTTTTGAAAAAAAAAATCATTTTTTAAACATATAATAATTATGAGATTATGTTTATTTTAGATTATATACCTATTAAAATATTTTTTAAAAAAATTATAGACTTTTAAAAAATCAAATTTAGACCGTCCAAATTAGATTAGACAGCTCAAATCCGTCTATCTCTCCCTACTAAGCAAAAGCAAATTTGCTTAGCACGGAAGCCAATTATTCGGGGTATTTACTTGTTTTAATTGAGTATCTAAGTCATTTCCTTCCTTCAAATATCCATGTTCACGCTTTTAAAGTTTTTTCTATAGGATGTTTGTGGATGTGTAAAGGCTCAAGGAAAAAAACTTTTGCTTAATTTTAATAAAAATCTGAAGAGTGTGAGTGTTTGTGACTTAGTTTTTTTTATTTATTCAGATAAAAGCAAGATTTCGACTGGGGCAATTGTTGCCATAGTTGTCCATTCAGCGATCTTCATATTGCAAGTCTCGCTCTGCTTCTTGTGCGTTAAATAGTGGAGAGCAAGAATGAATGCCTCACTTCCTAAAACTGGTATGGGATCAGCTTTCATGTTTAGATAAACGTGCGATTCATTCACTGTTCATGGAAGGAAGCAAGTTTACTTTGATGAATAATATAAGAAACTCACAATGAGTAACAGCTCTCAGTTGACCATTCAAATTAAACATGAAAATGTTTGTACTTTAAATAGCTATAGAGTGCAGCAAAGTCTTGGGCAATTGATTGATTTTTTTGTGTTCCGTTTTGTAGCTGAAATGTCAAGTGCAGAGGCCATACGTTTTGATTTGGATGACATCAAATCAGCCACAAACGACTTCTCCCCAGACAATAAACTAGGTCAAGGTGGATATGGTGAAGTGTACAAGGTATACAATTCTATTTTCCTTATGGATTTTGCAAGCACTCTCAAAATCATATCATAAAATTATTTTTGTTTATAAATTGATTGATTTTAAAATTTGGTTTTCTTATATGCAGGGTATTTTACCTAGAGGACAGAATTTAAGTAGTTCCAAACAAGGTGTGCCAGAATTTAAGAATGAAGTAGTCACAATGGCAAAACTTCAACATAGAAATCTTGTAAGGTTTCTTGGATTTTGTTTGGATGAAGAAGAAAAGATTCTGGTATATGAATATTTGCCCAACAAAAGCTTGGATAATTTTTTGTTTGGTATGTTATGCAGAATTGTTTTTTTCATTTAGATGCACGAAATATAATTCTTACTAGTAATTTGTTATAACTTGAGTAGGATGTGAATCTCACTTAATTTGTCTTATTGTTTCAAATTTTCATCTTATTATCCGTACAGAACCTGAAAACAAAGGAAAATTGAATTGGACAAATAGATACAAGATTATTGAAGGCATTGCATGGGGATACTTTATTTTCATGAAGATTCTCAACTCAAAATCATACATCGGGATCTTAATCTAGTAATGTATTGTTGGATGAAGATTTAAATCCAAAAATCTCTGATTTTGGTATAACTAGAAGTTTTGGAGTTGATCAAACTCAAGCCAGTACAAGTAAAGTTTTCGGTACATTGTAAGTTACTTGAATCAACACTTTCATTTTATTTATTTATTTATTTATTGCCATAATTTATAATGACTTAGGCAAAAGAGATTATTCACCATATAATGTGTGCTATTTTGTATAGTGGCTACATGGCTCCTGAATATGTAATGTATGGGCATATTTCAGTGCAATCTGATATATATAGTTACGTTTTGGCGTACTAATCTTGGAGATCATTAGTGGCAAGAAAAATACATCTTTCTATGAATCAAATTATGCGGAAAACTTGCTAACCTATGTAAGTATATTATCAAAGTAAATAAACTCAACTGGTAGCTTGAGAGATCAAAATCTTAACAAATAATTATATATTACTGGAGTTGCAGGCCTGGAAACTGTGGAGGGAAGGGAAGCCATTAGAATTGCTGGATCCTAGTCTAAGAAATTCATGTTCAGGAAATGAAGTTATCAAATGCATTCATGTGAGCTTGTTGTGTATTCAGGAAAATCCAGCGCTCAGACCAACAATACAGTTTATAATGGTGATGCTAAGTAGTCACTCCGTCACTCTGCCAGCTCCTCAGCAGCATGCATTTTTGTTCGATGGCCATATAACAGATTTAAACAATCCAACCATTAATGAGAATAGCTCGGATCAGTCTACAAGCAAGTCAATGCAACGGTCTGTGGATGAAGATCCAATTTCTGACATATATCCTCGTTAATATCTTTGTTCCTAGTCCAATGGGTGTCTGCTTTCCTTCTAAGCAGGGGATTATGAAGGCTTATCATGCAAAAGTAATCAATGATGTTTCTGTATCAATGATTGCCAAACCATTCATTGCGCGTATTAAAGTTAGTTCCTTTCTATAAAATTTTAAAATTATGCCCAATAAGAGTAGTTTAATTAATTAATTAATTAGTTAGTTAGTTAGGAAGTTTTGTAAGGATAAAAATAATGTTTATAGTGCATCATTTTACTTGTTTTTAATTGAGTTGTCTTAACTAATTAAAAGATGAATTAAAGGCATATGGCCTGAGCAAGTACTATAAAATTGGTTTAATTTGTTTTGAGGGGGAAAAAAGACAAGCATAGTATATAACCATCAAATATAGTATATGCAAGAACAAAAGAGTTGAGGGAGATAATATATTTTCATAAAATCAATGAACTTTTTTGAATGGGATAAAATGATTTTTTTACTTTTTTTAGCATATTGTTCATATTATTATCAGTGTGAAGCGTGCACAGTTTCAAAACATTAGTTAGATGTCCAAATGCTATTAAATATTAAATAAGCACTAAAAATGCACGTGCTGTTGGAATAATATAATACCAAATCAAAGTCGTCCCATAAAAATTTAAGATAATTAGTAATTAGGCATTAAAATTCTTATTTTCATTTAAGTTGAGCATATTAAAGAAAGAAATGAACTTGAAAATCAATTTAAACAAAAGCAAACGAAACAAATATAATGTTTATAAAATTTCAAATTGATAAAAACAACCTAGAGTGATTAATCCCTTCTTTAAGTTTTAGAGCATGTAATTACTCAATTAAAAGCACTTAATATTAATTTTTTAATTTAAAGTTTAAATGGATATAAGTATCTTCCAATTACTTATACCCCTCTCTTAAGTTAAAATTATTATTCCTAACTAATTTACTCAATATACAATAAATGTCCAAATTCACTCTAATATGATTATATGGGTCCAATAGGTATATTCCTATCCTATTGACAAATAAATTTTAATTCCACATTACTTAATCTTATGGTCCAATTAAGATCCCTCTCTTAAGACTAATCCAAATTATCCAATTTCATACTTAGTGGTGATCAAGCACAAAGTAGATGAAACAAAACAGATTAAGTAAACAAAAATAATACTAACCACAATTAATTAATTCACACATGCTCAAATCTTCAAATTAGGTCTCAGCTACTCTAGGTTCAAGAAAACTTAACCACACATAGCCTTAGGGCCTGTTTGGTTCAATGGGAGGGGATGGAATGGGAGGGAATGGAGGGGAGGGGATGGAAGGGAAGGATAGGAGGTTACCTTGTTTGGTTTGGTTGAAGGGGAAGGAAGGGGAAGGTTTTTTAATGATCTTTTGTTTGGTTCAAGAGGGGATGGGAGGGGAGATAATATGTAATTTACCATTTTACCCTTATATAGTAGTTTATATATTTTTACTCATATAAATTATTTAAATTAATTTACACATCAATATAAAATATATAATTTATGAAAATTCACTCTCATCAACACAATCACAAACCTCAATTTAAATTATATAATTTATAAAAATTCACTTATCTAGAAAAAAGTTGGCTAGCTCAAAACACAACAACAAAATCTTTGTTCTCTAATTTTCTTCCACTATCGTTTTCTCCTCTAGCTTTAATATATAATATATAATAGTTATTGGCCAAAAAAAAAGTCATCAAAGATATTTTGCATGTCCCCAGCTTTTATATACATACATACATATATATTAATAAAATAATATATTTGAAAAAATTAAAATAGCAAAGATCCATTGGAAAGAACCGGAAAAAAAAACGCAAAGATCACCTTCCTGCTATCCTCAGTTGAAAGATTTCCCTTTTACTTATTTATTTGGATCTTAGTTGAAAGATTTTTTGTTTCCAAATTAAGAGGTTATCGAGTAAAAGAAAATGCAAAGATCCTTTGGGCACGAAGGAATGCGGAACTGGAAGAAATAAAAGGATGAATTAGGAATAGTTGCCGTAATGGAAGGGAGAAACCTATTAGAAAGATTAAAGGAAGGAGCACAGTAAAGTAAAACCCATAGACCAAACTGTAAATACCGGAGAAATATGGGGGTAAATTGGTCAGAAAATTTGACTCCCCTCCAAAAAACCCCAATTTGGAGGGGAGCAAAATAAGGGGAGGGGATGGGTGAGAGAATCAGATTTTTGCTCCCCTCCCCTCCAAAATTTCAAACCAAATGAGGGGAGGGGCTCATTTTTCCTTCCCTCCCATCCCCTCCCTTCCAACCAAACAGGCCCTTAATAAAATTCATCACAGCAGCAAATCCAGAGTTCAGAACCATAATGAAAATCAAAGAAAAAGAATAAACACAGAGCAGTGACATTAAGCACACTAAGAACTTCCCCTGCTACAGATCAAAGGAACTGGTGATTCAAATCACGCCGGCGTTCAATCGCTCATTGGAAAAGAATTCTCGCCGGTGTCTCTCTTGTAGCTTCTGGGTCCTTCTTGATGCTACCTTTCAGCTCTCTCTCTAGCTCCTCGTAGATCGTCTTCACTCTCTCGGACTGCCGCCCAATGAACTATCCACACCTCTCTTAGTTCAGCTCGTCACCTCCTCCCAAGAGCTTCCTTCTCCGATTCGCAATGATCCAGATATGGATCAGTGCTGCCGCCTTCTTTCTCGCCGCTCTGGTTTTCGAGATTGAAGACGATGAAGAAGCCTCCAGACCCAGCCGACCTCTTGCCCTTCGGCAATGGTGGAGCCGGAGTCTCCTCTGTTTCAGTCGCCTTCCTTGATCTCCAGTTAGCTCCCAGAGAAGACCGATGAAGAAGGATGATGATGCCAACAGTGCGGCAGCCCTGTTTCCTTTTTGAAGATGATGAGTAATATTCCTCCTCCAGCCAGCCCCATGGTTTTTCTGTGTCTTTAGGGCCACCGTTCTCTGCTTTTTCCAAACGCTGCGTTTTCCTTTTATTTTTTATTTTCCAAAGTCACAGCTGCTTCCTTTCAATTGCCCTGTGGCTTTTTTTTTTTTTTTTTTTTGGTTTCTTAGGTGAGACTGAAAAGAAATTAATATATAATAATAGAAATAATTATTATTATAATCTAATTTTTTTTTTTCAAGAAAACTTTAAACTATTATTATTATTATCTATTCTTTCACCTAAACTTAATTATTTCTATTTTAATCTTAAACTACAATATTTCTAATAAAATCCTAAAAATGATGCACCAATTTCATTTGATCTTATAATAATATAATCCCATAGAAATTTTTTAAAACTATATAGATAACTCTCCAATTATCTTAAAAATATCCATTAAATATATAAAATATGGAGAGTTATCATACCCCCACACTTACATTAAGGGTCTGTTTGGTTTGAGGGATTTGGAGGGGCGGGGAGGGGAAATTTTTATGAATTGAATTTTAAAAAATTAAAGAAGTGGGGTAATAAAATTTTAATAAAAAGAATATATAAGATAAAAGAGTAAGAAAAATTAATTAAAAATTTTTAACCCCACTTCTGTAATTTTTTTAAATTCAACTTAAAAAAATTTTCCCTCGGCCCACTTTCCCTCCCCTCCCCTCAAACCAAACAAGCCCTGAATCTTATCTTCAAGATTTTAAAGAGTTTAAAACAATCAAATAAATTAGGCACCACAAATGTACGAACCGTAAAATAGTATAATAGCGAATCAAGGTCGTTCCGCATATATTCAAGATAATTGACAATTAGACATTAAAATTCTCATTTTCATTTAAGTTGAGCAAATCATAAAAAGAAATGAATTTGAAAATCAATTTAAATAAAAGAAAAAGTACTAAATTTAATGTTTATAAAATTTCAAATTTATAAAAACAATCTAGAGTAGCTAATCCTTTTTTTAAGTTTTAGACCATGTAATTACTCAATTAAAAGTACTTAATATTAAATTGTTAATCTAGTGTTTAAATGGATATAACCATCTTTCAATTACTTATACCACTCTCTCAAGTTAAAATTGTTATTCCTAATTAATTTACTCAAGAGGTAATAAGTGTCCAATTTCACTCTAATATGATTATATGGGTTCAATAGGTATATTCATATCCTATTGACAAATTAGAATAAATTCTAATCCTATATTACTTAATCATATGGGCTAATTAAGATCCATCTTCCAAGATTAATCTAAATTTCCTAATTTCACACTAAATTTTATCAAACACTAAGTAAACAAAACATAAGCGATTAAATAAACAAAAGTAACACTGAATATAAATTAATGAGCTGATATATGCTGAAATCCGCAAATTACTTCACAGCTACTCTAAATACAAAGAGAGTCTAGTCACACACGACTTTAATTAAAATCATCTCAGCAACAAACCAATATGATCCAGAGTAATTACAGAGCAAAGGAAAATTCAGTATCATCACAGCCCAAAATGAATTTGGATTCAAATAACAAAAGGGAAAAGATAAACACAAGGGACGCAGAGCACAATATCTTAAATCACCAGCTTCAATCACAGAATGACGTAGCTTCCTCTCCTCCGGTTCAGCTCAGACATAGTTTGACGGTGCCTTCCCCTCTGGGTCCTTGAAGCTTCTGTCTCCCACTGTCTTCCTCTCAGCTCTCTCGATGAAACTCGCTTGTTGCTCCGATTAAAGAGACTCACCACCGAAGCTCGTGATCTCCGTTCTCTGCTATCAGCTCGCGATTCAGAATGATCTCTCCCTCTTCTTCGGTTCTCTGGCTTTCGGTGTTGAGAATGATCCCCAAGCCTCTGCTTTGCTCACTCTGGTTCTCGTCGGACCTGGGGAAGAAGAGGATGAATAGTAGCTATGATCACCTCCCCAGGTCCAGCCTTCAACCTCTCTGTTTTTTTTAATCGATCAAGAAAGTGAACTCTGAAGCCGCAGGTTCTCCAACGAAGGAGGTTTCCCTCCGCTGATTTTTTCAATGAATATTGCGGCTGCTATGGATCTCACCGCTCTCCCCTCTGTTCAGCCCAGAAGACCCAACTGCCTTGGGTCTCTAATTCCTCCAATTACCCCAAACGACGACGCATGCTACTGACTGTTTAATTGGGCCCTTTTTCTTTTCATATTCAGTTTATGCCTAGAATATTCCTCTGATGGCTACCCAATGGGAAGGAAAAGAAATAACAAGGAAAATAAAATTAAAACAACAAACTATCATTCTCTTGATGCTAGAATTTTAATCTAAACTTAAAACCTTTTATTTCAATTAAAATCTTAGATATTTATAATGGAATCCCAAATAATGCACCAAATTGTTATCTTATAAAATCTCAAGAAAATCACTTTAAATTAACATTGATAACTCCTCAATTATATCAAAAATATATCTGAAATATATTAAAAAATGGAGAGTTAACAGTCCTGATCACTTATTTTATTTATTTATGTTTTTGAATATAAACTGAATTCATTCATGTTTCAAAACTATTTATATGATCAACATCCTCTAATCTCCCTCATCATCCTCCACATATTATTTAACATGTGGGGGTTGATCAACTATGCAAAAGTTGTTTGCCAAGCTATGAGGAAGTTTGGCAAGATAATATGCATACTTAAGCCTATTTCTACTCCTATGATGAACTTCGACGTGCCACTTTCTATTGTATCCAAAGTCTGGCCTAAGCTATTACATCGTAAAACGGGTGATCCTGATTACAAACATGTAGAAGAAAATTATTCCTAGGGTGTATTTTTTCCACCGTCCACACAATAGCAATCAGAAGACTTTGACTAAGGTTGATATTCACATGCACTACTGGAACTAATTCAGATAAAATAATAATAAAGCTTCAAGGAAGATTCTAACAAAAGACGATGATGACTTTGAAATAACGTGCAGGTTTAAAAAGGGCTTAAATTTTAAATAAATAAAATTTTGTCAAAAAGTACATAAAATAATTAATTATTTACTAATTTGATGATTATATATTTATATCTCTAGCTCGAGTGTATAACATTTCTTTACTTAAAAAGTGAACAATAATCAAGGAAATCAAGAAATAATTAATGTTGGCAGTATTATAAAATAGAAAAATTAATAAAGTTTTAAAATTTTAATGTTCTAACTATTTTTTCTCGATACATACTGTTTTAATTAAAAATGTAGTAAATGAGAACAAATTAAATAACCCTCCAAGATGAATTTGGTCATGCGGAGTGAGCATTCCGGTTCAAGTCCAGTCCACATCTCTCTTGTTAATTAATCACTAGGTTCCATTTTCTAAAATCTGCCGCGTTGAAAATTTCAAAATAATAAAAATTATAAATGTAAACTAGAAACAAAAAGAGCTAACAAACTAATATTGTGAGACGCGCATATTAATTCTCCGAAAGTTAGACTTTCATCGTCCCAAAATGATTCGCTTCATGAATTCTCCGAAACTCTTTCTTCTTCTTTGCCTTATAATCACTATAAAAAAAAAGGACTTTTAGCGACGACATTTGACTGCTACTTTTAATGTCGTCGCTGAAAGTTACACTTTCAGTGGCGACTTTAAAAGTCGCCACTTAAAGTTAGACTTTCGGTGGTGACAAAAGTGTCGTTGTTGAAGGTGTAACTTTCGACGGTGACAAAAGTGTCGCCGCCGAAAGTCTAACTTTCAGCGGCGACATTATGTTGTCGCCGCCGAAAAGGCGTTTTAATGGCGACTTTAGTGTCGTCACTGAAAATCTTATTTGAAATTTTTCAATTTTTTTTTAAAACACCTTCAATGGCGACATTGTATTGTCACCACCGAAAGGGTGTTTCAATGGCAACTTTAGTGTCGCCACTGAAAGTCTTGTTTGAAATTTTTCAAAATTATATATTTTTTTAAAACACTTTCAGCGGCGATTATAAAAAATCGCAGCTGAAAGTCAATTTCAGCTTTTCTTTTATTAATTTTTACCAAAAATAATATTTATAAAAGTAAAATAATATTTATAAAATTAAAATATTAATTATTAAATAATTCTATTTAACCTTAATTATTAAAATTATATTATTATTTATTAATATTATATTTAATATTTTCTACTAAAATAATATTTATGATTTTATGATTTTATTTTATTTAAAAATAATATATATGTTATTAATATTGTATTTATAATTTTATATTAAAAATAATACTTATAATATTAATTTATTATTTATTAAGTAATTTTAATTAAAAAATTGTTTAATTTAAATATATAAATATTTTTTGTTTTTATTAAATTTTTCATTATTTTTAATAATATTATATTTAATTAATAATTAATTATATGTATGTATGTTTATACATATAATAATATGTAATAATATGACACAGGTTCATTTCGGCGCAACTGGCAAAAACTCGCGCATGATGGCATCGTCTCCCTGAGGTCGCGGTTCGAACGTCGCGAGTTTGAATGGGAGGAGAGTCGCTTGGAGGAATTATGAGGTGCGGACACATGGCAGCACGAGGAGGTGGCACGTGGCAGCCGGGGGAGGGGGACACATGGTCCTCTGAGGAGCAAACACGTGGCATTTGTAAATTTTTCTTTAATTTGAATTTTTTTTTTAAAAATATTTTTCTAATCTTTTTTTTTAAAAAAATTGACACTTTTGTAGCCTCTGAAAGTATTGAGTCGCCACTAAAAGCCACATTTAGCGGCCACAAAAAGTCACCGCTGAAAGTTACTTTCACGGTGACACAGCCGGGGGAGGGGGACGCATGGTCCTCTGAGGAGCAAACACGTGGCATTTGTAATTTTTTTTTAATTTGAATTTTTTTTAAAAAAATATTTTTCTAATCTTTTTTTAAAAAAAAAATTGACACTTTTGTAGCCGCTGAAAGTATTGAGTCGCCACTAAAAGCCACATTCAGCGGCCACAAAAAGTCACCGCTGATAGTTACCTTCAGCGGCGACACAAAAGTCGCCACTTAAAGTCATCTTCAGCGGTGACACAAAATTCGCTGCTGAAAGTCACCTTCAGCGACGACAAAAGTCACCGCTGAAACTATACTTTCAATGGCGACAATTTCAACGACGGTCGTAACAGTGGCACCGAAAATCTTGTTTTTTTTTGTAGTGAATCCCTTTGATTGCCAGAATCAAAGGACAAACTTACTCTTGTTCACCTATAACTTATGCCCAAAACAGCACATTCCAGACGAATATTCATCTCTTACTTTCTTCCCTTTCCTCCAACGCCAATCAAAGTAATGGGTTTTACAACACCGTCGGCCAAGAAAACAACCCCAATCCACCGTGTACGGCCTCTTTCCAGTGTCTCGGCGATGCCGACGTCCCGACTTGTCAAAAGTGTGTTTCTGATGGAATCATAGATATCGTTCAGAGATGTCCCAATAATATAGAAGCCGTCAGTTGGTACGTCAAATGCTGGTTGCGATACTCCGACCAGTATTTCTTCTCCACTATGCAAGAAGACCCCAACATAATGCTTGTTGCAGGCAATGCAACAGACACCGCAGGCTTTATGAAGCTATTGGGTGAAACCTTGAAGGTGGTGGCGAAAGAGGCATCCCACGGTGGAAGCAAGAAATTTGCGACAAAAAAAGTAGACTATGATGCTTTCCAAACTCTATATACTATGTGTCAGTGCACGACGGATGTATCTGAGAATGATTGTCTCAACTGTCTCGGTAACGGTATCAGCAATTTTCCTAATTGTTGCAATGGAAATGTAGGCGGAGATATGCTCAAGCCCAGTTGCTATATAAGGTATGAAATATACGCTTTTTACCGGGATGCGCCTCCGCCACCAGCTCCCGCTCCGGGATCCACTCCCAAAGGTCGGTTATTATTTAATATTCGTTCCCAGATAAATGATATATTTGAATTAGATCATTTAATGAGTTAGTCTGTATTTTTCAAAATCATGATAATCAATAGTTTGTTAATCATATACACCGTCTAAATTAATTATATTATGCCATTAAAATAATTGAGAAGAGTTGTAACTTGTCAGTGCTACCATATCTTTAATATAAGAGATAGTTGAGAGTTAAATTTGTTTATAAATATAAGATCTCAATCAGCTTTGTTCTCCTTATTTATCATTTGTTTTTCTAAACTACTCCCTCCAATCCTATTTATAAGCAATTTTTTCTATGATTGCGCAAAATGAACTGATAGTTAAAAGCAATAAATGTGTCAAAAATTCCATATTTTTTCCATATATACCCTTATTTATGAAAAGAGTATAGGAGAGAGAATGTATAAAAGTATGAGAGATAGTAGGCATGTTTGTTTTAGCTATTCGATTGCTTATAAGTTGCTTTTTAATAGTGATTTACGGTATACGAAGTAAGTATGTGAGATGAGTTGTGTCTCGATTTACGTAAAAAGTAACTTATAAGCAATCGTAACTCTTGATGCTTTGTTAACTTCATTCACCTAGTCTCTTTCTCTCTCTCCTCAATATAACTCTTGATGTGTGTGATAATTAATTATAAATTATATATTTAATAAGGGTAAAATAGGAAAAAGAAGCTTACATTTTCAGACACAAAGTAAAAGTTGTTTATAAAAAGGACCAGTCCCATGAGAGGAAAGTTGCTTATAAATAGGATCGGATGGAGTATATGATTGTATATGTTAAAAGAGTTTGCAAGTGATTTAAAAGTGTATTTTAGAAAAATCAAGACAAATTGTTTTAAAATAACTAATTTACCCAAAATTGATATATGGGTCTTGAGTTGCACTAGAAAACGAGCCTAAATCTCTTCAGATAAATTTATTAGTGATGAGGATATTATACGGGGTGATGTTTGATTAATAAATAAACAAATACTAAATTAATTACATGAATTTTGTACATTTGAAATACAAATATAACTTCTCCTAAACTAAAAATATATTTTCTATTTCAGTTTAATTTTAAATTCAATAGAAGACCTTTTTTTAAAATTAAAATTTTAGTGTAAATAATATGTAATTAAAATTAATAAATGGTATTTTACTTGACAATTTTTTTGGGATTACAAAGGTCAAGCTAACAATTTGGTGTAGCGAGTGGGATCAAACCTTCAGGTTCACACCTTCATGTTCACACTGCGATGCACTCAACGTACTGTTTTTATTATTTCCTCTCTATTTACTTGTCCCATTATGGGATCAACTTCGCTTTAACATTTTATAGTAATATATTATAATCTTAAATAACTAAAAAACTATAAATAATTTTTTAGCAAAAACTCTAAATAAATTTGTACCAAAAGTACCCATGTTAATTTGTCAAATCTTTATAGGCATTTTTTCACCTAACCTTTTCAAATCTTTATAGGCATTTTTTCACCCAATGTTAAATATAGTGTCAGACGCACTTTTAACAAATTAACATAGCTATTTTTACCCCTTCACCCAAAATTTAAAGTATTAAAATTTAACCTGAAAAGTTCAAAAAACTGCAAGAGATAAAAAGAAAAAAATTAAATAAAATTTTAGAAAGTTGAAGTATTTAGATATAGTTTTAATAATTTAAATTTATTTATATGTATTTTTGTATTTAATATTATAATAATATTATTATAAAATGTTAAATCCCAACCATTAGAAGTTGATCTAATGGTGGGGAAGGTAAATGGAGAGGAAGGTAAATGAAAACACCCCTCTCCTGCATGGAACACGTGTATCAGCATTAATTAACAAGGGTTAAGGTGCAAATTTACCCTAGAAGTTTTCATTGAAGAGCAATGTTACCCTATAAGTTTTTTTAAGTTTAATATTTCCCCGAAAGTGTTAAAACGGAATAATATTGCCCTTTTCCGTTAAAAAGATAACGGTTAACATTAATTTTTTAATAGTCAATGTTAATTTTTTAACGGTATGGGATAACATTACTACGTTTTGAAACTTTCAGGGTGACATTAAACCTGAAAAAACTTTCAGGGCAATATTGTTTCTCAGCGAAAACTTCTGGAGCAAATTTCCACCTTAACCCAACTAACAATTTTAAACTTAGGAATTGTTTTATAACAAGTTAGAGATTAGAGAATATGTCAAGGATAAAGAAAAAATTTGTATAATTTTTTGAAAAATACGGAAAATAAATTTAACTTATATTTTTGCCCACTCCAATGCTATAACATACAAATTTTTTGGATTTCATGATCCTATTTATAAGGTACACTTATATGAAACTTTAACCGTCTTTTTTTTTTTCTTTTTCCCCCTTAATTAATTACATGATATTTCACTTCATTAATTATCTCACATGCACAAACATCTTTTTCCTCCTCATTCTCTCTTTCATTTACTTTCTCCTCCCATATAAATAAGAGCATTTTTAAAAAAAAAAAATATTAAGGCTAAAGTATACTTTTAGTCCTTTAATAAGGTTTACATGAGGTATACTTTTGGTCCCTTAACTTGATAAAGTATACTTTTTGTCCTATATGTCTAACACCGTTAATGTTGCTAACAAAAAATGTTGACGCAGTAAACTCAAGTGATGACTGTGCAATTGACAAAACATATTTAAATTTTAATTTTTCATATAACATATTTAGATTATTAAACTAAAAGAAAATTAAAAATTGCTACAAATAAAATCAAGATTTTGATATTTAGGTTATTAAACTAAATTTTTTTTAATACAATCAAGGTTTTGATATTGACAGCTTCATTAAGGTTTTAGATATTTTTCAATTTATACATATATTAAATTTAAGATTAATAGCATTTAATTACATAGTTATCATTTTAGTTTATACAGTCATCATTTGAATTTACCGCGTCAGCATTTTCCATTAGCAACATTAGCGATGTTAAAGTATGCTTTTTTTAATACCTGGCCCTAAAAGTATGCTTTCCAAAGTTGAAGAAACAAAAGTATTCATCTTGTAAACTTAAAGGATTAAAAGTATATTTTAGCCAAAAATTAAATACATTTGTTACATATTTATTGCATTTAATTAATTTAAACCAATTTTTTATCTACGTAATTTTTGTTATTTGTGTTTTATGTAATACCCCGAATTTTGAGATTTGAGGCTAGAGAATAAGCCTGAAATAAGTGAACTGCTAAGTCCCGGCTTAGTAGAGGTCCCAAATCTATTTTCTAATGTTTCTTATATCTTTGAGGCATTAAAGAAAATAAAATGGTTAATTTTTAAGAAAGTGATTATGCTTACGGTGAAATTGCCTATGAGGCAGTGAGTTTGTCATATGATTTTGTATAAACGCATGATGATAAAAAATTATGAAATTTTACAGGGTGAAAGTAGACATCATAAGCTTTAATTTGATAGGTCATATGACTCAATTAGAGCTATATACAAAAAGATATGAATTTTTGAAATCAGCATAGAAAAACTGTGAAGTTTCTGGAACAGCATGCAAAGATTGAAATTCTAGGGATTGTGTGCTTTTAGCTAGAAAAATAATATATTTTTTCTTAAAACTAGACTCAATAATGGTTCTATAGGCTTTAGAATCACTCCAATTCGATTTTTCTAGAATTAGTTATAATTTTTCAAAGTTCAGGCAGAAATCTGCCAAAATTTTGTAAAAATCCGAAATTGTTGGAAATTTAAGAAATAATTAGAAAATAATATTATATCATATTTCATCATCTTTCTCCTTCCATTTACGTCAGTTTTGCTGCAACAAGAGAGAGAAAACGTTGAGAGCTTTTAGAGAGAGAAAGGAGAAGAGATCTTGTACGGTAAGCCGATTTCTCCGACGATTTAGCTCCTAACGCGTATAACTCCGACTCTAAGCTACTTCTCTTTGTTCTTTGAGGTTGTAAAGCTCAAAATTTGGTGTTAGGGCAGCTAGAGTTTCAGCCAAGAAGAGGAAAAGCTAATGAGAGTTTGAGGTAACTTTCAAATCTTCGTATATTGACTATTCTAGCTGCTGTGGACAATTTAATCGGTGAAATTTTGCCGGATTATCTATGTTTGTAAAAATGGAAAGTGGGTGTGTGGGGTTGTTATGCTGCTCAAATTGGTACTAAATGGTAGTTGTAACCTAATGGAATAGTTAATAAAGTGGTTAGGAGTATAAAGGAACGCGTTTACAGAGCCGAAACCGAAAAATCCCAATTTTCCTCGGAGTACCTGTATATTTTGGCCAGGGTTAAAAATGGGCCTTAGAGTTGGATTTTCAATGATTTGATGATTCCATTAAGTTCAGGAGGGAAAATTAGGTGGGGTTACAGTTGGTCACTTTTTCGGAAAAGGCCGAAAAAGCATAATCACGAAAACACCCTGAAACACTTAAAGTGGGGTTGCCAAGGGTAATTTAGTTATTTGGCATTAAATTTGATAATTTCGAGTCTGGAAATGGATTCCTTGGGTGGAAATGCTCAGGTTAGAGTTTAGGAAAAAGTACAATCGAATCGGGTACAGCCGGGCCGGGCCCCTAGGAACATTTTAGTAAATTTTCATAATAGGCTCATTTAACTCTCAGAAACACTATGGAAGTGCCTGAATGGTACCTTTGCCATTGTAGGATGAATATGGAGCCCGAGCTGTTGGCATGCTTTTTGAGGCATACGTTTCGAGGCTGAAAAGGGTTAAGGTAGGGAACTTACCTCTCCTGCATGTATTTGATATTTGTGCTGGTGTATTGATGCATGTTATTGCTTTGCTTGATTATGTGAAACATATATGAATGATTGAAGCTCTGTTTCTATTTATGCTATGGCTATAAGTATGCTGTTTGAAACATTGAGCACACAAATATGTCATTATGTTAGCATGAGTTATGTATTGCAAGCATATCATGCATTAAGCACTTATCCTACATGCATATTGGTATCTGTTTCCTACTGAAATTCTCTCGAATCTCACCCTCCCCTCCAACAATTTAGACAAGTGAATACAGAAGGTATGCAGAGATCAGAGACGAGAACTACACGAGATGGGATTGCGATAGTGGAACGAAGACGGGAAGATGTCTCTGTTTTACTGGGATGGGTTTAAATACCCTAGTAGCCTTGTGCGGCTACATTATTTGAATTTATCAGGTACGAACCCCTCAGGGGAAATTATGTAATTATGTACATATTATCAGTATATTTATGTTATTCTTGTGTTGCCCACCGAACCATATATCGTTTTCCTCAAATACTCTGGTAAAGGTGAAATTAAGATAAGAATGTGACATTTTATATATGTGAATAGAGAAAGTATTTTATTCAAATAGAAGCAAAAGCAGGATTTTAACTTGGATAATTATTGCCATAGCTATTCCAACAGTTGCGTTCATATTGCTTGTCTCGTTCTGCTTCTTGTGCTTGAAATAGAGTGTAAGCAAACATACTTCAATTCCTAAACAAACTGAAACTGGCCATGGTATGATAAAATATCAGCTCTTATGTTTAATTTGATACACATGAAATTTTCACTTTTCATATGGAAGTTCCTTGGACGAATAATGTAATGCCCCAAGATGTACTCAAAAGGTTGGAACATTTGTAGTCAAATAAATGAAGAGTTGAAAAGTCAAAGTATATGTGATAAATTGTAATTAATAATATATTATTCTAAGAAAGTGAAAATGGCTTAATCAAGAAGCCATTTAATTCATCCAAGGCCTCTTATTAACGTCCAAATTCAAGAGAATGAGAGGAGGCCTAGTCAACATGCCACACACACATGCAAAAAGGCAAGACTTGGTAAAATTCATTCACTTCTCTTTATTTATGTTGGGACGTCCAAGTCACAAAAGAGAAGGGAAGAGCATTAAGTAAACAATTCTTCCTCTTAGTCAATAATTTCGGCTAACATAAAGGAAAAGGAAGAGGGAATTGAATCAAATGTATATAGCCTCTTTAAGGTGTAGTTTCGGTCAAGTTAAGATGAAGGAAGAGAAAAGGTGATGGAAAAAGTCTTATGGTCAAATATTGCAACTCTAAATAAAATATGTGGAGGAGGAAGATAGGATAATTCAAAGTCTCTTTTTAGTTAAAATAAGAAGCAATTTTCGGCCAAGTATATGGAAAGAAAAAAGATGATGATCTCAAATTATTTGGCACATGTTAAAGCTATTAAAATATATTATTTTGAGGAGGTGGAAGTGTGATATTTTTATCCCTTTCAAGTCCCATATTTCGGCTAGACTTTAAGAGATAGGAGGGACCAAAAATCTGACCATTACATTACATATTTTCTCTTTCTTCAAGTCGGTTCTGCAGCTCCAACGAAAGAGAGAGAAGAGCAAGGTAAAGGTGAGACTTTCTACCTTAATTTTCACCTCCTTAACCTCATCTATGGCTCAAGTGTCCTTCATAAATATTGTTGCTCTTGATGTGAGCTTCATTTCTATGGTTTCAGAATTTCAAGAGGAGGTGTTTTGAGCCACCATCCAAGAACAAAAGCTGAAGAATCAAAGAAAGAACTTAAGGAGGAGCAATAGGTGAGTATTAGCATCAATTTGAGCTATTGGTTGTGTTGGTTGAATGTGAATTTTGGCATGTGTAAATCTGCCCTGATTTTGGCCAAACAAGGGTTTAGGTAATTCATGATGTTTTGGTTATGTTATTGGTGGTTTATGATGATTGGAAACCATTTGACATAAGTTTGATGCTGAAATTGGAAGTTGGTAATTGTTGGAATTTATTTTGAATTTTCTGCCAAAACTAGACATGGAGAACAAGTGGGAATTTGTTAATTTTGATGTTACCATTGTTTTCTACACGAAAAATTATGTGGGAATAGCCCCGGGTTGTGAATTTTGGGTCATTGAAACTCAAAATGTAAATCTGGGTTTTCAGCCTGAACAGAATTCCAGCGAGGTCCTCTACTTGTGTGGTGTTTTTGGATAACCAAATGATCTCTAAAAATTATGAAACTTTCCAGTCTTAAATTTCACATTCCAAGCTTCAAAATGGACATATAATTTGTGTCATTTCGGTTTTTGAGCTGGGAGTTCTGGTTGCCCAAATTTTGATGTCCAATTCGGTTTCATTCATACATATCAAAGTGCAACCAAAAATTCCTGACAACGCTCAGGTTTCGTTAGTTAATAAAGGGTTTACAATGCTTAGTTTTCCATACAGGGGATTACACAACACTATTCAATATATACAACATGTGCAACTAATCCCCAACAAAATATGACAATCAACTACCAAAATTAAAACTCCTAGTTAGGAGCTCTAACCACCCTTCATCATTTGCTTTTCCTTTGAACCGCTTGCCCTTGCTGTAGGATAGCCATTGGAAAGAATGAGATTCAAAATAATCCCAGTAGTAACAATTCACTTATAACATGTACAATCACAAAGCATGTAAGCAAATCACAACAACAACAACACAACGACATTTCTGCAATAGCTTTCGTTGCATTCACAACGGCATATTTCACAACAGCATGTTTCACAACAGCACAACAACGGCATTTCACAACGGCAATGTTATATCACGGCATATTCAATGACATGACATACATGCAAGGCATCATACATAGAATAAGAGAAAGAGTCACTACCTTGTTCTTTCCGCTCGTGCACTAGCACTGGTTTATCACGTGCAGGGCAAATGTCAAATCCTATAATTAGAATTTCAACGACAGGTTATTACTTAATCCAATTCTTTAATTCAAACACTCAAGTTGGTTATCATTAGGGACATTTAATCAAATCAACTAAGGAATTAAAGTGGTCAATTAACCTAAAAGACCAATTCATAACCTCAAAGTTCAACAATACTACATTATGCCATTATATCTTCAATTTTCGCATAAGGGACCAAATCTTCCAGAATTTTCTCCAGACTTTGAAAAATCATAACTAATTCTACAAAAATCGAAATGAGGTGATCTCAAGTCCTATGGAACGCTATTGAAGTCCTCTTCATAGAACAAATATGAATCATTAGCGTAAATCACCACACAATTCCAGAATTACACAAAATCCCACACTGCTCCAGAATTAAGTCCAGTTTCGACATCAAACTTTGGGCAACCAGAACTCCCAGCTCAAAAAACGAAATGACACAAATTATGTGTCCATTTTGAAGCTTGGAATGTTAAATTTAAGACTGCAAAGTTTCATAATTTTCACAGATCATTCAGTTATCCAAAAACACCACACAAGTAGAGTATCTCGCTGGAATTCTGTTCAGGCTGAAAACCCAGATTTACATTTTGAGTTTCAATGACCCAAAATGCACAACCTGGGGCTATTTCCACATAATTTTTCATGTAGAACACAATGGTAACATCAAAATTAACAAATTCCCCCTCATTCTCCATGTCCTGTTTTGGCAGAAAAATCAAAATAAATTCCAACAATTACCAATTTCCAATTTCAGCATCAAACTTATGTCAAATGGTTTCCAATCATCATAAACCACCAATAACACAACCAAACCATCATGAATTACCCAAACCCTTGTTTGGCCAAAATCAGGGAAGATTTATACATGCCAAAATACTCATTCAACCAACACAACCAATAACTCAAATTGATGCTAATACTCACCTCTTGCTTCTCCTTAAGTTCTTTCTTTGATTCTTCAGCTTTTGTTCTTGCAAGGTGGCTGAAAACTCCTCTTCTTCAAAAACAAAAACCATAGAAATGAAGCTAAGGAAGAGAGGAAAAAGTTTCATGAAGGACTCTTGAGCCATAGATAAGGTTAAGAAGGTGAAAATTCAAGATGAAACCCTTACCTTAAACTTGTTTCTTCACTTGTTCTTTTCGTGCTTCAGCTGGCCAACTTAGAGAATGAGAGAGAGAGAGAGAGAGAGAGAGAGAGAGAGAGAGAGAATAATAGTCAGTTTTTCCCTTCCCTTATCACTTAAAAACCTGACCGAAAAGTTGGACAAAAAGGAGAGGAAAATATGTGGTCCACATGTGTTCTTTGTTGGTGAAATCCTATGATAATTTCCAATATGTTTGGTTTGCTTTTTCTCTTTCCTACCTCTTCTTCACTTGGCCGACTTTACCTTAGATATTTGATGAAGAATTAATTGCTTTAACCCATTCACTCTTCTTGCTTCCTCTTAGCCGTAATTATTGACAACGAGAGAGGGGTTTATTTGACTTGTATCTTCTTCTTTCTTTTGGTATGTCTTTGACCAACTTCTTTCTTTCTTTGTCCCAACGTACCACATGAGCAAAAGGTAAGGGATTATTTGATGCAATTCTCTCTCTTTCTCTTCTTGGCTTCTTGACCGACTCCAAGCATAAAGGTGAGGATATTGATTAAATCCTAGCCACTTTTGTTGACTCTAAATGTAAGAATATATCAATTAAATTCTCTTCCTTTCCTTTCTCAAAGCTTGAACGAAATATGGGAGCAAAGGAATACATATATATTATTTTAATCTTGCATAAGCATAAAGCAAGGAGGGAACGGTTTTCTTGTAGGAAAAAGAAAAGAGAGTGTGTTGACTTGGTCTTACACTTGGTCTTGCATGTGCCTTGTGTTCACATAAGAGGAAAAGATAAGGAAATTGCTTTAATTATCTTCCTTATTACTTCTACTTTATAAGAGCAATCTTGGCCCTTCATTTTGTGTCCCAAATCTATCCTCAAGATCAAGTAGCAATTAACTCTTGATAATGGAAAAATTAATTAGAGTGCCATTAAACCCTTTTATTTCACTATCTATTACATTTAACCCTTAATCATATTTTGGGATATTACACCAAACAAAGCATTGGTGTTTAAGAAAAAGAAGAATTAAAAGCTGTCCTAGTGAGGATAAAATTCACTCAACGACACTTCATTACTAGAGTATATGATTCTTTACTTCCCAAATCATTTGGTAATTAAGCTCTATTTGAAAATGCCAAAAAACAAAATGCATGTTGCATTTGGATTTTCTTGAATACAAAAGAAATCGGTGTGGATGGATGCAATTAATCACTTCATTCAAATTATAATGCTTTAAATGAAAGTGTTGTTCTTTTCTGGCAAAAAAAAGAAAAAAGAAAAAAGAAAAGAACGTGTTTTTTTTTTGTTTTTGTTTTTGTTTTTTTAATGAAAGGATAATTCATTTCATCAAAAGATATTTACAAAGTGGTCGGTAATACAAGTAAACATCTCAAACTATACAAGTGAGCCTATGAGACTATAGTGAGCTGAGGAGCTATGAGAGGATTTACAGTATGGTTCTATAAACTGAGAAACTTTGTAATGTATGATTAACAGTAATCCTAATGTGAGACAAAATTCCATCAGCTGTGTATGTTTCCTGTGCAGAAATGAGATGATTGCTCACGTCCCATAATTTCCAACAGGTAAGACAAATGCGAATCTTCCATGAAATATCTAGAGTTCTAGTTTTGAGGATGGCACATATCCAGTCACCTATATCCATCCTAAAAATAGTCTCTGTACATATCAGTGGTGAGGATTTTTTTTTCAGACAGACAATGCCAAAGGGCGAGAAAGTGTTGTTTTCAATAATAGATAGTGAGCATATAATCTAATAATGGCGCATCATATCCTAAGGTGTCATCCAAGAAGAAGGAAAAGATTTATTGGATCATACTAGACAAGTACACATGTTTTCCCCTACTATATATGCACAAAGGGAGTATCACTTAGACGACCAAGAATGAGATCTTCAATACCGATCATATTGTAGAAGCGCCAATTAGCATGTGAGCCTCTAGGCAGTTGAAAGCATATAAAATTTGATTAGCTACAATATAAGCACTACTGGAAAAATCACTTTTAAGACCGGTTAAAAAAGACATTTTAGACCAGTTCTGGATCCGGTCTTGATACAGCCGGTCTTAAAAGTCTGCTACTTTTTAGACCGGTTATGGAACCGGTCTTAAAAAAAGTTTTAAAACCGGTTATTATAAAACCGGTCTAAAAATAAATATTTAGACCGGTTATCAAAGGAACCAGTCTAAAAGGTTCAAATTTTAGACCAGTTTTCTTCAAAACTGGTCTTAAAAGTATTACTTTAAGACCAGTTTTGAAGACCGGTTATCTCCAAAACTAGTCTTAAATGTACTTTTCAGACCGGTTTTGGAGAGAACCGGTCTTAAAAGTAGTTTTTTTTTTTAAAATTTTTGTTTAAAACATTTACCCAGCAAGTCATTTCCCCTGTTAAAACATTTTACTCAGCAAGCAGCAGCCAGTTCAACGACATTCAAATAAATCTTTTCTTACAGATTATAACTAACATCTTAATGACATGTGAGAGACTAAAAACTCATTGGAACATATTAAAACTCAACTCCCTTGTACTTGAATAGTGCTGGCCGAAACAAAAGCAAGGAAAACAACCATGAATGATAAACTCACAATCATAGACAGAATCATAATGCAAGGAAATCATACAACCATGACAATGCTCTTTTGACCAAGTTCCTTATCTTTTCACTTACATACATACATCAAAGATTAAATTACATTAATGACAATTTTGTTATTCATTAGAGCCAAAATACTTTATACACACTCTTCTCAGGCTGATGATCACTAGCTGGCTTGGCTTTAGAGAATCTATACTAAGACGTACACCTCATATCCTTCATTTTCCTGTGACGACAACAAAAAAAGTAGTTTTATATATACACCAATAACAATATACATAATTCAAATATAGTTCATGATAATTATTTTAGCTAACTAACCTTCAATGTAGTTTTATAAAGGGATATCCTCCCATATCCCTTCATGACGATCGTTTCTTGTGCCGTGTTCATTGTCTGCTTCATCTTCTTCGTTCAATTCTGGTAAACCCCTAGAAAAAGAAGGAGTCTCAAGAAGATCATTCATTGAATGACTTTCCTGATTCATATCAACGACCCTTTTTCCTTGGAGCGCTACAGACTACATTTTATTTGCCTGATCAGTAACATAAAACACTTGTTTCGCTTGATATGCCATAATAAAAGGTTCATCTCTAAAACTTCTACTCTTCAAATCAACCAATGTAAATCCCAACTGATCAATCATCACACCATTGTTGACATCAACCAACTTGCATTTGAAAATGGGAAGTTTAACTTTAACATAATCAACCACCCAAATCTCTTCAATCACCCCATAATAAGGTATTGCTGCCAATCAGGATTCTTATCTTTTGAACTAGAGAAGTGCATAGATTCAGCCATTAACATAACCCCACTGTTCTGGACGGTGCTCCTATCATCAAGGGACTTCAAGTAAAACGTATAACCATTGATCACAAATGAAGTCTAACTTATGACATCAGCCTCAAGACCACGTGCTAACCATTTAATTGTATCAGAAACACATTCTTCGCCATCAACCTTTTGTTTGAACCAATGTGCAAAAGTTTTGTTATGCTCCCTAATTAACCTTTGTTCAGTCATTCGAGTATTTCCTTTCCGTACAATTTCTTTTTGAGCATTAATGTAATATTGAACTTCATCAACATTATTCAAGATGTATAAGTGGGCTTGTTGCAATTCATCAAGATCCATACTCTTTATTGAAGCCCCGCGTCTACCACCTTCTTCATCATGACGTTCAGGAAGTCCAATGTGTCCTACATTTGACAAGTAATCTTGACAAAACTCCATGGCTTCTTCAGAAACATATTTTTGAACAATAGATGCTTCAGGCCGGTTAGGGTTCTTCACATACCCTTTTAGGATTTTCATAGTTCTTTCAATTGGGTACATCCATCGTAAATAAATAGGGCCACACAACTTGATCTCCCTGATTAGATGAACAATTAGATGTACCATGATGTCAAAAAAGAAGGAAGAAAAAGCTTCTCAAGCTGGCACAAGATCAGATATCCTTCATTTTTTAGTTCATCCAATTTTTCTGTTTCAATGACTTTACTACAAATAGCATTGAAGAAGAAACAAAGTTTAGTCAAAATATGTTGAAGATCATATTCGGCAATGCCTCGAATAGCTACTGGGAGCAGTTGTTGCATTAAGGCTTTGTAAGTATAGTATCAAAAGTACATAAACTCAAATGGCAGCTAGGAAGATCAAAATCTTAACACATAAAATATATATGATTGAAATTGTAGGCTATTAGTATATACGTGGCAAATGCCAGCTGTTAGTCAACAAGTCTGTTAGGCTTTCTATTAGAGGCACTCTGTTAGAGTCTCACGTGATCTATACACATGGCTATGTGAGCTGAGTTATGTGCCTTCTATAAATGTAATTTCCCACTTTTAATCAGATTAGATTGCCATAGAGCATTTATTAGAAATCGTAACACTACCTTCTTCTCTATAAAGTGTACTTTCTAGCATGGTATCAGAGCCAGACGCAGCTGTTTGACTCCGATCACCATCGGAGAACAATACTTTAGGACATTAGCAGTAGAGTGATCTGCTTCATTGGATAGATTACTTTACGACATAATGTCTTTAGCTAATTCATCTATTGCATTTGGTGCTGGAGCCTTGCCATCGTTTCCAGCAACAGCGCTAGTCTAAAGAGGCTTCTCGAACAAGAAGATTAGTGCTCGTCCTGATGATCACAACTTCCTAATCTAGAAACAATAGGTCTATCATATGGTCGAGTAGCATCGTCTACATCAATTTCTTGATGGCACAGTGTTGTCTCCGTCGACGACGATTGCTAATGAATCTGGTACTCCAATTCCTAATCTTGCTCTTGAGGAATTTGAATCACTTGATTCCGCTCTTGCTTCTTGGCTGCTCACTTTGGTCGCACCATCTATTTTGCCTAAGCTTGTTGGTTTAGAAACCTGACATCAGATTTGGGAAAAACTAATCAAACTGTACTCTAACAAATCTGATTCTAAGGTTTTATTGTACAAGAATCGGTTAAGTGTCGAGCGTAAGGGAACCTTGAGCATGTGCGAATACTTGGTTAATATCAAGTTAATCTGTGATCACTTAGTAGTCCTTGGTGAGCATGTGACTGTTCCATCTCAGATCTCTTATATTCTCAATGGTTTAACTTCAACATATGAGGCTATGGTTGCAGTGATTAATTCGGCTCAGCCGCTGTTTGATCTTGATACTGTTACTTCAATGCTCGTTAATACTGAACCACGACATAAGCTATTTTTAGCTAATAGTATTCCTACGCAATCGCATCATACTCAGTATTACAGTGATGATGATATTACTGATCCTTATGAATTTTACACTCATGCTCCTTTTCACCCTGCTGTTGGTAATGGTGGTCGTGATCTGCCTAATTTTTCGCACTCTCGTGGCAGTGGTGGTCGGTCATTTCGTGGTTGTGATCACTCTACTGCTCGTCCACAATGTCAGATCTATGAAAAGGTTGGCCACATTGGTCGTAATTATATTGTTACTACATGTATGAGAACACTCGCTATGCTCTTGATCCAAATCCTGATGGTTCTGCTTATTATACTTCATCTTTTTATCACTTATCATCATCTTATGTATCTGCTTCTGTTCCACTTTCTTCTGAGCTAACCACAACACCTACTTCTATGCCTCTATCTTCCACTACATCCTCCTCTGGTGGTTCTTGTTTAGTTCCGATTGAGTCTTCTTCCTCTATTGTTCCACCACCTCCTCCGACACTTGCTCAAGCTTATGTTGCCACTCTAGCATGTGCTTTGGATTCCAACTGGTATTTTGACTCAGGCGCAATGCAACATATTACTTATGATCTTACTAATCTTAATTAATACCTTGGCTCTAGGCACAAATCATGGAAGTGTTCAAGTTGGCACAGGGGATGCCACTTCTATTACACATATTGGTGAGTCCTCTCTTATATCCACTGATAGTAAATTTGTTATAAATTGTGATTGAACCATATTTTTACATGATTTTTCAATATTAATTGGGATTTTTAATGCATTTTTTGGGACAATATTACATGATTAAGCACTAATTTTAATTAGGGGCTTTTGTATTGAATTAATTGTAAATAGGGGTAAAATAGTCATAATTGTTTAATTATTCATACAAATGATCTCTTGAACTTTTAATGCTATAATTGTGCTTAATTTTACATTTCAGGTGTTTTGGAAGAAAATTGTAGATTTTGGAGGTCAGAATTAATATTTTGAGCTTGGAAAATATTACAGAAAAGGCCCCTGAAATTCTAAAAATTACATAGTTGTAGGGAAAAAGGTGTCAGTGAAAAATCACAGAAAAGTACCCATAAGATTTGAAAATTATAACTGTCCTCAAAATATTTCAGAAGTTTCAATTTAGTCCCTTCTGGAGAACATTTTAAAGTTTCATATAGGGCCTGGTCAAAACTTGGCTACTGTTGTGGGCTTGCTGCATGCACCTGGAGCAAAAGAAAACAAACAGACCTGAGACTCGACAGAAAGAAGACACAAGTTGAGGGTATTTACAGGAGGCGCCGCGCAAGCCTGATCGGATCTTCTTCCACCTTCAACTCTCTTCCTCGCCGGCGACTCCTTCCACCTTCACCGTCGTCGGCGAGCTTCGCCTCTTCACCACGCTGCCACCAAGCCGGAGCTCATCCTCCGTGCTCCACCATTCACAATCACTGCCACACACAGACCTGAGACTAGGAAAAAGAGAGGAGGGAGCTGAGAGCTTTTAGGAGTTGAGGGCAGGCGTCGGAGATTGAGAGAGAGTTGGGAGGAGCTGGGCAATTGGAGGTCGCCGTGAGAGAGGAGGGACAGAGCTCTCCTTCCTGCACTACCACTGAGCAACACAGCAACGCTGGCGTCCTGAGAGAACCACCAGAGACCACAACGCCGTTCTGCACCCCGGCTTTACCACCACCGGAAGCTCCCCTGTTTATCACCGTCGGTTGGCTTCAGTTTTCCTAAGAGCTTTGGTATCAAATGCAGAGAGGGAAGGGAGCTGCCATTGTCATCTTCTTCCTCTGTTAAGGACCATTTCCAGTGGAGTTCATAGATTCCGGTGACTGTTTTCCCAGTTTCCGGCACACTTCCAGTTTCCGGCGAACTCCTCTGTTCACCACCACCCAACTGCCTTTCGGCCAAGAAGAGCACACCATCTATATATTTCTCACTCTATTACACCATCGGTCTCACTCCGTCTTCCATATCATTCCTCTGTTTCTATCTACTTTTATTTGCTCCAGCTAAGTCTCCTTTCAAGAACCCACGTATTTCTCTCTATTCCCCATTAACTCAACAATTACATTAGCTTCCACGGCAATTTTAGTTGGGTATCTGATTCTGGAGATGGCAGTGGCTATGTGTGGCTGATTTTCATTGCTTCTTGGTGCTGAAGAGTTTCTTGAGCTTATTGGACTATATAGGGGAGTTTTTCTATCATTCCATTTGTCTAGAATTATATATTTAAATTGCCTAGTTTTAGGAATTATTGTATACGATTTTGGAACTGAGATTGATGTTAATTGTCTCTGTTGGTTTGATATTTGTGATTGGATTGAATTTTTATAACTTGTGGGATTTATATATATGCATTTCCTTATTGATTCAAAGATATTGTGCTTTCTACGTGTTATTGTTAGATTGTATAATTGAATTAGATCAATTGAGTGTCTTGTTATCGCATTCATATTAAGAGGGAACAAGTTATAATTATCCATTTTAATTGCACAAAGTGGTTTTTAACAATATCTCAAGAGATAGTAGTTAGCTATGTTTGTAGGAGCTACTATTAATTGGGATTATTGGACTCAAATGTTATTTTGAGGTTGTTCTTAAAACTTAATGAATTTTTAACTCCCATAATCTCTTTGAGCAAGGATAGGCATTTTCTTCATCGCCAAGAGCATCCATTATACATATCTTCACTTTTTAATTTGAAATTTCTCATTATTTTCAAAAGTACCAAAAAGATTAGAAATAGCTTTATTTTCATGAATTTTGATTTAAAGAAAACCAATTTCAAAAACCTTTTTCTAACCATGTTTATAGCACTTAGTTTTACTTAGGGAAGTCAAAATAAATGGCTCCTTGATAAGAGAACAATCCCGAGTTGTTTGCACTATATTGCATTTAATTCGTGATAAATTGTGATTTAACCCTGAGGCGGCTAAGGTTGTGTCAAAGCAAAACAAGTTCTATATGTTCCAAAAACGCAAAAGAATCTTGTCTCTATCACTCATTTTACTAAAGAGAATTCTGTCTCTATTGAGTTTTTTCCTCATGGGAGTGTTAAGGATTTGCAGACCAAGCGCATCCTTACGAGTGAGCCTGAATATTGTGGGTTATATATTGTTGCTGGCCCTCATAAAGTTTCATCATCATCATCAGTATTGTCAATTGCTGTGGTTTACTCTACTACATCTCACTCTCTATCCTTATGGCACGCTCGCTTTGGTCATCTGTCCTTTGATAGTGTCAAGTTGGCGCTTAGTCATTGTAATATTCCTTTTGCCTCTAATAAGTCTTTACATCTTTGTAGTGCTTGTCACCTAGGCAAATTTCATAAACTTCCTTTTGCACCTTCTACTACTGTATGCACTGAGCCTCTTGAATTGATCATAATGGATCTTTAGGGTCCTGCCCCCCTTTTGTCTCATGGTTTTGCGTATTATGTTGTTTTTGTTGATGCCTTCAATAGATTCAATTATATTTATCTATTGCACAAGAAATCTGATGCTTTGGCAAAGTTTAAAGAGTTTAACCTTCTTGTTGAGAATAAACTTCATAACAAAATTAAGGCTTTTCAGAGTGATAATGGTGGTGAATTTCAGGGTTTTAAATCCTTTTTCACTGAATATGGCATAGAACAGTGTTTCTCATGTCCTTACACTTCAAAGAAATGGTCTTATTACGAGATGTCATCACAGTATTGTTGAAACTGGGCTTACTTTACTTGCTTATGCTTCATTGTCCTTATTTTATTGGCTTGATGCTTTCTTATCAGTTGTGTTCTTATTGAATAGACAACCTTCCAAGGTGCTTGATAACAAGTCTCCCTTTGAATGTTTATATGGTAGCAAACCATATTACTCTTATCTAAAGGTGTTTGGCTATGAATGTTTTCCCTATACTCGACCATTTCACACTCATAAGCTTGATTTTTGGTCTGCTGCATGCCTCTTTTTGGGTTATAGTACTCATCACTGAGGATATAAGTGGCTTGATTTACTTACAAGCAAGATATATATTTCAAGCCATGTTAGA
This sequence comes from Inga laurina, assembly GCA_963855925.1. Taxonomy (NCBI): domain Eukaryota; kingdom Viridiplantae; phylum Streptophyta; class Magnoliopsida; order Fabales; family Fabaceae; genus Inga; species Inga laurina. The sequence goes on along the minus strand of OY979701.1, from coordinate 80,202,135 downwards.
TTCAATGAGGGGGTGTTTCCTGGAGGTTCTCAATATAGTGTCAAGTCCTCCTCCTCTACTTTATCCCAACCTTCTCCTACTTCTTTGCTTCCTTTATCCCCTTCTATTTCCTATCCTTCATCTGATTTACTCCCAACTTCTTCTTCTTTGTACTCACATACCTCACCGGCCTATACCCATTCCTACCTCTACCTCCTCTACTTGCATACCACCTTTTATCTCTTCTGCTCCCACCTTTTTTGTCATGCCTTCTACCCAGTCCTTACTTCCTTCCCCTGTTCCTCCTCCTTTTTTGAACTCTCATCCCATGACTACTAGATCCAAAGCCAGGATCTTCAAACCCAAGAGGTTTCTCACCATTGAACCTCTTGACTGTCCTACCTCCATTTCTGTAGCCTTAGCTGATCCATTATGGCGTCAGGCCGCTCAAGATGAATTTGATGCCTTGGTTCATTTTGGTACATGGACAATGGTCCCTACCCCTTCTAATAGAAAAACAATTAGGTGTAAATGGATATTTAAGGTTAAAACACATGCTGATGGTAGTCTTGCTAAGCATAAGGCCGGTTAGTAGCAAAAGGTTATTCTCAAGAAGCAAGGGCTGATTATAATGAATCACCGAGGATATAAGTGTCTTAATTTACTTACAGGCAAGATATATATTTCACGCCATGTTAGATTCAAAGAAGAAGTGTTTCCTCGAGGTTCTCAATATAGTGTCAAGTCCTCCTCCTCCACTTTATCCCAACCTTCTCCTACTTCTTTGCTTCCTTTGTCCCCTTCTGTTTCCCATCCTTCATCTGATTTATTCCCAACTTCTTTTTTGTACTCACTTACCTCACCTATACCCATTCCTACCTCTACCTCCTATACTTCTATACCACCTTCTATCTCTTCCGATCCCACTTCTTTTGTCATGCCTTCTACCCAATCCTCACTTCCTTCCTCTGTTCCTCCTCCTATTTCAAACTCTCATCCCATGACTACTAGATCGAAAGCCGGGATCTTCAAACCCAAGGTGTTTCTCACCATTGAACCTCTTGACTGTCCTACCTCCATTTCTGCAGCCTTATCTAATCCATTATGGCTTTAGGTCGCTCAAGATGAATTTGATGCCTTGGTTTGTTTTGGTACATGAACAATGGTCCCTACCTCTTCTGATGGAAAAACAATTGGGTGTAAATGGATTTTTAAGGTTAAAACACATGTTGATGGTATTCTTGCTAACCATAAAGGCTAGTTAGCAGTAAAAGGCTATTCTCAAGAAGCAGGGGCTGATTATAATGAAACTTTCAGCCCAGTGGTTAAAGCTGCCACTATTCGGATTCTCATCACCATTGCCATCTCTCGTAATTGGAAAATAAGACAAATCGATTTTAACAATGGTTTTCTCAATGGGGACCTTACTGAAGAAATTTATATGGATCCTCCTCCCGGTTTTAAGCATCTCTTTATGGATTCCTCTACTGGTGTGCCCTTGGTGTGCAAACTTCAAAAGTTACTCTATGGACTTAAGCAAGCACCACATGCTTGGTTTGAAAAATTACAAAAAATTTTGTGTTAGCTCGATTTCTCTTCTTCAAAGGCTGATCCTTGTTTGTTCATTTGCACTGGTGAATATGGTACTATTTATCTCCTAACCTATGTTGATGATCTTGTTATCATAAGGTCCAGTGATGATAGTGTGACACAGATCCTTCATGCCATGAGTAACATATTCTCTCTCAAACTCTTAGGTGAACTGTCTTATTTTCTTAGGATAGAGTTTCGTCATCAAATGCTGGCATTTTTCTGTCATAGAAGAAATATGTACATCAGTTGTTGTGTGACACATGCATGATTCAGGCTAACTTTGCTAGAACTCCCATGGTTGCAAATCTTCAGCTTAAGTCTGATCCAGCTACACCTCTGTGTGATGCTAAGACATATCGGAGCATCCTTAGAAAACTTCAATATATGTGCCACAGAAGGCCTGATCTGGCTTTTTCAGTTAATCGCCTTAGTCAATATCTTCATAATCCTCAACTTTCTCATCGAAAATACATCAAGTGGCTACTTCGTTACTTAATAGGCACTACACACTATGGGCTTCTACTGAAACCGGCAACCCATCTTCGTGTGCAGGCCTTTGCTGATGTAGATTGGGCTTCCAATCTGGAGGATCGCAAATCTATCACTGGTTTCTGCACTTTTTTAGGTCCTAATCCTGTGACATGGGTCTCAAAGAAACAATCAGTGGTCTCTACGCTTCTGCTGAGGCAGAATATCATAGTGTGGCTACTGCTTTTATAGAGGTTATGTGGCTCATGTCTCTACTTCATGAAATGCAAATTTCTGTGGATGTACACCTTTCATTTGGTGTAATAATTCAGGTGACGTGGTACTCTCTACCAACCCTGTTCTTCATGCAAAAACAAAACATGTGGAACTTGATCTACATTTTGTTCATGAAAAAGTCACTGCTGGGTTCCTTCAAGTTGACTATGTTCATGCCACTGAACAAGTGGCGGATGTACTTACCAAACCTCTCTCCTTTGGTCTCTTTGATCATTTCACAGGTCACCTCAATGTTATGGCACATGAATATGTTGTCAATTTTATTTGGTTCAATCATTTTGAGTATGATCTTGATGAAGATGAGTTTCTGTAATTTTTTTTATTTCCCCAGACAAAGAATAGCAGTGGGAATATTAGTATATACATGGCAAATGCTAGCTATTAGTCAACAAGTCTATTAGGCTTTCTGTTAGAGTCTCACGTGATCTATACATGTGGCTATGTTTGCTGACTTATGTGCCTTCTATAAATTTAATTTCCCACCTTTAATCAGATTAGATTGCCATAGAGCATTTCTTAGAAATCGCAACACTATCTTCTTCTCTCTAAAGTATACTTTCTGGCACATGCCTGGAAGCTAAGGAGGGAATAAGGGACACCACTGAAATTGTTAGATCCTGATTTAAGAGATTCTTGTTCAAGAAATGAAGTTATTAAATGCATTCATAAGAGCTTGTTATGTATTCAGGAGAATCCAGCTATTTTATTTTTAATATTATCATCCAACATCCAGTTTGAGGTTTGTGATTGTCCCTTCTAACACAAGTTACTCCTCTGATACTTGAACTCAAGGCCCAGAGCAATTTAGTGGGGCCTTACACTTAACTCTATATGTTGGTTCAGGAAAATCCAGCTCTTAGACCAACAATACAATCTATTATGGTGATGCTAAGTAGTAACTCCATCACATTGTCAGATCCTCAAGAACCTCCATTTCTTATTGGTCATCATATAACAGATTCAAACAATCCAGCCATTTTTTCGAATAGCTCGGATCAATCTACAAGAAAGTCCATGGAACGGTCTATGGATGAAGATCCAAGTACTGACTTGTATCCTCGCTAATATATATCCTCGTTTGCTTAACTACTCAACTCACTATTGTATATGTCAATAATTGATAAAAGTTTGAAACTAGTGTTTCAAAGTAAAAATCATTACGAAGACAAGTTTAAATTCAAAAGGTGTGGTATCAAGAATGAAGACAAGTTATTTGTATATTTTACCTTCTGAGGGGAGGATATGATGAAAGTTTATATTACATGGAGCATCTTTTACTCAGTAATCAATGATTCCATGTAGATCATAATTAAAATCGAATTTAATAAAGGGAAAATTAAAATAAAGGATGCCTAGAGAAAATAATATTTATTGTATAGGACCATAAAAATTGTAATTACTTAGAAAGACTAAACATAAGAATATAAATTTAATATTACTAAATTATCCCTAACCAAACCTTATACATTATCTATTGTATTCATAATTTAAAAAATAACTAACATTAAAATTAAAAACGCCCACCATTCACATGTGATATGATCATATCTTTTTTTTAATTTTCAATATATTAGTTAATTAACAAAGACTAAACTCATATTTTTTTAATTTTTATTTTTCACCTAGTTTCATATTCATATTATCAATATATTATTTAATTAATCAATATATCATCAAGATTCCTGATTAATATTAACAACATTGATATCAATTATGCTCTTTTTATACAAATAAAAACTAAACTCATTTCTTTTTTCTTCGTGATATAATAAATTATTTATATATTTTTAATTTAATTAAAATTAAAGGAATTTTTTTAACCCACATGAATTTCTTCTAAAATAAGAATAAATCATATAAAATTTATTGGTTTAACATATATAATAAATTATAAAAGACCTTGAGTTTTATTAAAATTAATATAATTTTATTTTAAATCAAGAATTTTGTTTATTTTAAAAAAATTATAATTTTGACAAAATTGAAGAATATGTATTTTTTTTTTCCATAGATATCTATGTAAGTTGTGAAAATTGAAAATTTACAAAACTTGTTTAATTTAGTGAATTTAAAATTTTCTAGTAGTTTTAAAAATAGAATGTGGAAGAGAATGTAGGTGGGAACAAAAATATTTTGTTAGGGGCATTTTAGTATTTTTAATTTTATATTTTTGTATTTTGGTCCTTTTAAATATTACAATTTTTAAGGCCCTTCTCAATAAATATCTTTTTCTCCAAGTCCTTCATTTTAATTTTCCCTTTAATAAATGATGAGAAGCAAAAGGGAAAGTGATGCATCAAGTTGTCGTTGCTAAATGTTTTAAGCAAAAGGCAATAACGAAGGCCTGAAAAGGAGACTGGCTATGAGCCTCTACTCTTATTGTTCTCTTCTCACTCTCTTTCCCCAATACTTATCTCAATCTTTAGATTAAAATTTAAATTGTTCAGATTTAATGTTTATAAAAATATGTTTAAAATATCAAATTATTAAAAAAATAATTAAATAAATTCAAAAATACTAAATTTTAGTTATGATAATTTAAACATGTACTAAAAAATGTTTAAAAATAATATTTTTATGAAACATTAAATCTGAACCGCTTATATTTCAATTTAAAGATTGAGATGAGTAGTAAAGGGGAAGAGGATAGGAAGAGCGGATGACTGTAGTCAATCCCTGAAGAGTGGGTCTTCATTATCGTATGGGGCTTAAAAAGTCATGGTACAAGATTAATGTTGTGTGGTTTGAATGCAAGTTCTTTGAACCGAAATATAATTGGTCGTTTTACATTTCAACTTGTAGAAATTAAAATGGGCTTTTGAATAAGCAAAAAGCGTGCCTCACCAACAAACCTCTATGAAGCTAAACACATTTTCTTACATTTCTGGTTGGCATCAATAAGATTACAATCAGTAAGATGTCCCTCGCTAATTTTCAAAGATTATTCTGAGGATTTAATTTTTTTCCCCCACCGTATAATTGCATACATGCTGAAAAATTTCTTATATGTGACTATGAAATTTCCTGTTTAGTTTTGGTACTAAATTCCATTGGTGACAACTATTTTTTCCTACAAAGAAACAAAATTGATATCATTGTTTTGAAGATATGAGCAGTTATAAAATTGACATGAAAGTATCTTATGTAGGACTAAGAAAGTAGCTTTATCGGTTGGCAGTATGAGAGGACAGTGATATTTAATTTAATCACAGCAACTGTTACTGACTGACTGTAGCTTCGGCGTAGAAAGAGATTTGTGCTGAAGAATTCAACAACGATAAACGAAGTCCGGTGAAGGGCATCCGGAAGGAATTGTCCAATAAACGAAGACATGGAAAAGTCCATCTTCTTTGGAATCTACATTCCCTGCTCATCAAAAAAATTGAGCAAGAGAATGCTCATCACCCCAATTTTGGGGTTTTGTGTTTTTTTTTTTGTAAAAAAAAAAAAATACTCCATGCACTAAAAATTTATTAATTTAAGATACTAAGTGTTAAAAAAATATTTCACATATTAAGTGTTACTGAAAAAATATTTCAGGATCTTGATATTGCAGGAAAAATATTTCTGAATGTAAGACTAAAAATTAATTAATTTGAGATACCGGATGACAAAAATATTTCAGAGTGCAGCATATAATTTAATCCAAATAAATAATAATACATAAAATAATAATAAATAAATAAAATGGGTCCACCCAAAATTGTGGTGAAGAGCGTGATGAGCATGCTCTGCTCATCGTTTTTATGAACAAGGAATGCAGACTCGTCTTCTTTGTCTCATATATGTACTCCCCACATGTCAACTTTAAACAGGCCTCCAAATTTAAATAAATCAAATTTTGTCACCACATTTTTCACACACTCCCATCATTTAATCTAATATATTTATTTTTTTAATGTTTTGAAATTAATATATACCGAACCAACTACCCGTGCAATATTGCATGGGCTTCTATTTGTTTTTTTTAAAAGTTATGCCAATTAAATTATGTTCAAAAATAACAAAACATGCAACCTAATAGTATAAGCTATTCTTTTTTTGTATTTGTTGGCCTGAAATGTGTTGGAGAAAATTACAAGGGCTTCCCCTACAAATTTTTTTGAGGATAATTTCGTTAAAAGACCACAAAACCAAATTTATTTCATTCAAGAATGAAAACATTATGAAGTTTCACTATAAGACCAAGGACCTAAATAAAAATAAGTTTTGTAGGTAAAAAAATAATAATGCACCTTGCTGAAGCTCCGACGTCGATCGGCCGGAGCTCCGACCACCGGAAATTAATGTGTTGTTCATATGATGATTCCACTTATTCATGAAAAGTTGCAGACTTATTTATGAAGAGTAGAATCATGAACAAGTGTACATACAACTCTTCGTGAACAAGTGAAATCCTTCTATGAACAACACATTAATTTCTGACAATCGAAGCTCTAGCCGGTGGTGATTGCTTTGGTTGGTGATCAGTCACAAGAGTTTCGACGACTATCAAACCTTTTTTTTTTTAAAAAAAGTAAGGGGTATTATTATATTTTTATCTATAAAACTTATTTTCATTCTGGTTCTTGGTCTTACAGTGAAATTTCAGAATATTTTAATCCTTCATTAAAAATAAATTTAGTTTTTCCAAATTTTTTGTCCCTCGGTTCTCCATTTCGCCCCCATCATAAATTTCTCTTCATACATTTCCCCATGAGAAGGGGACAAGGGGCATTCACTTGATTATTCGTACAGGCAACTTTTCTTTACACGTGTAACATGATTGTCGTTGCCTGGGGTGCAGTCATAATTTCTTATCGCCCAGTCTGCGTCAATCCCGCCCCCGAGCCCACAGTCTCTGGTCCCCACTTTAAAGCCGTTTCACTATTTGAAGGGAAAAAAAATTAATCAAATACTAATCCCTTTAATTCATACTCATTTTTTACTTTAAACTATAAGCTTGATTTTTTTAAGAAAAAATCATATATATAGAACCAGCTTATGTTAGTTTAAGTGACTCAAGCTTCTGTTTCTTTTCTAAATGGTTGGGAGGTTTAACTCAACCCTTATACATTTGTATCAGATCTAGTTGAAAGGGTTGTATCTTAAATTGGTCAAAAATATCAGCCTACGTATTCATTATAATATCTTAAGTACCATTGCACCAACGATGCAGTCTCTCATAATTTTATTTCTGTTTTGCCATCCTCTCATAATTTTATTTCCTACAAAACTTAGCTCACTTAATAATATCATTAATTACTATATCCAGCCTTTAATATAAAAGCTGATTGAAGATTGGTTTTGATCCTAAATATAATACCTCAATCCACTTTGTCTTCAAAATTTATAATTTTTTCTTCAAAGCACTCTTATTGGTTACAAATATTATTGGGATTTCCAACTTTACATCCTGGGACAGTCATGATTAAAAACTAAAGGGAATACTTTAGGAAAATTAACTCATTTATTACACATAACTAAATTAACTGATTTTTTTAATGTGTCTAAATTAATCAAGTACAGTAACTATTATATTAAGGACCGAGCTAATGGCTGATCTTTAATGTCAACCATTGATTGGTTGAAATCGGAACTTTTAAAAGTCTTAAGGATCAAAATTCCCAAAGGTGTATAAATGAGTCCAGTTTTCTGTTCCAAGTGTGAAACCACACATTTGATGATCAGAATATTAATGATTCGCTTCATGAATAATTCTACAAAGCCCTTCCTGCTCCTTGCCCTTATTATCTGTTTGATTCCTAGAATCAACGCACAGGCGTCTCAGGTAGATTGCACAGGCCCAACTTATGCCCCAAACAGCACCTACCACACAAATCTTATTCGCTTACTCTCAACCCTTTCCTCCAACGCCAATCACAGTGATGGCTTTTACAACACCACCGTCGGACAAAACACCAACGACGCCGTCTACGGCCTCTATCTCTGCAGCGGAGACACCACCGCTTCCGCCTGTCAAGCATGTGTCTCCCAGGCAACCAAAGATATCATGCAATGCCCCAAAACGACACAAGCCGTTGGTTGGTACGACAAGTGCACGTTACGATACTCCGACGCTAATTTCTTCTCCATAGAGCAAGATGATCCAACGCGCGTCCTGTACAACAACGGTAACCCAACAAACCAGGCAAGCTTTATGCGACTGGTGATTGATACAATGAATGAGGTCGCGAAAGAAGCCGCATACGGCAGCGGCGGCAACGGGAGCAGGAAATTTGTGACGAAAGAAGAGAACTATAGTTCTTTTCAAACTCTATATACTCTGTCTCAGTGCATGCCGGACTTATCTGGAGATGAATGTTATGACTGTTTGAGAAGAACGATTGGTGAGTACCCGAGTTGTTGCTTTGGGAGGGTAGGGGCAATAGCACGGGCCTACAGTTGCAACGAGTGAAGCTTCGGCGGTTGAAGAGAAGTGTCGAGTAGAAGAGAAGAGAAGTGTCGGGGTGCGCTACTATTTTTGAGAACAAAAAGATAAGAAAAACAAAAACAGAAAACACAACGGCGCTGTTTCCGGTTTTTCGTTTTTAAAAACAAATATCTGTTTTTTGTTTTTAAAAAAATTAGAAGAAAACAATTTGTCAAACAGATTTTTTTATTTTTTTTATTTTTAAAAACAGAAAAACAGTTTTTCATTACAGAATCAAACAGGCCCTTTATGTCCCCCAACTTGTTCTTTTTATCAGTAAATTTGATGAGAGTTGAAATCAAAAATTGTTTAGGAGAGTTTCTAATAAATTCTTTGAACAAAATTCAAGTTATCTCGATGTATTTAAAATTCCTTTATATGGTCTGCAACTGTCATTTTCCCCTGATTTCTCAATCAAAACTCTCGTTGTGATGAGTTATGCCAATTTGGCTGTTATGCGCGTGGAAAGGGTTGGAGACGAGGAGGGAGATCTGGATTGTTCGATAGGATATGGACGGTTTAGATTTAATTTTTTTTTTATTTTTTAGTTTTTTTAAAAAAAATTATATTTAATAGATACAGAATTTAAAATAAAGATAATTTCTTAATTAATATTTTTTTAAAAAATAATTTTTTTATTAAAAAATCACATATTTTAAAAAAAATTAAATATAGACCATCTAGATCTTAAAGAGCTCTCCTACTCGAAACCGGTTCTGAAAAGGGTCAAGATTGCTTTTAAAAATGTAATATCACATATTTGTTTGTTTTATATATATGAGTCATTATTGAGTCAGCATCGTTTGTCTTCTAGGACCACTCCCCCCCCCCCCCCAATTCTAGGAGTATAGCTAGGGATTCAAATCAGTCATTGTAGGAATCAATCGGTTTTATCAGTAAATATGTAGGGCTCTATGTGCTCGTTTGAAATATCTTATTTTTGGGCAATAAGTGCTTATAAATCGTAATTCACGGTATATAAGATAAGTATGTGAGAGGAGTTTTATCTCGGCTTACGTAATAAGGACTTATTGTCCAAAAATAAGTGTTTCCAAACACAGCCTATATCACCAGCATTAACTATTAACCAGCATGTTGTGAGCTCAATAAAATACTGATGAATCTAACTCAATATAGCGTTTGTATTTACACTTTTTTTCTATCCCTTCTCGCTCACTGTCTCCATTTTAAGTTGGCATTCTTGAAGGGGTCTCCTTATGACAACATCAATCAATGTAGCTCTCACAAGCCGGCCTGCATATGAATTGATTAAATTAGTACCATTAAGTGGGCTGAAGGGGTCTCCTTAATATTTACTAAACAATAAATTTAATCAAGTTTAATTAGCATGATTTATATTAAATTTTAAAAGTTCTTATTAATTTTATAAGAGTTAGTTATAAAATAAAAAAATTGTTAAAACACAAGTTGTGAATAGTGAATTAAAATTTATAAATATTATAGTCTCAGCCAAAAATTATTGGAAGTGGCATACAAAATTTAAATTTCTGGTTTGCAACTGAGACTCATGTATTTTCAAGCTAAGTAGTATCTAATTCAATATTTGCCATTCATTTTTTTGCAAAATTATTTTAGACTTAATTATAATTAAATCGATCTTTTCAGACCTAACTGTAATATAATATTCTCTGAAGAATCTCTCCATTTTAGTTCACGAAGGCTATGTTTGGCAACATCACGTTGAGAAGCAAAAGAGCCATGTTGATGAGAGCCAAAGAAACTCATTGATGCAACTTTGTTTGCCTGTAGGTTTTTCTTCATATGTAAACTTTCCAAAACTAAATTTTCAATATACTACTCGTTCTATTATAAAACTCTATCTAAATATAAATCACATTACACTAATTGATTTCTATGGAAAGTTAAAATTGGGGTAAAAGAGATTTTTTTCATATCTCAATCCAAAGAAGCCAATGTGGAACCACTTGGGGCCGTGTTCCTCTGTCCTTTTCCCCAACAACAGGCGAGTCGATGTTCCTCTCATCCGTCTCGTCCATTTTTTGAGGGACCAGAGTGAAGAGATATTTAACCAAAAGTGGGGCTTCCTCATTTCATGTATTTTCTCTAAAATTATTCTGTTGCCTTTAAACTCTAAAGGTTAAGATCATTTTAATAGACTACCTAACATGGCTTCAAAACTTGCTTCTTTTTCTTTTCCTTTTTTTTTACCTCAGTGGTTTCAAAACTTCAAATATTACTAGTACTAACATTTTATCCTCCATTGCTTATAAATTTGAAAATTTTAAGGGAGCAGAGCACATTCTCTGTGCAATCTCAAATAAACTCGAAAGAAAATAATATTTTGAAAAGAAATATAAAGCGTACCCTCTCCAATATTAAATATAAGGTGATTTTAATTATTTCACATACATTAAAAAATTTGTGGTGTTCTTAAATTTGTCAAAAATTAAAGAGGTAAATGGTACCTACAAGCTATTAGTAGAGGTGGTAAGCGGCCTTACCCCTTAAAGAATAGGACACAAGTTCGAATTTTAGAAAGTGTACTTATTAAGAGAGACGAAAATCCTTTACACTATAATATTCAAAAAGGGAAACTCTTGATTAGAAAAAAATAAGAAGAGGCAAATGGTTAATTATATTTTACCACCAATAATTAAAATGATGTACAAAAAGCGCTCCACCTCTTTCCAACACTTGTGACAATAATTTACTAGGTACAGTAATCAATAAATTACCAGACATCATAGATTATATTATTATAGCACTAAAAATTAAGAGAATTTTACTATAGCACCTCAAAAGTAACTTTAAATCAAAATATTCTAAAATTACATTACCAGAATTATGGAGCTAAATTGAAATTATATTTTAATGTTCAATGACTGAAATACCCTTCATTCATATTATGCAAAGATTTGTGCACCATGCATCTTCTCTGGCTATCAAACGAATACTTACAACAGCCGGAGCCACACACAGCCGATAAACTTTTATTACTGTAACATTTTACATTATATAACTGAGTAATATTAATTACTTAGTAGTCATATATATATATATATATTTGGGCGCCTGCGGTCGATCGGTTGAGCATTTAAACATAATTTTAAATTAATCCAATCATATTTTGGTGTAATTTCAGAATTTTTGTTTATGTTAATCTTGAATAAAGTCGACAGACTCGGGAGGGAGTAATCGAGTAAGAGGCAGGCAATCACAGAATGGTGGCGTCTCCACGTTCTTCCAGAAAACAAGATAAGGATCCATCAACGCACGACGTCGATGTCTGATGTCTCTCTTCGCCACAAATATCATCACAGTTTCACATCTTCCGATGGAAATAACAATTTTTAAACAAGCTTCTACAGGGTTTATGTACCAATGTAGGGTCCCGTTAGATTTTTCTGGGTCTTGAGTTTGTCTCTCAAAGGAAATACTTATCGTGGGAGAAGTAGTTACGGACTCCGAACTGGATATGTGATTATAATATATTAAAAACAAAAAAAGGAAAACCTTGTCTTAGCCTTTTAATATATGATTTTAGTGCCTTCATTTTGTTTAACAAAAATATTCTCAATACTTTAATCGTAGAGGTACATTAGAGGCACATTAATTGTAGAGGTACATCAACACTTTAATTTTTCTTTACTATCAATTAATTTTTATACAGTAGAGGTACATTAATTGTGGGAAAAGAGACTTTGTCAATATATGGGCAATTCTGAACAAATATATAAATTATTGACGAATTTAATATCACAACCAATTTAAATAAATTTCTTAATCTTTATAAAGTGGTTAAAAGGGTTCTAAATATAAGACTGAAAAAAGTATTATCTTGCAATCTTCTATTTATGACATTGATTGTAAGATTTCAAACTTAAGACATTGGAGGAGGATTTCTTTTCAATTCGAAATATAAGGTAGGATTTGAGGGGTTTATTGTCTGGTGTGTATTAAATTACAGAAAACATGCATATATAGATAATTGAATCTAGAGAAATACTTATATACTCTAAGAGTGCCACATCATCTGTACTCTACTCTGACTAATTAAAATATAATAAATCATCTCATTTTAATCCCACATGAATGATGAGTCATCTAGATAAATTCAAATTTTCTAATTTTAAAAAACATAAACCTCATAATTTAGAAAAACAAGAAACTCAACTCCCACCCTTGAGTTGTTATTTTCCAAAATCATAAAATTTGAATTTCTTCATATGACTCATCAACCATGTGGAATATATAATGAGATGATTTATTATATTTTAATTAATCAGAGTACATATGAGGTGATGAGATGACGCTCCTAAAATAGGTAAGTATTCCTCTGAAAAGTTGGTCTTCATGGGAGTGTTCTACGGGGTTAATAAAAAGTTGGTCAACTAAGTCAACTCTGCATGTTCATTGGACAAGACTTGTTCTCATGTTGTGTGGTTTTTATTTATTCCTCGGTCACTAGCCAAAGTTTAGCCTGGCCCCCATTGTTTGACAATATAACTACAGGGAAAAAATTCAAATAATGCTTATAATTTGAAAACGCACAGTTCTTCATTGTCGTGTTTAAAAAGGGCTGAAAATTCAAAAGCTTGTTAAAAAATAGATAAAATAAATCAATTGTTTATTAATTTCATTACTATACATTTTTATTTCTCGAATGCATAGCGTTTTTCATTACTTGAAATTAAGGCGGACAATAATAAAGGAAATCAAGAAATAATTAACGCTGCAAGTATTGAAATTAAGGAAAATGATGGTAGAGCCCAATAAAGGTAGAATTGAAAATGCGGAGTTGAAAGCAGGAAAAGTCGCAACAGCTTAAAATTTAAGGCAAACATTTAAGTTCCAAAAGCAGAAATTTCCAAATTAAATTGTAGTGATGGAGGACATATTCCAACTTCCGTTTTCCTTAAAACTTGTGTTTCCCTTATTTCTAATCTCTCCAGATATAAGCTTAATTATTTTCCAAACTAATCTAGCTTTCATTGATTTTTTTTGCATAGTAAATATATTTTGTGGTTTTTTTATGTGCACAAATAAATAGGAATGAAGGAAGTACAAAGCGGCCTCACGAAGTTCTAACAGTAATTAATAATTTTTTAGCTAAAATACTATTTTAAACCTACTTACTTACTACTCCCCAACAAATATATGATGGTGAATAATATTAAACAAATATAAGTTTAAAAAATTTGTCAATGTTTGATTATCATGTTGGTAGAGGCTGAAAATATCTCTCATGTGTAACTTGACATACCCTATCAACGTCAAAAAAAAAAAAAAATTTAAAAAATTTAAAATTTGAATTACATATTTTCTATTCATGTTTTTTTATTTAAAAAAAATCAAAATTTTTTAAATAAAGAAAGTAAATTTGAATTATTTATTCTTTTATTCATGTGTTTTATTTAAAAAAATGCGAAATATGTTAAATAAAAAAAGTAAATGTCAACCAACAACTAACCCCAAAATGTAGTCATTTATCAAAAACGGAAGGAGTATTACGATTATAGTCCAGTCCACATCCCTCTCGTACAGGCTTCCAAATTCTAAATCCCCCGCGTTGAAAATTCCAAAATAATAAAAGGCAAATCACAACAAGGTTCCTATTAAGGAAAAAAATATAAGAAAAGTCTCATAACTTATTAATGGTGACTCTTTCACTTGTCATTGATAAATTATGATATCATTCTGACATTATTTTTTTAGTTGAGACCTTGGTGTAATTTTCCTCATAATAAAAACTATAAATGCAGATGGGAAGCAAAAGGAGTTAATAGACTCATATTACACCACCGCCGTCGTGTGAAACGGCATTCATCATAACAAAATGATTCGATCCATGAATTCTCCAAAACTCTTTCTTCTTCTCTGCCTTATAATCCTGTTCGGCAAAGGACTCACTGCTTACCCATGTTCGAGTACAACTTATGCCCAGAACAGCACATTTCAAAGAAATCTTAATATCTTACTTTCTTCCCTTTCCTCCAACGCCAATAGAAGTGATGGAGTTTACAACACCAGCGTCGTGAACTCCAACACCACCGTCTACGGCCGCCTCCAGTGCCTCCGTGATGCCACTGTCCAGGCTTGTCAAAAATGTGTTTCCGATGGAATCAACGATCTCCTTCGGAGATGCCCCAATAATACAGGAGCCGTGGATTGGTACGACAACTGCTGGTTACGTTTCTCAGACCAGAATTTCTTCTCCAAACCGGAAGAACAGCCCCAGTTAGTTTTTTGGAACACCGGCAATGCAACAAACACGACTAGCTTTATGAACCTGTTGGGTGAAACCTTGCAAGTGGTTGCGAAAGAGGCGTCGGAAGGTGGAAGCAAGAAATTTGCGACGAAAACAGTAGAATATAATGCTTTCCAAACTTTATATACTATGGCTCAGTGCACGTCCGATATATCTGAGACTGATTGTCACAACTGTCTCCGTAACAGTATTAGCTATTTGCCTGATTGCTGTAATGGAAAAGTAGGGGGCCAAACCTTCAAACCCAGTTGCTATTTAAGGTACGAAACGTACGCCTTTTACCAGGAAGCACCTCCGCCACCAGCGTCTCCGCCAGAATCCACTTTCAAAGGTCAGTTATTAGTGATGGCATATAACACGAAGTGATGTTTGATTTATAAATTGAAAAATAGTAAACTATATTAATTTTTGAAATATATAATGGGTTAATGGTCTATTTTGCCCCAAAACTTGTCACCGAAGGAGCAATTTTATCTCGGAAGTGTAAAAAAGGAAATAATTTTACCCTGGCTGTTATCCCAATTAATTTTAATTGTTAGTTGATGAAATATGCTGAGCTGACAATCTATGTGTTATTCACGTCATTTTTGTTAAAGTGCAAATTTGCCTCAAAAGTTTTGAATCTAACTTTGAAAAAAAAAGAAGAAGTAGAAGACACATGGACTTTCCGGGTAAATTTGTACTTTAACAAAAATGATGTGAATGACACGTAGATTTTCAGCTCAACATATTTGATCAATTAATTGTCAAAATTAATTGGGATAGCAGTTAGGGTAAAATTGCTTCCTTTTTTACAATTCCGGGGCAAGATTTCTTCCAAAAAACTTTCGGGGCAAAATTGCTCCTTAACCCTAAATATTATTTCTCATATTTATATTTGGTTTAAATTTAAATTCAATAGAAGACCTTCTATTTCAAAATTTCAGTGTGGAGAATATGCAATTCAAATAATAATTTTTATTACAAAGGACAAGCTAACAATTTTGGGTACTAAGTGGAATTGAACCTTTCGACTAGCAGGGATCCTCGGGCCACCATATGCAACATGAGTATAGGCTTTAATTGACAATTTTAAACTTAGGAATTGTTTTAAAGGAAGTTGGGCAATATGTTAAGGATAAATAAAAAATTTGTATAATTTGAATAAAAATAGAAAAATTTATGTAACTTAGTTTTCATTTTATTCAGATAAAAACAGGATTTCAGCTGGGATAATTATTGCCATAGCTGTTCCAACAGTGATATTCATATTGCTAGTCTCGCTCTGCGTCTTGTGCTTAAAAAGGAGAGTGAAGAAATATTCTTCAGTTCCAAAACAAACTGGTAAGATAATATACCAGATCTCGCGTTTAATTTGATCCACGCAGTTTTCCATTTACATGGAAGCTCCTTGGATTAATAGTCTCCTAATAACTACGATTTTTTTGGCTATGTAGTTGATGTTTCAAGTGTAGAATCCCTACAATTTGATTTGGATACCATCAAATCGGCCACGAACGACTTCTCTCCAGACAATAAACTTGGTCAGGGAGGATTTGGTGAAGTATACAAGGTATATGAATCTACTTCACTTATAAATTTCGGGACCACTACCCTCCATAAAATTACAATTTGTTTACAAGTGGATTTTGAGAGATTGGTTATTTCATATGAAGGGTATTCTGCCTGGTGGACAAGAGTTAGCCGTAAAAAGACTATCAAGTAGTTCAAAACAAGGAGTAGGAGAATTTAAGAATGAAGTTCTTACGATGGCAAAACTTCAACACAGAAATCTTGTAAGGTTACTTGGATTTTGTTTGGATGAAGGAGAAAAGATACTCATATATGAATATTTGCCCAACAAAAGCTTGGATAATTTCTTATTCGGTAGGTTTTGCAAAATTATTATTTTTCTTTTATTACAAGTATGTTGACTCATGAAATCACATAACAGTTATTATTAATTGGTTGCAACTAGGGTAAGGGTTTGAATCAAAATTTTTAATCTTTTTATTTCAACTTGCTTCTTATTGACCGTACAGGTCTTGAAAACCAAGCTAAGTTGAATTGGTCAAAGCGTTACAAGATTATTGAAGGTGTTGCAAGGGGTATGCTCTACCTTCATGAAGATTCTCGACTAAAAATTATACATCGCGATCTCAAAGCTAGTAATATATTGTTGGATGAAGATTTAAATCCAAAAATCTCTGATTTTGGCATGGCTAAAATTTTTGGAGTTGATCAAACACAAGCAAGCACAAGTAGAGTTGTTGGCACCTTGTAAGTTAATTCCTTTCATGCCAATGGTTTTGTAACATAATTTATAATGAACTAGAGAAAAGAGTTATTTATCATCTAACATGTGCTATTTTGTAGTGGATATATGGCTCCTGAATATGCAATGCAAGGTCATATTTCAATAAAATCTGATATATATAGTTTTGGTGTCCTAATTCTTGAGATTATTACCGGCAAGAAAAATACATCTTTCTATGTATCAAGTTATGCTGAAGACCTACTAAGCTATGTAAGTACATTATCAAAAAAAAAAAAAAAAAAAGAACTCAAATGGTAGCTAGAGATCAAAATCTTATCATAACTTATATATGATTGGGATTGCAGGCCTGGAAATTGTGGAGGGAAGGGACGCCATTGGAATTGCTGGATCCTAGTTTAAGAGATTCTTGTTCGAGAAATGAAGTTATTAAATGCATTCACATGAGCTTGTTGTGCATTCAGGAGAATCCAGCTCTAAGACCAACAATACAATCTATAATGGTGATGCTAAGTAGTAACTCCGTCACATTGTCAGATCCTCAAGAGCCACCATTTTATATTGGTCGTCATAGAACAGATTCATACAATCCAGCCATTTATGAGAATAGCTCGGATCAATCCACAAGCAAGTCCGTGCAACGGTCTTTGGATGAAGATCCCATTACTGACTTGTATCCTCGCTAATACATATCCTTGTTTACTTAAATACTCAACTCAGTGTTTGTATACCTATGTCAATAATTGATAGAAGTTTGAAACTAGTGTTTAATTTCAAAATAAGATGTATTACGTAAACAAATTTAAATAGCTGTAGTATCAAGACATGTAAATTTTACCTTTTGAAGTGAAGGATAATATGAAAGATTATCATCATACATACATATCTTTTACTCATTATTCAATGATGTTTCGGCTGATAATTGTCAAACCATTCATTACGCAGTTGATATTTGAACAATTGTAATGATGGAGAAATAAATATGAGAGGATAGTTAAAATCGAATTTAATAAGTGAAGAGAAGCAAAAGGGAAAGTGATAAAGTAGTTATTGTTTTTTTGGGACCAAAAAGTAGTCATTGTTAAATGCTTAAATTAAGCAAAAGATAATAATGGAGATCTGAAAAGTGGGCCTTCTTGTCGTATGTCGTTTAAAAAGTCAGGCGAGCTATGCGTGAGTGTGCGTGTGAGACCGCTGAAAATTCCTGGTACAAGACTAATGTTATGTGGTTTGTATTCAAGTTCTTTGAACCCTAAAATAATTGGTCGCTTCATACTGCAATTCGCACAAAATGGGCTTTGGAATAAACAAAAAGAAATGACAGAAAAATATCATTTAAATTAAAAAAAAAAACCTAAAATGTCTACTAAATTAGTAAAATGATAAATTGGTAATCTAATAGAAACGTGGGATTTTGAAATTTGAATATTAACAACTTGAACATAGGAATTATCAGCTTGTGTATAGAGATTGGTAACTTGAACTCTCAAGTTGTCATTATATATACCCAAATTGCTAGTTATTAAATTGCACCTCCCTCACCAATCTTCAAAGATTATTCTTTGAATTCATTTTTTAGACCGTACACTATAGTAACCAGAAGACTATCACTATGGTTGATGTAGTTCACATGCTCCACTGGAATTAATTAACTTCTGATAGAGAAAATTAAACTACCTTTATGTTAACGTAAGAGAGAAACATGACTTCTACTAAAAATACACAATATTCTTTCCACTATATTCTACGGTACCATTAACAGTATTCAAGAACATGCAATATCGATTTTTACTAATTGACCCAACAGTATTGCTGATTGTGTTTGGCCCAAGGTTTCGTTTATTAATTTGATGGTGATACATTTATATGTCTCGAGTATATATATAGCGCTTTTCATGACGTAAAAGGTGAAGAAATAATCAAGGAAATCAAGAACAGATGTTTGCACAATATATTATGAACAGTACACTTCCTTCTAGTGGACCAAATAAGCTCAATCGCACCAACCAATACCTCTAGGAAGTATATATGTTGGGATAGAGTCTAAATTTCTTCTCTGTATTGATTGTGCCGAAGCAGTTAACTTGCTTTCTGGATTGTGTTATCCTACTCAACACCTGTCAAATTAAAATATCATTCCACAAGCTAGATTATTTTTGTATAAGAATTGGGATGTGTCCGTAAATCTCGTGTAAAGACAAATTTTTGTGCCTATTATATTATTTTTTAGCTAGAAATAAGAAAGACTAGGTAATTTATGCACCTGTGATCAACCATATCTGAGTTGTCAAGCACTATATCAGTTGATTCCACTATTAAATTGGCACAAATTAAACTCCATCCTTTAATTGTTAGTCGTTAGTGATGAAAAATATGTCTGTCAAGCCTTGGTTGAATCATTCTAAAACTACGTTTGTGAAAAGCAGCTTCCTTGTACTGACACGCTCGAAGTATTGAACTTTGAATAACGATGTAAGACAATTGAAAATGTGGAGTTTTCAGCAGAAAAATTTGCAATTTTCCAAACTATGTGCGTGCTTGGGATGACTTTTGGTCCTTGCGATTCAAGAGTCAAAAGCAAGATTGGAACTTTTTCTGCGTTGTTTGAGAGAGCTTCTAGCAATTGGGATAGATATGGTACTCGTTTGGAATAATGATTGGAATGCTTAAAAGCAGATTTTCAATCGTGATTTATAATATATGAGATAAGTATGTGAGAGGAGTTTTATTTTGCTTTACGTAAAAAGCAACTTATAAATAATCTCAACACCATAATAAACATGCGTGGTGTATTTTCATAAGCCACAAAATTATTTGATTTTGGCTTATCACATGGCTATGCCCCTCTTCCCTGTTCCCTCCCACCTCCTCTATCTTTGTGGTTCCCGCCACACCCCCAAGTCCACACCTACTCCTTCCTACTCTTGCCATACTACTCTTCTCTCTCTCTCTCTCTACACTCTAAAAAATAAATAATTATTTTGATTTTAATTTTTCTCTTATAATTATCACAAAAGCCACTTATGCTATCATCAATCCAAATAAGTTTCAGTTTCTGAAAAGCACTTATGCTATCGACAATCCAAATATATATCATACTGTGCAATCTAATTTTTACCCAATCTTTAATTTACATAAGTCAGATTGTAAAATAGTCAATTTTCTCATCGCTATCCCAAACACACCCATTAAGTTGCAGTGATGGTGGACATATTCCAAGTTACGCGTTACTTCAAAGATTTATTTGTTTCCTTTTTTCTAATCTCCCGATATATAAGCAGAATTTTCCAAACCAATTCATCCTCAGATCTTTTTTGTAAGATACTTAAACTATTTAATTAGAAAATTTTAATTATCTAACTATTTATCTTGGTTCATATGTTTTAATTAAAAATATAGTACAGTAAATTAGAACAAGTATTTCACCCCAAAAAAAAAAAAAGAACATGTAACCCTTCAAAATCTTGTCATAAGTGCTCGTTTAGGATAGCTTATTATTGACTTATAAGTGCTTATAATTCATGATTTACGGTATACGAGGTAAGTATGTGAGAGGAATTTTGTCTCGACTTACGTAATAAGTGCTTATTTCCTAGTCCAGTCCACATCTCTTATCAGTCACTGGCTCCCAAATTCTAAGTCAGCCGCGTTGAAATTTCCAAAATAATAAAAATTATAAATATAAACGAGCAGCAAGAAGAGTTAACAGACTCCTATATATCACACCGCTGGCGTATGAAACGGCATTAACCATCACAAAATGATTCGCTTCATGAATTCTCCCAAACTCTTTCTTCTTCTCTGCCTTATATTCCGTTTTCTTGCTAGAATCAATAGCATTTATCCTTTTATTGTTCAGCTACAACTTATGCCCAGAACAGTACATTTCAGACAGATGTTAATCTCTTACTTTCTTCCCTTTCCTCCAACGCCAATCAAAGTGATGATGGGTTTTACAACACCACTGTAAGGCAAGAAAAATACTCCAATACCACCATCTACGGCCTCTTCCAGTGTCTGGGCGATGCCGATGTTCCGACTTGTCAAACATGTGTTTCGGACGGAATCAAAGATATCCTTTTGAGATGCCCTAGTAACACAGCAGCCATCGGTTCGTACGAGAAGTGCTGATGGTTACGTTACTCCGACCAGTATATCTTCTCCAATATGCAAGAACAGCCCGAACGAATTGTTTATATCACCTCCAATGCAACAGACCAGACTAGCTTTATGAACCGGTTGGGTGAGACCTTGCAAGAGGTTGCGAAAGAGACGTCGGAAGGAGGAAGCAAGAAATTTGCGACAAAAACAGTAGACTATAATGCTTTTCAAACTACATATATATACTCTAGCGCAGTGCACGTTGGATGTACCTGAGACAGATTGTCTCAACTGTCTCCGTAACAGTATTAGCTATTTGCCTACTTGCAGTTATGGAAGTGTAGCGGCAAGAATCCTCAAGGCCAGTTGCTATTTAAGATATGACACGTCCGCCTTTTACCAGGAAGCGCCTCCCCCGCCAGCTCCTTTGCCGGAATCGACTTTGAAAGGTCAGTTCTTATTATTTCTTCCACACACACAAATTAGGGTTAAGATTTATTGGGCACCCTGAATTATTTTAGCATATGCATTTTTGTGATTCATTCAGCATCTTGACGTATATATATATTTTTTTAGGTTCTTCCAACGCAATTTAAAATATTTTGTGGTGCAATTTTGTTCTTGGCAATATAGGGTGCAATGCTTTTTTTTTTTTTTTGTCCAAAAAAACATACTTAGGATGTTGAACACATCAGAAAAAATATTTTAGGGTGTGGGATGAAACACAAAATATACTTTAAGGTCCTGAAAAATACTTGATGAACCTTAACTGGTGAAAAAAGTTTAGATCAATTGGGTGAGTGTATAGACTTTTTAAGCAACCAAAGCCACTTTTTGCAGAGAGAGAGAGAGAGGAGTGAGAAGCAGTCTATTGGAATACGTGCCTATTAGAGTTTTTTCTCGGATGGAGGTTGGCCAACAGATATGTGACTTAGTGAACAGAAGTTTCTGTATCCCGGAGGATATTCAAGCTATAAACGTGACGAACATTGTTCTAATACCAAACATTGACCATCCTACTTCTCTGAAGGATTTAGGCCTATTTCCCTGTGTAATGTCACCCCTATGACCGATCAGGATTATCAGTAAGGTCATTGCTAATCGGTTTAAATGTGTCATGAATCATCTAGTAGCAAAAAATCAGTGCAGCTTCATAGCAGGTAGACAGGCGGTGGACAATATCATTATAGCTCAGGAGGCAATTCACTCTATGAGAACCAAGAGGGGAAAAAAGGGGTATATTGCACTGAAGATAGACATGGAAAAGGCGTATGATAGGCTGGACTGGCGGTTCTTGGAATTTACACTACACAATTTAGGGTTGAGAGTTGATTTTGTTAAACTAATTATGCATTGTGTCTCAACAGCTTCCATGAGTGTTATATGGAACGGAGTAGCGTCGAAAAGATTCATTCCGTCGAGGGGAGTGAGACAGGGAGACCCTCTGAGCCCGTATCTGTTTGTACTTTGCATGGAACTTCTGGGACAACTAATTCATCAGGAAGATGCAATAGGAAACTGGAGGCCTTTAAAAGAATGTTCACTTTAATAGGGCATATGAGATGATCCAGACAGTGGGGATTGGATTAACCGCGGACCTTGGAAAGTATTTGGGTGTTCCGATTCTGCACAAACGTATGGTCAAGATGACCTTTGCTCCGCTGATTCAAAAGGTGAGATCGAAGCTGACAAGCTGGAGAGGAAGATACTTGAGTATGGTGGGTAGAACAGTCCTTATTAAATCAGTCCTATAAGCAATTCCCCAATACTAGATGCAATCTACTATGATTCCGAAAGGGGTGTTATCAATGATTGAAAAACTGAGCAGGGATTTCTTTTGGAATCAGAATGAAACTTCCAAGAAAATGCATTTGGTGGCATGGGATGTCTTAAAAAGAAGGAAGAATGAGGGAGGCTTGGGAATAAAAGATCTTCAATGTTAGAATAGAGCTTTCCTCATGAAGTTGTGTTGGAGAATGGTAACACAACTGGAAGCTTTGTGGGTTAGATGTCTGTGCTAGAAATATACATGTGGGATGGCTACATTCCCCCAAGTTCGCAGATGGCGCAATCAATCGGCTGTGTGGAGTGGTATTGTAGTAGTATGGGAAGATTTCAAGAGTGGAGTTGGTAGACAGTTAAGAAGCGGAAGAAACACCCAGGTTTGGCAGGAGTGTTGGGCCCCTCTAGACAGACCTCTAAAGTATTACATTGAGAATAATGTGCATCTAGTAGATATGGAGGCTCGGGTTTGCTCGTTCGTCACCCAGTCGGGACAACGGGACATAGCTAAATGGAAAACCTTCCTTCCTAATTGGGTCGTGGATAGAATCATGATGGTTAACCCGCCTATAAGCACTGAGGATGATGGAATTTGTTGGAGGAACTCATTTGATGGGAATTTTAGTGTAAAGTCAGCTTATGACGGTATCTATCACCAGCAAGATCACAGTCCTCAGCCTCATTGGCGAAGTTTATGGCGCTGGGAAGTTCCGAAAAGAGTCAAAATTTTTATGTGGCAAGTATTCCATGAGAGACTCCCTACAAATGAGTTAAGAGCGCACCACAACTTGAGTGTCCCAAACACCTGCCCCTTTGAGTGTGATAGTGAGGAGAGCATACTCCATATATTGAGGGACTGTGAGCATGCAAAGAAAGTGTGGTTTTCTATAACTAACCATATATATTATACTATGTTTTTTTCTGGTAATCTATAGGAATGGCTCAAGTGGAACCTGCAGATCAGCCCGGTAAATAGAAAGGTTGCTAGATGGCCATGGCAGAGAGTGTTCAGTTTTATATGTTGGCTCTTATGGAAGAATTGATGCAGTAAGGTGTTCGAAGGAACGGCGGATAACTCGAAAGGGATAATTCACCGATGCATGTATCATATGTCAGAGGGCATGCAAGATGGCAGATTTCGACATCAAATCTTCCACGTGCCGAAGAGGAGTCTAGGACGCTGGCAACCCCCAGAATCAAGCGCCGTGCGAGTTGATGTGGATGGCTCCAAAGTTGATGGTGGACATGCAACGTGTGGGGGTGTTATACGTGATCACCAAGGTAATTGGATACGTGGATTTGAACAGAAGTTAGGATACAATTTCTCAACTGCTGCGGAAATCCATGCAATCCATCGAGGTCTTCTTTTATGTAAACAGATGGGATTGAACAAGATCAGGCTTTTCACAGACTCCATAAAGGCTATTCATCTATTATCAGCAGACTGTGGGGTTGAACACCCATTGTATGAGGTCATAGGGGCTACCAAATCCCTTATCTATATGGACTGGGATGTAGAAATTTCTCATGCTTTCAGGGAAAGCCTTAGATGTGCTGATTATCTAGCATGGAATGCTCACATGAACAGACAGGACTATGTGGAAATTGGGTTACCTCCTTTGGAATGTATAGATATGTTTCATCAGGAGCTTGGTGCGGCTCCACAGGATCAATATGTGACACCAAGTTATTGGTCTTTGTAATCATCAAGCTTTGCTTGCCTTTGTATTAAAAAAAAAACAAATATTCAAATACCATCATTTTTACTCTATTTATATTTCGTCCCCGTATTACATATTTGAATCAACTCATTTAATAAATTAATCTGTATAATTTAAAAACATGTATATATGTGACAAGCAGTAATCTTTTTAATCAATTTTTTGTCAGTCATTTTTTAATATATGGGTGTTCAGCTGCACATGAAAGTTTTTTTGTTTTTTTTTTGAGAGACAACGAAACTAAAACCCTTCTGATAAATTTATTAGTGATGGGCATATTGTACCAAGTGATGTTTGATTCACTAAGTAACAAATAGTATAAGTTATATTAATTTTTTATTTTTAACATTTAAATATAATTTCTCTTAAACATAAATACATTTTATATTTCAGTTTAATTTTAATTTCAATAGAACATCTATAAAAACTTATGTGTAAAGTATATGTAATTTAAAATAATAAATGATATATTAATTAACAATATTTTTATTACATAGTGCGAGCTAACAAATTTGGATGGTTTTGTTAAAATAGGGCAAATGTGTAACTTAGTTTTTTATTTTATTCAGATAAAAGCAGGATTTCAGCTGGGATAATTATTGCCATAGCTGTTCCATCAGTAATATTCATATTGCTAGTCTAGCTCTGCTTTTGCTTAAATAGGAGAGTCAGCAAAAATACTCCTGTTCCTAAACAAACTGGTATGATAAATATCAGCTCTCACTTTTAATTTGGTACAATGGCAATTTTCACTTTCCATGGAAGTTCCTAGGATGTATAATATCATTTAATTCCTACAATATTTTGTTTAACGTTCTGCAGTTGAGATTTCAAATGTAGAATCCCTACAATTTGATTTGGATACCATCAAATCAGCCACGAATGACTTCTCTGCTGACAATAAACTTGGTCAGGAAGGATTTGGTGAAGTATACAAGGTATTTATAAATCTATTTCACTTACAAAAATTGCGATCACTACTCTCAAAATAATAAAATTACTATTTGTTTGCAAACGGATTTTGATAGATTGGTTATCTCATATAAAAGGTATTCTACCTTGTGGGAAAGAGTTAGCCGTAAAAAGACTATCAAGCAGTTCAAACCAAGGTGTAGGAGAATTTAAGAATAAAGTAGTTACGATGGCAAAACTTCAACACAGAAATCTTGTAAGTTTACTTGGATTTTGTTTGGATGGAGGAGAAAAGATTCTCATATATGAATTTTTGCCCAAGAAAAGCTTGGACAATTTCTTGTTCGGTAGGTAGATTGGAAAATTATTTGTTGCATTTATTACAAATTACGTTCACTCTTCAAATAATGTAATACTTATTATTAATTAGTTAAATTTGTATATGGATGTGACTCTAATTTTTTTAATCTTATTATTCAAATTTGCTTCTTTTTTTTACTGTACAGGACTTGAAAACCAAGCTAAGTTAAATTGGTCAACCAGTTACAAGATTATTGAAGGCATTGCAAGGGGGATGCTTTATCTTCATAAAGATTCTCGACTAAAAATTATACATAATCGTGATCTTAAAGCTAGTAATATATTATTGGATGAATATTTGAATCCAAAAATCTCTGATTTTGGCATGGCTAGAAATTTTGGAGTTGATCAAACTCAAGCCAGCACAAGTAAAGTTGTGGGCACATTGTAAGTTACTTGAATACACTTGTTCATTTTATTTTTTTAAAATCATAATTTATAATCAACTAGGAAAAAGAGAGTATTTACCATAATGTGTGCTATTTTGTAGTGGCTATATCGCTCCCGAGTATGCAATGCATGGTCATATTTCAACCAAATCTGATATATATAGTTTTGGGGTTTTAATATTGGAGATCATTAGTGGCAAGAAGAATACATCTTTCCATGCAACAAATTGTGCTGAAAACTTGCAAACCTATGTAAGTACATTATCAAAGTAAATGAACTAAACTCAGATGGTAGCTAGCTGGAGAGAATAAAATTTTAACAAATTAATTATATATGATTGGATTTGCAGGCCTGGAAACTGTGAAGGGAAGGGAAGCCATTGGAATTGCTGGATCCTAATGTAAGATATTCCTTTTCAAGAAATGAAGTTATTAAATGCATTCATATGAGCTTGTTGTGTGTTCAGGAAAATCCAGCACTGAGACCAACAATACAATTTGTTATGGTGATGCTAAGTAGTCACTCTCAACAGCCTGCATTTTTGTTCGATGGTCACAGAACAGATTCAAAAAATCAAGCAAGTTTCGAGAATAGCTCGGATCAATCTACAAGCAAGTCCATGCAACGCTCTGTGGATGAAGATCCAATTTCTGACTTGTATCCTCGTTAATGCCTTTGTTCGTCTAACTACTCAACTTTTAGTTTTGTGTCAAATAGGTGTAGACTTGTCGTATCAAGAATTAAATAACTTTGTTTGAGTATTTTTCCCTTCTAAGTGGGGGATTACGGAAGCTTAAGAAAATTAGTTTTGAGAAAAATGATAAATATAAATACTATATTTTAATGTAATTTAGTTAACTTCCTTAATCTTCTTACCGGAAAGCTCCACCGCCAGAATCCACTTCCCAAGGTTTGGAATACACTTCCAAGGGTCCGTTGTTACTGCTCCAAGGAAAAAAAAAACTTGTATACTTAATCTAATGGCTGCAAACAAAAGTTATGATTTCTGAACGCTTGGCAACAATACGTTGGCATACAGATATTTTTTCTCCTACAAAAATATTACTCTGTTTGATCCTTAATAAAAAATACAGTTGACTTTTTTTTTTTGGAGAGATTAAGGAAGCAAAATAAGTTACTTGATCATAAAATATGTCGTGCATCATTTGATTATATATATCATTTTATAAGTCAGACAAATGAATTTAATATAAACAAGATAAATATAAATAATTTAAAGTAGTTTATTTAGTTTCCTTAATCTTTCAAAAAAAAAAAAAATCAATTGAGTCTTATATTGTTGGAAATTGGGCTTGGTCCACCCTTGGTGGATTAGGCCCAAAAACCCAAACCCATTAAGCTTTAAGCTTTGGGGCAAAATAAAATACCCAGACAAATGTGGGGTATTTATTTGTAATTTTCCCCAAGGGTTCAAGATTGAAACCTGGAGGAAGCAGTTCCCCGTATATTTTGGAGGGAACAGCTATTTGAGAAAAAATAGACGTGTGTGTGTGCGCGCGTGGATAAGGACACAGAACATACACCAGACAATATACAGAGAAAAAACATTCTCTGAGAACTCTCTTCTCCACTCTTCTCTTCTTGTGCATTTGCTGTGTGATATAGTCGAAATCCTGGTGATTCGACTCACATGAGTACCGGAAGAAATCAAAACGACACTTCAGGTACGCCCGAAATCCGACATATATTAATGAGCACATGCAATATGAGTTTTATACCCAAAATTAACATATGGTTTGAGATCGAGTTGTCCTTGAATTTTTTTCCCCAAAGTACACAGGTCTCCATGTCTTCAAGTCCTTGATGCCTTACTTTAATAATTCGGCTTAAAGAAGATTGTTTTTTGGGAAAATTTCAGAAAAATACAGTCAAAATTAACAAAGGACAAAATGGTGTGGTCAATTCCTGAAATCCCAGATTAGAGCAACAGTGGAAATATGAGATTTGAAATCTTGAGCGAAAGATGGTAATGCCTTCAATTGAGTTTAAATAAACGAATGTCCGAAATCACGTTTTGATTTTCTAAAGGGGGTGAAGGGGTGGTCAGCATAGCAAAATTGGAAGGGAAGGACTGTGTGGATGAGGGAAGAAGAGGAAGGGAATTGCGGGTTAGCGAAGAGGCACTACTACATGAGGAACTTTTAATGTCTATTTTTATACCATTTAGACGACCGTTTTCAAGAGGACGTATATTTGAGTGTCGTTGAAAGTTTTGAAATAGACGATTGTTTTAAAATTGTCGTTGCAAGTGACTTACAATGACTGTATTAAGAAATAGTCATTGTCAGTCTGAAGCATACAACGACTATTTTCAAAAAACAGTCGTTTACAATGACTGTTTTTTGAAAACAGTCATTGTCAGTCACATACAATGAAAATAGTCATTGAAAGCAATTTTTTTTAAAAACTATTATTTGCATTTTCTTCTTACAATCTTTGAAAAACCACCAATTCACAGACAATTATTTTTTGAATTTTGAACTATTTTTTGAAAAAAGAACATAGGTAAAAATCACCATATTAAATTTTAAATCTTCAAGGTTCAATCATCACATATCACACAAAAGAATTAAAATTTAGACATATACCATCATAACATCATTTTAACGTTCAAACTTCAACTTTCAAACTAAATTATGACAATTATAAGACCAAAGATTTAAGAGATTGCATGCTTCCATTAGATCTTCATGCTTCATCATCATTTTCCAAAGTCTTCTCTATAAATCATAATGCCTCTAATAAAAACTAATCCAACCAAAGGAGTATACACCTTAGTTTTATGCAGAGACTAATCCAACCACTCTCCAAAAGATCCACTGCATTTTCTGGGCTGTTCATAATCACATTATCATGCATTTCAAGCTGAATCACACTGTAGATTGGGTAAATTCTTTTGGCTAATCTTCAAGCTCCCAAGTCCTTTGCCTCATGCAGTCTGCAAGTAACTTGCTAAGTTATTATCTTCTTATGCCTTCTAGTCTTGTTGTCATTTATGAATATAGATAAGTATTTGTATTGTGCAGTTTTTAATTTTGTGACTTGTAATGTCATGAAGAATGAGTGACAAAGATGTGGATTTTGACAAATTTGGTATAGGATTTTGTCTAGGTCAGCGAGTCATTTGCTTTAGGAGACTGAAATAGCATAGTTTCTCTAAACTTCATTGGTGTATTTATCTGTTACCTCTCAATGCAAAATGCTGATTATTGGTGCTATTTAATCTTATTTCTATTATGTTATTATAAACTAATTGTTGTGAACGTGAACGGAAATTCACATTGGAGGAATATACATATATATTAACCATCTTCTTTGAAACAGCACGTAAAGGAAAGTCACCTGAGGCACTTGCCATGCTCCTGGAGAATTCAATTTAGAAGGCACAAAAACCTGAAATAAGCGATTGGATGTCACAAAAAGACTTTGATATGTGCAGGAAAAGTTGTAATTTTTCCTCAGATATAAGCATGTCTTCACAGCTTTCTGGACAGTTTGCTAGTTAAAAATTTAAATCATTGATTGCGAATAGCAGGTTGAACATTGCAGTGAAATTTTCACAAATACAAATAACGTTTTTGAAAAATAGTAATAGCATATGAAACTCAGACTACCATAAAATAGAAGAAAGAATCAATAAAATCAATATTTAACAACGGTTATGAAACAGAGCAGAACTTAGGATCTCGGCCAGAGCCGAACAGAAAATAAACAAAATTTATAAAATCCTTGCAGTTATTTGCACCTCAAGTTACTTGAGCTTTCAACGCACTGGTATAATTTTCTAAACCTAGATGAATCCAAAATGCTGAAACACAAATCATGAAACTATAGATTTGATTTTATTATTGCATAGATAACTTACAGATGAATTGTTTACCCCAAAATAAGAAACAATAAATCATAAGTAGAGCATAAGTCATCAATTTAAGAGAACAGAAAGAGAAGATTCCTGAAAACTAAGGGAAAAAATTGGTAAAGGTAGAGAATGGAGGAGGACGAGAAACATGAGCATCGAAGTGAGGCCGATGAGGAGAGGAGTCGTAATAACTCTGGCGGAGAGGAGGGCGAAGGTCATGATTGGGGTCTAAGAATAGGCCGGATGATGTGATTGGAGGTCGGATTAGGGCTCGGAGGTGGATCAGAGAGGGAGAAAGAGGAGGAGGCGCGACTAGGAAAGGAGATATGATTGGGATTGAAACAAATCTGGGTTGGCAATATTAGCGTATAATTTTCAATGATTGTTTTTTATAAACAGTCGTGGAAAGGCACTTTCAATGACTATTTTTAAAAGCAGTCATTAAAACACAAGCCAAAATTTCAAAAATGTAATATCCCAAATTTCGATTAAGGGTTAATGACTTTAAAAGTGGATGTGATGAGAATTTGGTTGCTTTAGTGATTCCAATGGCTTCCTTGTGAAATTTGTGGGGGGAGAGTGTTTGTTGTGAAATTGGAACCATTGGGAACAATTGTGCAAAAGTTGGAAATTTTGTCCATTGAAACTCTGTACAGGGTAGTCGGTTTGTATGGACATTTTGAATGGGCAAATGGAGTCTAAAAATTCTGAAACTTTTCAGTCTTAAATTTCACATGCCAAACTTCAAAATGGACATATAATTTGTGTCATTTCGATTTGTAAGCTAAGAGTTATGATTTTCCAAAGTTTGGGATTGAAACTGGAATCTGTTTTGGAGCAGTATGGACTTTTGTGCAATTCTGTATTTTTGTGTTTATGAACTGCATTGATCCATATTTTTCTAGTAAAGAGGACTTAAATAGATTTCCATTGGCTTTAGAATCACTCCAATTCGATTTTTCTAGAATTAGTTATGATTTTTCAAAGTTGGATGAAAAATCTGCCAGAAAATCCTAAAATAGAGAAAAATGTAATGACAAACTTGTAATTTTGCCAAACAAGTGCTAAATTAATTATTTTCCAATTAATTGAAGTTAATTTCAATTAATTAAGGAAAATAAAGGGGAAAAATATATTTAGAATATTTTGGTCAATTTAATATGAATTTATGGAATATTTGAGCAAAAGTGCAATTTTGACCAAAATTAAGACTTTACGTGTATACATAACTGGAACAAGTTGTAAAGCCAGATGAGGCCAAAGAGAGGGACCCTTAGGTGTCTCCTACATATGGCATAAAGAAGGAAATATTAGTTTGGCTTAATGGACAAGGTTACAAGTACATGGGAATTTATGTCATAAAAATTGGAATTTGTGAATTTTGGAAATTTAATAAATAAGGGAATAATGACATAAGCATAATATAACATATCCTCTTGTTCCTCCAAGCTTCAAAACAGACGTTGTATTCAGCTGAACTAAAGAAAGAATGTTGGAGATTTTTCGAGAGAGAAAGGGAAGAAAACTCGCAAGGTAGGTCAATTTCTTCGGTGAATTCGTACCTAATACATATGATACTGCTCCTAAGCTATTCTTCCATGTATTTTAAAGATTGTGAAGCACAAATTTGGTTGTGGAAGGGCTTAGGGTTTTGGTCAAGTCAAGAAGAGCCAGAAGGAAGCGAAAGGTAACTTCCAAACCTTCGTTTATTGCTTGTTCTGGCTGTTGTGGACAATTTAATCGGTGAAATTTCGCCGGATTGTCTTTGGTTTTAAATTTGGAAATTGAGATGACCTAGGGGTTGTGCTGCCGAAATTGGTTCTAAATGATAGTTATAACATAATTAAATAGTTAATAAAGTGGTTAGAAGTAGAAAGGAACACGTCTGTGGAGTCAGATTTCGAAAACCCCAATTTTTCCTGGAGTATTGAGGATTTCAGCCAGCTCTAAAAATGGGTCTTAGAGTTGGATTTTCAATGATTTGATGATTCCATTGAGTTCAGGAGGGAAAATTAAGCGGGGTTACAGTTGGTCACTTTTTCGGAAAAGCCCGAACAAGCATAATTACGAAAACGCCCCTAAAACCTTGAAATAAGGGCTGTCAAGGGTATTTTTGTAAATCAACAATGAATTTGAGAATTCTGAGTCCGGAAATAGATTTCTTGGATGAAAATATGTAAGAATAGCCCATGTCAAAATTTCAGGAAAAGTACAGTCGGACTGGATACGGCCGAGCTGGCTGGGTCCCCGGGGGCATTTTGGTAAATTTTCATAATAGGCTAATATAACCCCCAGAAACCCTATGGAAGTGTCTGAATGGTACGTTTGGAATTGTAGGATCGAGTGGAGAGCTGAGCTGTGACACGTTTTGATGAGGCGACAAAGGCTTAAGGTAGGGAACTTACCTCTCCTGCATGTATTTTACATTTGTGCTGGTGTATTGATGCATGTTATTGCTTTGCTTGATTATGTGAAACATATATGAATAATTGAAGCTCTATTTATGTTTATACTGTGGCCATAGTTTTGTTGCACGAAACATTGAGTACGCAGATATGTCATTGTGTTAGCATGTGTTTATGTAATGCAAGCATGTCATGCATTAAGCACTTATCTTGCATGCATATTGGTATCTGTTTCCTACTGAGATTCTCTCGAATCTCACCCTCCCCTACCAACAATTTAGACAGGTGAAGATAGAATGTATCTGAGAACAGAGAAAAGAACCATACGAGGGGATTGCGGTGGTGGAACGAAGACAGGAAGATATCTCCATTTCACTCGGACGGGTTTAGACACCCTGGTAGCCCTGTGAGGCTACATTGATGGTAATTATTATGTACGAACCCCTATGAGGAATTTCTGTAATCATACACATATTATCAGTATATTTATACTATTCCTGTGTTGCCCACTGAACCACATATCATTTTCTGAGAGTACTCTGATAAAGGTGAAATTAACATAAGGGCGTGACAAAAAATGCCACCGCCTCCTTTTTAACTTATGCTTTTTTAAAAATGGATGTTAATTGGTGACGTTAAAAGCACTTTTTGTAGTAGTGAGGGAATGCGGGATTAGAAGGGAACATGGGTTTGATCGGCAATGTTTTGATTTAGAAGGTGGGTGTCGGTGGTGGGTGGTTGGTGGCTGAGCAAAGAAGAGTAAGGGAATGACGGTCTCTTCGGCGAGCTTTGCCACGGGTAAGAAAATTTGGGACATAAATCATTTCTTTCTTGTGATTCTTCAATCTATATGGAAAATTGGTTGTGGTTTGTGATTGGGGTTTATCATATCAGAGGTTTTGTTTTATGGGTAAGGGGGCTCTTAGGTGAAGATGGAGAAAAGGTAGCGACTTGAAGGTAATGGGACAATGTTGATGGTTGTGTGATCGATTTCATTATGTTTGGTTGCATTATTGTTCAAGATTGTCCCTTTTTTGTTGTTTGCTACTGATTAAGGATTGAACGCTGATGAATGTTGCATCAGTATAAAGTTTAGCCAGCCGTTGATAGCAAGGTTGGGGGAGGGCGTTGTTATTAGTGAAGATGGAGATGTGAAAAGATATTGTGTTGGTGTTAATAGTAGATGTAGGGTGATGATATGGGGGGTGTTGTTATTAGTGAAGATGGAGATGTTAAAATAAATTGTGTTGTTGTTAATAGTAGGTGCAGGGTGATGATATGGGGGCCGGGTGTTGTTAACAGTGAAGATGGAGATGTTAAAACATATAGCGTTGTTGCTAATAGTAGATGGTGGGTGATGATACGGGAAGTTACTTAGTTTAATAAACATTGTTTCGCAAGCTTACTAAATTGACATTATCAAGAGTGGTGTAATTTTTTTTTTTTTTTTTTGCAGGTTGGCATGCAAAATGACATATAATAAAGGGTCATCATCTTTAAAGGAACTATTTTGCTATTTCCATGTTGGACTGTGTCATATGCCTAATCCATTTAGTAATTACTGTATTCACAATGTCTTATGTATTGCAATGTTAGTGACAAAGAAACATTATGTGCTACTACACTGTTAATGTTCCATTGTCATTAAATATGTCAATGTGCAAAAGAGTCTTTGTCACATTTTTTTGGTTTTATGTTATTGGTGAATGTAATTATGTAGACTATCATCACACAACATCTGATGACAAGTTGTGAAAGTAGAAAGTTATGTCGTTAATGTTGAATATTGTGTTGTTAATATAGAGACATGTGTTGTTATATGCCCTCCAACTTGTTAATTTCACACTTTCCGCTGGACATGTCTTAGATTGTCTAATACCAAGTTTTGAAAGCAGAATCCCATGTCGTTAATGTTAAATATTATGATGTTAATATAGATACAAGTGTTGTTATTGGCCCTCTAACTTGTGCCTCTGAAGTTGTTAACCAAGAAATTGACTTCGTTAACAACGGAGATAGTATTGTTAATAGAGGGAGATGTGTTGTTATTCGACTCTCCAACTTGTAAATTTGATGCCTTTCCATATGAAGTTGTTAAACAAGAAAGGCCCATCGTTAATGTAAAAGTTAATGTTGTTAATGGAGCGAGAGGTGTTGTTATAGGACATCCAACTTGTTACTGTCCCCCTTTGGCCTCCGAAGTTGTTAAACAAGAAAGGAAAGTCGTTAATATAGAAGCTGATGTTGTTAATAGAGAGGGAGGTGTTGTTATTTGCCTCCCAACTTGTTACTGTCCCCATTTTGCCTCCGTAGTTGTTAAACAAGAAAGTGAAGTCCTTAATATGAAAGTGTGTATTGTTAATAGAGAGGGAGGTGTTGTGATTGAATATCCAACTTGTTACTATCCTCCTTTTGCCTCCGAAGTTGTTAAACAAGAAAGTGAAGTCGTTAATGTAGAAGTTAGTGTTGTTAATAGAGAGGGAGGTGGTGTTATTGGAGCTCCAATTGTTACTTCCCCCCTTTTGAAATAGGATTCTGATTAAGAAAGTGTCCCTCCCCAATTTGGTGGAGCCCTGCGTCGTACTCCTCAGAATAGGAACGATCAATTAATGGTGCATATTGGTCATAATAAAATGATTCGCTTAATGATGAATGATCTATATAAAGCCTTGCTTCTTCTTTGTCTTATAATGCTTTCCATTGCCAAAATAGTCCCAACACAACCACATTTGCCCCAACACCACATACCAAAACCAATCTTAATCGCTTTCTTTTTGTATTTACGATCTAAAATAGTATATATGCACGCACGGAAGTGTTTATGGTGATAATATATTTCCATAAAAGCAATGAACTCTTTTAAATGGGAGAAAATGAGTTTTTACTTTTATAGCGTATACTCTAATTCATATTATTATCAAGATGGCGACCGTTTTCTGCACACTTTAATGCATGCCTCAGTATATATTCGCCCTGTGAAGCGAGCGCAATTTCAAAACATTACATCTGGTAGTTAGAAGTCCCGTGTATAGGATGGAAAAACAATATGATTAATTATTTTCTGTTCTCAAATATAATTAATTTTTTTAACAATACGCTGTATTCCTATTTGATTTGGGCATGGACGCTGGTGATCAGCCTATGCCATATGAAGTAGTGGATGAGTCAAAATTGGACATGTAAGTGATTGAATCATATTTTTATACATGATTTTCATAATTAAATTGGGATTTTGATACATTTTTTGGGACATTATTGCAGGATTAAGCATTAATTTTAGTTATGGACAATTATATTGAATTAATTGTAATTAAAGGTAAAATAGTCATAATTTGTTAATTATTCATGTAAATGATTTCTTGGACTTTTGATGCTATATTGTGCTTAATTTTGTATTGCAGGTGTTTTAGAAATAAATTGGCAATTTTGGTGGTTCAGAATTAATATTTTAAAGATAGGAAATCACATCGTTCAGAAGATTATGGTTGAGCCCTAATGTTCAGAAGATTTTGATGAAATCATAAATTAGTGAAGAGAAAGGGGCCAGGAAAATCACAGAACAGACCCAAATGTTCAGAAGATTATGGTTGACCCCTAAAGCATTTCAAATATTTACATTGCAGTGCCTATACACGTTTTTATACTTTGCAAATTGGTTCCTAGTCAAACTTGCTTTTTGACCAGAGACCAATTATTGCTCCTTCCAGATAATGATTCGACATTGAGAGCATGAAGAGTGGCAGACATGGGGGGTAGCTGGGATTTAAAAAAAAAAAAAAAAAAGTGTAAGGCACGTTTGGACGTGGGGAGCATCATCATCATCCCATCATCTTCTTCCTAGGATATATTTTTTCCACCGTCCCCACAATAGCAATCAGAAGACTTTGACTAAGGTTGATATTCACATGCACTACTGGAAGCTAATTCTGATAAAATAATAATAAAGCTTTAAGGAAGATTCTAACAAAAGACGATGAAGACTCTGAAATAACGTGCAGGTTTAAAAAGGGCTTAAATTTTAAATAAATAAAATTTTGTCAAAAAGTACATAAAATAATTAATTATTTACTAATTTGATGATTATATATTTATATCTCTAGCTAGCTCGAGTGTATAACATTTCTTTACTTAAAAAGTGAACAATAATCATGGAAATCAAGAAATCATTAATGTTGGCAGTATTATAAAATAGAAAAATTAATAAATTTTTAAAATTTTAATGTTCTAACTATTTTTTCTCGATACATACTGTTTTAATTAAAAATGTAGTAAATGAGAACAAATTAAATAAGCCTCCAAGATGAATTTGGTCATGGGGAGTGAGCATTACGGTTCAAGTCCAGTCCACATCTCTCTTGTTAATTAATCACTGGGTTCCAACTTCTAAAATTTGCCGCGTTGAAAATTTCAAAATAATAAAAATTATAAATGTAAACTAGAAACAAATAGAGCTAACAAACTAATATTATGAAACGCGCATATTAATTCATCGTCCCAAAATGATTCGCTTCATGAATTCTCCGAAACTCTTTCTTCTTCTTTGCCTTATAATCCCTTTGATTGCCAGAATCAAAGGACAAACTACTCTTGTTCACCTACAACTTATGCCCAGAACAGCACATTCCAGACAAATGTTCATCTCTTACTTTCTTCCCTTTCCTCCAACGCCAATCAAAGTAATGGGTTTTACAACACCACCGTCGGCCAAGAAAACAACCCCAACGCCACTGTCTACGGCCTCTTCCAATGTCTCGGCGATGCCGACGTCCGGACGTGTCAAAAGTGTGTTTCTGATGGAATCAAAGATATCGTTCAGAGATGTCCCAATAATACAGAAGCCGTCAGTTGGTACGTCAAGTGCTGGTTGCGATACTCCGACCAGTATTTCTTCTCCACTATGCAAGAAGGCCCCAACATAATGCTTGTTAACACCGGCAATGCAACAGACACGGCAGGCCTTATGAAGCTGTTGGGTGAAACCTTGAAGGTGCATAGTGGCGAAAGAGGCGTCGCAAGGCGAAAGCAAGAAATTTGAGACGAAAAAAGTAGACTATGATGCTTTCCAAACTCTATATACTATGGCTCAGTGCACGCCGGATATATCTGAGAATGATTGTCTCAACTGTCTCGGTAACGGTATCAGCAATTTGCCTAATTGTTGCAATGGAAACGTAGGCGGAGATATGCTCAAGCCCAGTTGCTATAAAAGGTATGATATGTACGCTTTTTACAGGGATGT
Source organism: Inga laurina (assembly GCA_963855925.1). Taxonomy (NCBI): domain Eukaryota; kingdom Viridiplantae; phylum Streptophyta; class Magnoliopsida; order Fabales; family Fabaceae; genus Inga; species Inga laurina. The sequence continues at coordinate 80,164,092 of OY979701.1, read as the reverse complement.
GCCTCCGCCACCAGCTCCCACTCCCGGATCCACTCCCAAAGGTCGGTTATTATATTATTTAATATTCGTTCCCAAATAAATGATATATTTGAATTAGATCATTTAATGAGTTAGTGTGTATTTTTCAAAATCATGATAATCAATAGTTTTTTAATCATATACAACGTCTAAATTAATTATATTATGCCAGTAGAATAATTAGCATTTTTCCTGCTTTTAATTGAGAAGAGTTGTAACTTGTAAGCGCTACCATATCTTTGATATAAAAGATAGTTGAGAGTTAAATTTGTTTCTTAATATAAGATCTCAATCCATTTTATTCTCCTTCTTTATAATTTTTTTTTCTAAACTACTCCCCCCGGTCCTATTTATAAGCAATTTTTCCCTTGATTGTGCAAAACGAACTGGTAGTTAAAAGCAATAAATGTATAAAAATGTCATATTTTTTTCCATATATGCCCCTATTTATGAAAAGAATATAGGAGAGAGAATGTATAAAAAGTATGAGAGATAGTAAAATATACATTTTTCCAATGCTTTATTAACTTCATTCACCTAGTCTCTTTCTCTCTCTCTCCTGAATATAACTCTTGGTGTGTATGATAATTAATTATAGATTATGTATTTAATAAAGGTAAAATAGGAAAAAGAAGCTTACATTTTCAGACACAAAGTAAAAGTTACTTATAAAAAGGACCAGCTCTATGAGAGAGAAAGTTGTTTATAAATAGGACTAGAGGGAGTATATGATTGTATATGTTAAAAGAGTTTGCAAGTGATTTAAAAGTGTATTGTAGAAAAATCAAGACAAATTTTTTTAAAATAACTAATTTACCCAAAATTGATATATGGGTCTTGAGTTGCACTAGACAACGAGCCTAATTAAATCTCTTCAGATAAATTTATTAGTGATGAGGATATTATACGGGGTGATGTTTGATTAATAAATAAACAAATACTAAATTAATTACATGAATTTTGTACATTTGAAATACAAATATAACTTCTCCTAAACTAAAAATATATTTTCTATTTCATTTTAATTTTAAATTCAATAGAAGACCTTTTGTTTAAAATTAAAATTTTAGTGTAAATAATATGTAATAAAAATTAATAAATGGTATTTTACTTGACAATTTTTTTTTGTGATTACAAAGGCCAAGCTAACAATTTGGTGTAGCGAGTGCGATCAAACCTTCAGGTTCACACCTTCATGTTCACACTGCGATGCACTCAACGTACTTTTTTATTATTTCCTCTCTATTTACTTGTCCCATTATTGGATCAACTTCACTTTAACATTTTATAATAATATATTATAATCTTAAATAACTAAAAAACTATAAATAATTTTTTAGCAAAAAACTATAAATAAATTTATACCAAAAGTACCCATGTTAATTTGTTAAATCTTTATAGGCATTTTTTCATCCTATGTTTTCAAATCTTTATAGGCATTTTTGCACCCAATGTTAAATATGATGTTAGACGCATTTTTGACAAATTAACATAGCTAATTTTACCCCTTCACCCAAAATTTAAAGTATTAAAATGTAACCTGAAAAGTTCAAAACTGCTGGAGATAAAAAGAAAAAAATTAAATTAAATTTTAGAAAGTTGAAGTATTTAGATATAGTTTTAATAATTTAAATTCATTTATATATATTTTTGTATTTAATTTTATAATAATATTATTATAAAATGTTAAATCCCAACCATTAGAAGTTGATCCAATGGTGGGGAAGGTAAATGGAGAGGAATGTAAATGAAAACACCCCTCTCCTGCATGGAACACGTGTATCAGCGTTAATTAACAGGGGTTAAGGTGCAAATTTACCCTAGAAGTTTTCATTGAGGAGTAATGTTACTATAGAAGCTTTTTTAACTTCAATATTGCCCCGAAAGTGTTAAAATGGAGCAATATTGCCCCTTTTTGATAAAAAGTTAATGGTTAACGTTACTTTTTTAACCGTATGGGGCAACATTCCTACGTTTTGAAACTTTCAGGGTGACATTAAACCTGAAAAAACTTTCAAGATAACATTGTTCCTCAGCGAAAACTTCTGTAACAAATTTCCACCTTAACCCAAATAACATTTTTAAACTTAGGAATTGTTTTATAACAAGTTAGAGAATATGTTAAGGATAAAGAAAAAATTTGTATAATTTTTTGAAAAATAAGGAAAATAAATTTAACTTAGATTTTTGCCCACTTCAATGCTATATATAACATACAAATTTTTTGGATCGCATGATCCTTTTTATAAGGTACACTTATATGAAACTTTAACCGTCTTGTTTGTTTTCTTTTTTCCCCTTAATTAATTACATGATATTTCACTTCATTAATTATCTCACATGCACAAACATATTTTTCCTCCTCATTCTCTCTTTCATTTACTTTCTCTTACCATATAAATAAGAGCATTTTCTTAAAAAAATATTAAGGCTAAAGTATACTTTTAGTCCTTTAATAAGATTTACATGAGGTATACTTTTGGTCCCTAAACTTGATAAGGTATACTTTTCGTCCTATATGTCTAACACCGTTAATGTTGCTAGCCGAAAATGTTGACGCAGTAAACTCAAGTGATGACTATACAACTGACAAAATATATTTAAATTTTAATTTTTCATATAACATATTTAGATTATGAAACTAAAATAAACTAAAAAATTGCTACAAATGAAATCAATATTTTGATATTTAGATTATTAAACTAAATTTTTTTTAATACAATCAAAGTTTTGATATTGACAGCTTCATTAAGTTTTTAGATGTTTTTCAATTTATACATATATTAAATTTAATATTAATAGCATTTAATTATACAGTTATCATATAAGTTTACATAGTCATCATTTGAATTTGCTACGTTAGCATTTTCCGTTAGCAACATTAGCGATGTTAGAATTATAGGACTAAAAGTATGCTTTCCAAAGTTAAAGAACCAAAAGTATACCTCCTGTAAACTTAAAGGATTAAAAGTATATTTTAGCCAAAAATTAAATACATTTGTTACATATTTATTGCATTTAATCAATTTAAACCATTTTTTTTATCTACGTAATTTCAGTTATTTGTGTTTTATATATGTGAACAGAGCAAGTATTTTATTCAAATAGAAGCAAAAGCAGGATTTCAGCTGGGATAATTATTGCCATAGCTATTCCAACAGTGGCATTCATATTGCCTGTCTCGCTCTGCTTCTTGTGCTTGAAAAGGAGAGTAAGCAAACATACTTCAGTTCCTAAAAAAACTGAAACTGGCCATGGTATGATAAAATATCAGCTCTCATGTTTAATTTGATACACATGAAATTTTCACTTTTCATATGGAAGTTCCTTGGACGAATAATATCATAAATACAATTTTTTGTGTTTGGTTCTGTAGTTGAGATTTCAACCGTAGAATCCCTGCAATTTGATTTGGATACCATCAAATCGGCCACAAACGACTTCTCTCCAGATAACAAACTTGGTCAGGGGGGATTTGGTGAAGTATACAAGGTGTGTAAATCTATTTCACTAGTAAAAATGGGGATCACTACTACTCTCAAAATCATAAAATCATTATTTGTTTGCAAATGGATTTTAATAGATTTGTTATTTCATATGAAGATTGGTTTTGAAAGATATGATAAAGCCTCCTAGAATAATAAATTTCATCTATCATTTGCTTCAAAAGATAATGGGAGTGTGCTAGTTTGACAAAAATGCTCAAAAGACCCTTTGAGCTAGTTTGAGTTAGGTGAATTAAATCTCCCGCACCGGGCAGGACTTAATCCCTATAATCGAAACTCAATACAAAACACTAGCAATTGCAATCAAAGTCTCTTAAAATATCAAACCTCAAACACCGTTGAGTCTAGTGCATTAATCAATGATTATTCTTAGACTTAGAAATAATTACTTCTTAAAACACTATTAAAAACCAATTTGTACGCAATTTATAAAATCACTAAGTTCTCTAAAATATCAAACCCCATCAACCGATGAGTCTAACACCAAAAGACAGGAACCCCTACTCTAGAGATGTTATTAAGCACTCTTAGTGTGTGATTATGAATTAATTTATGCAATTGGTTCCAAAATAATCCAAAATCAACTTAATATCCAAATAATACCATGCAAAATAATAGATAATCCAGAGAATTACAATGAAACAGATATATAACCATAAATATTGATGAGCACAATGTTCAACATAAACTAATTTAAATTACAAATTGGTTCAAACAAAGATTAAACCAAATATATTAGTCTTAACTATAAATTACAACTCCTTAAAACCAAAGAAATCATAAATATATAGTAAAGCTAATAAACTAAAATCAAAACTCCCCTTATAGCTCCAAACACCAAGAATCAATCAATTGCTCTAGGATTATAAAAATTAGCCACAAATATCCATAGAACCAGCCATATAAACCATTGATTAAATTAACCAATAAGCACTAAATCAATTAAGCCCAAGCTGAAATTGTCACACAACACAGATTAGAGAAAACCACAGGTTGGAATAACGGAGAAAGAAGTTGGTTGTTGTGAAGGTGACGGTGGAAGGATGGAGATGATTCCGGTGAGTGTAGTTATGAGCTTCGTCGTCCTCCCCTGCTCTCAGCTCTCCGCCTCTGTTCTGGTTCTTTTGCTGGTTTGTAATGATGAAGATCACCGGCTGTGGAGTGGTTGCAGTCCGGCGGTGGAGTGCAGAGGGGAAACGTCGACGGTGGTGGTGAATGGAGAAGGTGGAGGTCCTCTCAAATCCGACTGTGATCCTGCTCTCAGCTCTCTGGTTCTCTCTCAGCTCCCTCTCTAAAATCCTCGCTCTCAGCTCCCTGAGGTCCTCGCCGCTGCCATTCACGATCCTGCCTCCGAGCTCACTCTCCTCTCCAATTCCGTCTTCTCCTCCCTTCCCAATTCAATTCTGCCTCCAGCTTTAATGTTGAATTCAGCTGAGAGGAATGAAGACCGAGTCGGGTCAGGCAGGTGGTGTGTCGGATCCCTTGGTCAAAACTTGCGTTTTGACCAAGGGACTAAAATGAAAATTCTAAAAGCTTGTAGGAGGGACTAAACAGTATAACATGGAAAATTTTGTGAGAAAGCTATAATTTTCAAAACATTTGGACCCTTTACTGTAATTGTCCCTGAGTCTTTTCTCCATCAATTTGTATTTTCTAAAAATCCTGGGTAATTTTCTGAAATTTTCACCAAATTGATCTGCAAATAAAATAAACCCAAAATATAATACCTTATATTCCAAAAATTAATCAATTAAGATAAATCATAGAGCCGGTAATTTGGGCCAACCCGCCCAAAAAATCCTTAAACGGGCTGCCATTTTGGCAGCCCGTTTAAATGCGGGCTAAACGGGCTCAGCCCGTTTAACAGGCGGCCTGGCCCGCTTTTTTTTTTTTTAGTTTTTTGGTTTTTTTAAATAAAATAAGTTCAAATACCCTTATTATTACCTTTCATTTGATGCCGTGTTTAATTAATTTCTCATACTTTTTATTTGATATTTTTATTTTCATATTATATTTATTTATTCTATTATTATTAAATTTAAAAGAGATGTGTTTATATGTTTTTGTTATGTGAGTAGATGAAAAAAAAGGAAAGTAAGAATAAAATTGACTTCATAACACAAATGTATAAAAAAAAGAAGTGTGATATGAGCGGGTGAAAGAGAAAAAGAGTAAATATTTTTAAAAAAACGAAATTAAAAAAAAAAAAGCGCCAGCCCGCCAGCCCGCCTAAATGGGCTCGGGCTGGCAAAAGCCAGCACGCGAAGGGGGCGGGCTGGTGCGAAAGACTCTAGCCCGCATTCCCAGTACTAGTAAATCATAAAATATATGACATTTTTGCCCCTTTTCAACTTTAATTTCATCTAAACACATTTAATCACAATCAATCACAAAAGAGACATTTTAAACTCAATTATCATGACAAAATTCCCAAATAAAAATATGAAAATATATAATAAAATTGAGATTTATCAAAAGGTATTCTACTTGGTGGACAAGAGTTAGCTGTAAAAAAAAAACTATCAAGCACTTCAAACCAAGGAATAGGAGAATTTAAGAATGAAGTTGTTACGATGGCAAAACTTCAACACAGAAATCTTTTAAGGTTACTTGGATTTTGTTTGGATGAAGGAGAAAAGATACTCATATATGAATATCTGCCCAACAAAAGTTTGGATAATTTCTTGTTCGGTAGGTTTTGTAAAATTATTTCTTGCATTTATTACACATATCTTCACTCATCAAATCATTTTATATTTATTATTAATTGGTGTAAACTTGGGTAAGGATATGAATCTAATCATTTTATTATTTAAATTTGTTTCTTATTGACAGTACAGGACAAGAAAACCAAGCTAAGTTGAATTGGTCAAAGCGTTACAACATTATTGTAGGCATTGTAAGGGGAATGCTTTACCTTCACGAAGATTCAAGACTAAAAATTATACATCGTGATCTCAAAACTAGTAATGTATTGTTGGATGAAGATTTGAATCCAAAAATGTCTGATTTTGGGATGGCTAAAATTTTCGGAGTGGATCAAACACAAGCAAGCACAAGCGGAGTTGTCAGCACCTTGTAAGTTAATTTTTTTTCTTTCATGCCAATTGTTTTGTATCATAATTTATAATGAACTAGTGAAAAGAGAGTACTTATCATGTAACATGTGCTTTTTTTTAGAGAATATATGGCTCCTGAATATGCAATGCATGGTCATATATCAATCAAATCGGATATATATAGTTTTGGTATCCTAATTCTGGAGATTATCAATGGCGAGCGAAATACATCTTTCTATGTATCAAGTTATGCTGAAGACCTACTAAGCTATGTAAGTATATTATCCAAACTAAGTAAACCCAAATGGTAGCTAGCTAGAGATATCAAAATCTTAACACATTAATCATACATGATTGGAATTGCCGGTTTGGAAGCTGTGGAGGGGAGGGAAGCCATTGGAATTGCTGGATCCTAGTTTAAGAGATTCTTGCTCAAGAGATGAAGTTATTAAGTCCATTCATATGTGCTTGTTGTGTATTCAGGAAAATCCAGCTCTAAGACCTACAATACAATCTATAATGGTGATGCTAAGTAGTAACTCCGTCACACTGTCAGATCCTCAAGAGCCTCCATTTTTAATTGGTCGTCATAGAACAGATTCAAACAATCCATCCATTTTTGAGAATAGCTCGGATCAATCTACAAGCAAGTCAATGCAACGGTCTGTGGATCAAGATCCAATTACTGACTTGTATCCTTGCTAATATATATCCTTCTTTACATAAATACTCAACTCAGTATTTGTATATGTCTATAATTAAGACAAGTTATTTGTATATTTTACCTTCTGGAGGGAGGACAGTATGAAAGCTTATCATAAATATCTTTTACTCAGTAATCAATGATGTTTTCTGTTAATGATTTTCAAACCATTCATTATGATGTTTATATTTGAGTAATTGTAATAAGAAGATATATATGTAGATCTTAGTTAAAATAGAATTTAATAAATGAAGAGAAGCAAAAGGGAAAGTGATCGATCAGGTTCTAGTTATTAAATGTTTGAAGCAAAAGATAATAACGAAAAGTAGGTCTTCAATATTGTCGTATGGGGCTTAAAAAGTCAGGCGTACTATTGTGATGTACCGCTGAAAATTCGTGGTAGAAGATTAATGTTGTGTGGTTTGTATTCAAGTTGTTCGAACCCAAAAATATTGGTCGGTTGACATTGCAACTTGTAGAAATTAAAATGGGCTTTTGAATAAGGAAAAATTGTGCCTCACCAATAAGATTACGAATTATGATCAGTTAGGTAGATGTGCCGCACTAATTTTCAAAGATTCTTCTTAAGATTTAATTTTTTTCCCACCGTATAATTGCTGACATGCTGACAAATTTCTTATACCGTGACCATTAAATTTACAAAGAAACTAGACAGATATTACAATGTTATGAGTCCTATACAGGGTGTTGGAAATGTAAACCTAGAGGTGTAAAAAGCAGCAAGACCTGCTCACATATTTTATTGAGATGAAAAATAATGAATTCTACAGAATCAATGGATCACAGAATGATTCCTGTATATATAATGGTCCTATCATATATCCTATTGGGCCTCAGGCCTACAAATTAATAACACCGAATTAATCCACCGAATATATTGAATATGCAGAATCCGGTTCTGTGCTCTCTTGGTGATGGCCTTAGTCAGAATATCAGCTTGTTGGTCAGCAGAATTGACATGCACCAGCCTGGTCAGTTTGGATTGTACCTTCTCACGAACAAAATGACAGTCTATATTGATGTGCTTAGTTTGTTCATGGAAGACAGGATTAGTAGCAATATGAATCACAGCCTTACTATCGCAGTGAACATCCACTGGTTCTGGTTGAGGTTCACTAGCTCCTTTAGTACCCCTTCAAGCCAAACAACTTCTGAACTTGTAGAAGCAAGAGCCCTATATTCGGCTTCTGCTGACGAATGGGACACTGTGGATTATTTCTTCATTTTCCAATGGACCAACGAACCTCCAATCTTGAGCAAATATCCAGTCACGGACCTTCTTATCATACTACAAGGCCCCCAATCAGAATCACAGCAACAACTCATGGTAGTATCTCCCTGGGAGCTTATCAGAATTCCCATGCCAGGAGTTTGCTTTAGATAACGCACTACATTTAATGCTGCTGCCATGTGCACTTTCATAGGCTGCTGCACGAATTGACTTAGGACCTGCACCAAAAAACACAAGTCAGGACGGGTCACTATTAAGTAAATTAACCTTCCAATCAACCTTTAATACTTATCTGGTTCTTTCAACAAGTCTGTGGTCTTATCCTTACCCTCTCGGTATCCCATCAATTTTAAATTTTGGGACATAGGCATGCCAAGGGGTCTACAAGCACTCATTCCCAAATCTTCCAGCAAGTCTAAAACATATATTTTCTTTGGGACATAACAATGCTTCTATTAGATCTAGCCATTTCTATTCCAAGGAAATACTTCATTATAGCTAGATCTTTAATTTTGAAGTTACTATGTAGGAATTCCTTGACTTCACTTATCCTCTCTTGCATGTTTCCAGTAATCAGCAAGTCATCAACATAAATCAGAATCAAAACCACACTATTATCACTGTATTGCTTAAAAAATAGTGAGTAATCATACTTACTTTGGATAAAACCTCCCGCTACTAAGGCTTTAGTCAACTTACAATTCCATTGCCGAGAAGCTTGCTTAAACCCATATAAGGACTTTCAAAGTTTACACACAAGGTTCGCCCCCTTGCTGTGGAAACCTTGAGGAATAGTCATGTAGACTTCCTCCTCTAAGTCACCTTACAAGAAAGCATTATGCACATCCATCTGATATATAGACCAACCATACAATGCAGCAAGTTTCAGTGTTATACATACAGAAATCATTTTTATAACAGGAGAAAACGTTTCATGGTAATCCACTCCCTCCTTTTGATTATACCCTTTGGCAACCAGCCGGGCTTTATACTTGTCAATTTCCCCATTTGATTTATACTTGATTTTATATACCCATTTACATCCAATGGGTTTCTTACCAATAGGCAGTGGCACAAGATCCCAAGTTTTATTGGTTTCAAGTGCCTCCATTTCAAGATTCATTGCTCTTACCCAATCAACATCATGTGCAGCTTCTTGGTAGGTTTATGGTTCTCTAATAGAGTCTATTTGACATAGAAAACACATGTGAGAAGTAGAAATATTATCATATGAAATATAGCTTTCAATGGGATAGAGACATGTGGAGGAAGCTTCATGGGATCCTTTGGTTATCAAACTACATACATAATCCTTTTCCCAAATGGGGGGCCTCCTCTCTCTATCAGTTCGGACACTTATATATGAAATTTGACCTTGTTTAGGGCACGCAGAAAACCCTAAAACAACTGCAAGAATAGTAGAGTCAGATCTGATCTGTTCAAAAATATTAGGTTCAGATTTGTCCTGTGCAGTAGCATCAGGAGCAGACCTTGACTGAGGAGACCTTAATTGTGTTCTAGGCTGTGAAATACCATTTTCTTCAAAAAAGAACATATCCCTCAACTCTCTTGATGGCACTCCCCCTTGGATGGAGCCCAGCGCATCTAAAAATGGAAACTTATGTTCAAGGAATGTAACATGCTGACTAACAATAAGGTGGTCAGATCCTAACTCTAAAAGAATAAAACCCTTCTGATTATTGGGATATCCTAGGAACACACAAGGGATGCTACGAGGTTGGAATTTATCGGTTACATTTAAATTGGTGGCATAAGCAAGAGACCCAAAGGTTCTAAGATTTTCATAACTAGGTTCATGACCATAAACCTTTTCATAAGTTGTTTTGAAACCTAGGACTTTAGATGAAACTCTATTGACAATAAAGGCTGCCATACGAACGCATTCCCCCCAATATTTAAGGGGTACCCCTGACTGTATCATAAGACTTCTTGCTATTTGCATCAAGGTGCGATGTTTACGTTCCACTATACCATTCTATTGTGGAGTATATAGGCATGAAGTTTCATGAATAATACCTTTATCATTCACTACTACAAAAAAAGTAAAGTTGTGGCACTTATAATTGCATTAGTTGTGGCGCTAGAGAAGTGCCACATATCTGGACGCCACTAAAAGAAGTTGTAGCGCTTTCAAACGCCACAGCATTAAAATTTTTTTTTAAAAAAAAATACCCTCCTGTGGCGCTTGTTGGAGGAAGTGCCACAGGAGGGGGGTCTCTTGTGGCGCTTGATGATGCAAGCGCCACAGGAGACCCCCCTCCTATGCACTTCCTATAACAAGCGCCACAGGAGACCCCCCTCCTGTGGCACTTCCTCCAACAAGCGCCACAGGAGGGTAATTTTTAAAAATAAAAAATAAAAAAATTTAGCTAAAGAATTTTTTTTATTTTAATTTAAAAAATAATATTAATTGTCCAGATTTATTTTCAAAATTGAAGATATTGAGGCCAGTGTTAAACTAGAAACTGTTGGCCAAAAAGTTAGCTAAAGAAACTTATATTATGATACAAATATTATATTTTTCTTAATCATGCGTATGGACTAGACTATTTTCTTTTAAATTACTAAAATAAGGTTTTTGAAATTAAAATTTTTTTCAGGCAAAAAATGTTAAAATTGCTTAAGCCTAATCTAAAATCAAGTACTCCGGATATGTAAAGATATCTTTTATTAACATGCTAAAGGCATCACAAGACATGGTCCACTTTTGGTTTTTCTTTTCTTTTGAAATATTATTTTTTTGGATAACTTCTTTTGAAATATTATATATATTCTCCACTTTTTAAACACAGATTAGAACATAGATATCAATTTGAAATAAAAAATTGCAGAAATTATATGCCAATTAAAAAAAAAAGGAAGAAGCACGTTGAACTTACAAGCTTAATTGATCAGTGCAGTGGAGTGGGGGACCACGTTGCCCGTTGGTGTCGCAATCTTCAGTGAGGAGGAGGAGTGGGGATGACAGTTGAAACAAAACAAAGAAGTAGATTCGATGATGAAGACGTGTGTGCATGTGGGTATGTTTTTAAGTGTGAAGATGATAGGAAATGGAGGGAGGGGGGCGACGGTCGTCCACTGCAAGAAGTTGTAGTGTAGATGAAAAGGGAAAGTGAGAGAGGAGGGAATAATTAAAGTGGGATGAGTCAAAATAAATTAAAAGAGAAGGAAAGGGGCCACTGCGCGGGAAGGAGAAAAAAGATAAGAGTGGGAGCGGGGCGAATTGTAATTGGTGGGAAGTGGATAGTGTAATCCATTAAAAAGGTCAAAAAAAATTTTTTTTTATATAAACTGAGCATTTGACAATTTTTTTTATTTATTTAATAGAACCAGCAATCCAGGCGCCACAGCTGGTCCCTTTTTTTTTTGGGAATACATGCGCAATGTCTAATTAATAGACCAGCTGTGGCGCCTGGAATTCCAGGCGCCACAGCTGGTCCCTTTTTAATTTTTTTTTATTTTTTTTGAATACATACGCTAAAAATTTTTTTATTTAATAAAACCAGCTGTGGCGCCTGGATTTCCAGGCCCCACAGCTGGTCCATTTTTTATTTTTTTTTTGGAAATACTTGCGCCTAAAACTACAAGGCTTTAGAATCATAAAGGCACGAGGCTCCAGGCGCCACAGCCGGTAAATTTTATTTATTTATTTATTTACTTATTATTATACAACCAGTTGTGGCGCCTGATTTTCTAGGTGCCACAGCTGGTAGGATGAACCCAATTGTGGCGTCTGTCTTGGCAGGCGCCACAGTTGGGCCTACCAGCTATGGCATCTGGTCCACCAGGCGCCACAGTTGGTACCCAAAATTTTAAAAAAATAAAATAGAAAAATAAAAAGAAAAAAAAAGGTAGCTATGGCACTTCTTTAAAGAAGTGCCACAAAATGTGCGCCACCTTTCAACCTTTTTGTAGTAGTGATTCAAGTAAGTTTGCAATTCAAGATTAATAAATTCAGAACCATTGTCACTACGGATCCTTTTGACATGCAAGGAGAATTGTGTGAGAACATATGCTACAAAATTGCGTATACATCTAACGGTTTCATATTTAGACTTCATCAAGAATACCCAAGTACTTCTAGAGAAATCATCCACAATAGTCAAAAAATAATGGTGCCCTTGGTGTGTAGGGGTTTTATAAGTCCCCCAAACATCCATGTGGAGCAACTCAATGCAGATCACAGATTTAATATAGCTAGAATTAAAAGGCAGATGAATCTGTTTTGATTGTATACAAATGTCACAGTCTTTATTGAAAGCTGTATGTTTATCTTTTACAAAGGTTAAATGCCTCAACACAAATAGTGGAGCATGACCTAATCATTTGTGTAAGAGCGACAAATCAGCAGAAGAGTGAATAGCAGAATTCAAATTGTTTACAGCAGCAAAACACTTAGGAAATGACGGCATGTATAAGCCTTCTTCAACCTTACCAGTCCCCCTCTTCTTGCCATTTGGAAGGGCCTGCACTAGACAATGGTTAGGATAAAATATCACTTTGCTATTTAATTCCTTAGTTAACCGTGGCACAGAGATGAGGTTAAATTTTAACTGGGAAGCATACAAGACATTTGTTAGGTAAATATCAGGAGAAAGCCTAACATTACCGACATGGGTGATTAATATTTTAACTCCATTTGGGATTGTAATAGCCTTAATATTACTATCATTAACTCTATAAGTTTCAAACAGAGAAAGATCACCCGTAATATGTGAAGTAGCCCCAGAGTCCAATACCCATCTACTGTAAGGAGATATAAAAGAGTGCAAACCGAAATCAATACCAGTGAGAGCATGCACCGTTGCCTCAGAGTCATACTTGAGCAAATCCAGAAGTCTCTCATACTGATCTTGAGTGAAGGTGGGAGAGATAGTTTGGGATGCTTGAGTTCGTTTCTCACCATCGGGGACAGGTTCAGGTGTCAATTGAGCAGCTACAGCAACTTGGCTTGTCTAGCCTTTATTGCGTTGGGAGTCAACTGGATAGCCAACAAGCTCCCAGCAAACATCCTTGTGGTGGCCTTTCTTGCCACAATGTGAACACTCTGGTCTGGAGTTTGATTGACCACGCCCCCTGCCACGCCCTCTGCCACGAGTGGTCATGGCCACACCCTCAACAGGGCTAGTCAGAGTGTTGGAGGCAAGAGATTTCTATGCTTCATCTTTGATGACCATTGCATAGGCCTGATTAACCGAATGTAGTGGACTCATTAAGAGTATTTGGCTGTGAGGACCACTGAAGGAATCATTCAGACCGAGAAGGACTTGCAACAGTTTTAGCACTGAATCATGTCAGCATACACTCGTGACGTCTCGCATTGGCAGGAGGGAATGGAAAACAAAGTCAATTGTTCCTCCCACACTCTTTCATTTTAGTGTAATATTGAGAAATGGATGAAGAGTCTTGGCGCAGAGAGCTTAACTCACAGTGCAAAGAAAAGATTCGAGAGCCAGTACCTTTATCGAACCTTTCTTGAAGATCCTTCTAGACCAGATGCGCGTGTGGGTAGAAGATGATGCTATTGGCTAGATCTTTCGAAAGGGAATTGAGAAGCCAAGAGAGAACAACGGCATTACACCGTTCCCACTGCTCATGAAGTCCTTCTTCCTGTGATTCTTTGGTGCACGAACCATCAATGAAGCCCAATTTGTGCTTCCTACGCAAGACGATGCGCATCGCTCGACTCCACATGAGGTAATTGTCACTGCCGACAAGGACGTGTTGCACGATGGTAATCCCCTATGTCTTCGATGGATGTAGGTAGAAAGGGTGGTTGAAGATGAGGAGGACGGTGTCTTAGCATCGGCCATCAAAGTGAAGATAGAAGGGAGAGTATGGCAAGCGATGAAGTCACGGGTAGGGCAAATCGAAGAAGATGGATCGCGACTAGCCAAAAAAGAAAAGGACTCGGGTGGGTTTCAGTGTCAGTCTTGGCGATCTTGAGCCTTCTTGGGCCAAAATCGGCGGATCATTGAGTAGAAATCTTGAAAAAATACCTTGAGCAAATGAGTCTTGTGGCTCTGATACCATGTTGGAAATGTAAACCCAGAGGTGTAAAAAGCAGCAGGACCTACTCACATATTTTATTGAGATGAAAAATAATGAATTCTATAGAATCAATGGATCACAGAATGATCCCTGTATATATAATGACCCTATCATATATCCTATTGGGCCTCAAGCCCACAAACTAATAACACCGAATTAATCCACTGAATATACAGAATACAACACACTACTTATTACATATTTTATCACAGGGAAGTCTCATAAATGTGGTGTGGTTTATAAATCAAAAGGCTCTCTGTCCTAATAGGCTAGTCATTTCAAGTCGACTCTCCCTTTGGACTTATGATCATCATATTTGTGGTTTATAAATGTGGTCGTTTCCACCTGTCAAAGAATGTATGTCCCAGGTAACCATATTTATCATGCAATGCCATAGTAGGACAGAAGCCGTTGGTTGATACTCGGACAAGATGATCCCACGCGCATCTTGTACAACAACGCCAACGCAACAAACCAGGCAAGCTTTATGCGACTGGTGATTGATACCATGAATGAGGTCGCAAGAGAAGACACGTGCGGCAGCGGTGGCGGCAAGGGAAGCAGGAAATTTGCCACGAGAGAAGAGAACTATAGTTCTTTTCAAACTTTGTATACTCTGGCTCTGGCTCAGTGCACGCCAGATTTATCAGGAGATGAATGTTATAACTGTTTGAGAAAAACAATTGGTGAGTACCCGTATTGCTATTTTGGGAGGGTGG
This sequence comes from Inga laurina, assembly GCA_963855925.1. Lineage (NCBI taxonomy): Eukaryota > Viridiplantae > Streptophyta > Magnoliopsida > Fabales > Fabaceae > Inga > Inga laurina. The sequence goes on along the minus strand of OY979701.1, from coordinate 80,148,763 downwards.
GGGCACTAGCACGCGCCTACAGTTGTAACGTAAGGTATGAACTGTACCCCTTTTATGGAGTGGTTTCGCCGATGCCTTCCAATCATCGACGAGAACCAGTGTTCACTTCCAATGGTAAGGAATCATAATGATAGCTTCTTGTTTTACTATAGATCTAATACAAGAACACAGTATGTGTTACAAAAATTTTCAAATAAGTCTGAGTATTAGCACAACTCCTCCGAAATTTGCAAGTTAAATTGTCAATTTAGTGCTAACAAATCAACTTCTCAAATTCTTGTCTCCGGCATGTAAATACACGCTCATATTAATTTACGCAGGAAAACATAACGACCACTCAAGAACAATCAAAATAGCGGTGTCCGTTACTAATTTTGTCTCAATCATGCTTTTTTGTTTCGGCTTCTATTACTGGAAGAGAAAAAAGAGCAAAAGTTATAAGGCTATTCTGAAGAAAAATTGTATGTATGCTATTTTTTTAAAAAGAAAAGACAGCTCAGTCAACTGTGAAAAGAAAACTATATTGCAGTGTAAGTACTTACATGAAAATGTGCATATGCTTATAGTTGGAAGTGAAGGGGCCACATTAGAGTCATTGCAGTTCAATTTGGCAACAATTGAAGCTGCAACAGATAACTTCTCCATTGAAAATAGAATAGGCAAAGGTGGATTTGGAGAAGTCTACATGGTAATTAATTAATTATGCGATCAAATCGATGTGTGTTTGTGGATATCATTACTTGTATTTCCCACCCACTCATCATCTAACTATTTTATGATTTCAGGGTATTCTTCCGGATGGTAAGAAAATATCTGTAAGAGATTGTCAAAAAATTCTAGTCAAGGCTTATTAGAATTCAAGAATGAGATTCTCCTAATTGCCAAATTTCAACACACAAACTTGCCGGCATTACTGGGATTTTGCTTGAAAAATCAAGCGAAAATACTTGTTTATGAATATGTTACCAACAAAAGCCACGATTACTTTTTATTTGGTTTGTCCCTTTTAACCAAACTCATCTTACCATTTTTGTCTTCTTCTTTTTTTCTAGCATGTACTGTCCTTTATTTTACTAGTCTTTTGAGGTGAATTTATATAGTGTTGCTGGTATAGTCTATAATTTGCTTTTAGACGTATATATATATGCAACATATCGTGATTCAATTTTATACTCACTAATTTAATTATGCATAGGTTCACGAAAGCAAAGAGTTCTAAATTGGCCAAAGCGTTATAAAATTATAAGAGGAATCACTCAAGGAATTCTTTATCTCCATGAACATTCGTGCCTTAAAGTAATACATCGAGATCTCAAACCTAACAATATTTTGTTAGCTGATGAGATGAATCCAAAAATTTCTGATTTTGGCTTGGCAAGAATGGCTGGTATTAATGAAAGTAGGGGAAGCACAAATAGAATTGTTGAAACATTGTAGGTTCTTTCTCTCTCTTTTCTCTATCTCTCTCTCTCTCTCTATATGTACATGTGCACATGTATGTTTATGTTTATGTTTATGTACATCTTGCACACGCACTTTACTCTTGAATTTAAATTTTGGTGCAAATTTTGTTCAAATTATTTGTTGCTCAGATCCGAACATACATTGATATCTTTATGTGTGACTCTCTATATCTATTGTAGGGGCTACATGTCTCCAGAATACATTAAGTTTGGACTATTTTCTGAGAAATCGGATGTTTTTAGTTTTGGAGTCATGGTTTTTGAAATTGTAAACGGAAAGAAGAATACACATTCTCATTTTGAATCACAAGAATCTCAATATGCTGATGGACTCCTAAGCCAAGTGACTCCTAAGCCAAGTGAGTAGTAAACCTTTTTTTCCGTAAACAATCGAGTAGTAAATTTTTAATGTTTCTCAAATGATCATCTCAAACATTTCATCGTCACTGTCGTCATCATCATCATAAGCATCAACTCAACCATTGGAGCTTGTGTTAACAAAATTCTATAATCAAATTAGTAGTAGGTTCGTCCTATTTTAAATTAATGATTTGATGACATATATAATGGCGGGCTTGGAAGCATTGGAGGGATGAGAAATTGACAGGGATGTTGGATTCAAATCTGACAGAAGCAGGTACGTCACAGAGTGAAATAATCAAATGCATCCATATCGGCTTCTTATGTGTTCAAGGTAATCCAGAAGTAAGGCCTTCCATGAGTGAAGTTGTGCAATATCTAATTAATGATTCAATGCAATTGCCAATTCCTCAAGAACCAGCATTCTTCTTGCATAGTCAAATGGAACCACCAGCAACCACTAGAGCAATGGAGAGTCAACTTGCCAACCAAAATCAATATTCCATCAATGAAATGTCCAAGAGTACGTTATTTCCTCGCTAGATCATAGGATACTTCAACTTTTGATTTTCTCTGCTTGGGAATTGAAGTTTTAGATTTTTTTTACACTCATATATTATTGCATAACAAGCATTATCCTATATTTGTTTGTGCGCGATACTTCTATCTTGTAGATACCAAACAGAGCATTGGTGTTTAAGAAAAAAGAAGAAATAAAAGCTGTCCTAGTGACGATAAAATTCACTCAACGACACTTCATTACTAGAGCATATGATTCTTTACTTCCAAATCATTTGGTAATCAAGCTCTATTTGAAAATGCCAAAAAACAAAATGCATGTTGCATTTGGATTTTCTTGAATACAAAAGAACCCGGTGTGGATGGATGCAATTAATCACTTCATTCAAATTATAATGCTTTAAATGAAAGTGTTGTTCTTTTCTGGCAAAAAGAAAAAAGAAAAGAAAGTGTTTTTTTGTTTTTGAATGAAAGGATAATTCATTTTTCATCAAAAGATATTTACAAAGTGGTCGGCAATACAAGTAAACATCTCAAACTATACAAGTGAGCCTATGAGACTATACTGAGCTGAGAAGCCTGAGAGGATTTACAGTACGGTTCTATAAACTGAGAAACTTTGTAATGTATGATTAACAATAATCCTAATGTGAGACAAAATTCCATCAGCTGTGTATGTTGTCTGTGCAAAAATGCGATGATTGCGCACGTCCCATAATTTCCAACAGGTAAGACAAATGCCAATCTTCCATGAAATATCTAGTGTTCTGGTTTTGAAGATGGCACATATCCGGTAATCTATGCCCATCCTAAAAAAGTCTCTGTACATATCAGTGGTGAGGATTTTTTTCCAGACAGACAATGCCAAAGGGCAAGAAAGTGTTGTTTTCAATAATAGATAGGGAGCAATATAATCTAATAATGGCGCATCATATCCTAAGGTGTCATCCAAGAAGAAGGAAAAGATTTATTGGATCATACTAGACAAGATTTATTGGAAGCTGAGGAGGGAAGGGACGCCATTGGAATCGCTAGATCCTAATTTAAGAGATTCTTGTTCAACAAATGAAGTTATTAAATGCATTCATAAGAGCTTGTTATGTATTTAGGAGGATCCAGCTATTTTATTTTTAATATTATCATCCAATATCTAGTTCGGGGTTTGTGGCTGCCCTTTCTAGTATAAGTGACTCCTCTGATACTAGAACTCAAGACTCAGAACAATCTAGCAGGGCCTTACACATTAGTCTAATTCTATGTTGGTTCAGGAGAATCCAACTCTAAGACCAACAATACAATCTATTATGGTGATGCTATGTAGTAACTCCGTCGCATTGTCAGATCCTCAAGAGCCTCCATTTCTTATTGGTCGCCGTCATATAACAGATTCAAACAATCCAGCCATTTTTGAGAATAGCTCGGATCAATCTACAAGCAAGTCCATGCAACCGTCTGTGGATGAAGATTCAATTACTGACTTGTATCCTCGCTAATATATATCCTCGTTTGCTTAAATACTCAACTCACTATTGTATACGTCAATAATTGATAAAAGTTTGAAACTAGTGTTTCAAAGTAAAACTCATTACGAAGACAAGTTTGAATTCAACAGGTGTGGTATCAAGAATGAAGACAAGCTATTTGTATATTTTACCTTCTGAGGGGAGGATATGATGAAAGTTTATATTACATGGAGCATCTTTTACTCAGTAATCAATGATTGCATGTAGATCATAATTAAAATCGAATTTAATAAAGAAACTAGAGAAAATAATATTTATTGTACAGGACCATAAAAATTGTAATTACTTAAAAGGGCTAAACATAAGAATATAAATGTAATATTACTAAATTGTCCCTAACCAAACCTTATACATTATCTCTTGTATTCATAATTTAAAAAATAACTAACATTAAAATTAAAACCACCCATATAACATTCACATGTGATATGATCATATCTTTTTTTTAATTTTCAATATGTTATTTAATTAGCAAAGATTAAACTAATAATTTTTTAATTTTTATTTTTCACCAAGTTTCATATTCATATTATCAATGTATTATTTAATTAATCAATATATCATCAAGGAGCCTGATTGATATTATCAACATTGATATCAATTATCCTCTAGATCCTATACAAATAAAAACTAAACTCATTTCTTTTTTTTCATGGTATAATAGATTATTTATATATTTTTAATTTAATTAACATTAAATGAATTTTTTTAACCCACATGAATTTTTTATGAATAAAAATAAATGATATAAACTTTATTGGTTTAACATATATAATAAATTATAAAAGACCTTGAGTTTGATTAAAATTAATATAATTTTATTTTAAATTAAGAATTTTGTTGATTTTTAAAAATTACAATTTTGACAAAATTGAAGAATATGTATTTTTTTTTCATAGATATCTATGTAAGTTGTGAAAATTGAAAATTTACAAAAATTTTGTTTAATTTAGTGAAATTTAAAATTTTCTAGTAGTTTTAAAAATAGAATGTGGAAGAGAATATAGGAGGGAACAAAAAGATTTCGTTAGGGGCATTTTAGTATTTTTAATTTTATATTTTTGCATTTTGATCCTTTTAAATAATTACAATTTTTAGGGCACTTCTCAATAAATATCTTTTCCTCCAGGTCCTTCATTTTAATTTTTCCTTTAATAAATGAAGAGAAGCAAAAGGGAAAGTGATGCATCAAGTTGTCGTTGCTAAATGTTTTAAGCAAAAGACAAGGCTAAAATATACTTTCAATCCTTTAAGTTTTACATGAGGTATAATTTTAGTCCCTTAACTCTATACAGTATACTTTTGATTATGTATTTCTAATACTGTTAATGTTGCTAACAGAAAATATTGATATAGTAAATTTAAGTGATGATTATGCAACCGACAAAGTATATTTAAGTTTTAATATTTTAATATAATATATTTAGATTATTAAACTAAAATAATTTGACAAATCACTGCAAATGAAATCGAGGTTTTGATATTTAAATTATTAAACTACAATTTTTAAACACAATTGAAGTTTTGATATTGACTGCTTCATTATATTTTTAGATATTTTCAATTTATATATATTTTAAATTTAAAATTAATAGCATTTAATTACATAGTCATCACTTAAGGTTACATACTCATTCACTTGAGTATGTTACGTCAGAATTTTCCGTTAGCAACATTGACGGTGTTAGAAATATAAGACTAAAGGTATATTTTATAAAGTTAAGGGATCAAAAGTATATCTCATGTAAAACTTAAAAGACTAAAAGTATACTTTAGCCCAAAAGACAATAACAAAAACCCGAAAAGAGTATTGGTTATGATCCTCTACACTTATCGTTCTCTTCTCATCCTCTTCCCCCACTACTTATCTCAGCCTTTAGATTAAAATCTAAGCGGTTCAGATTGAATGTTTATAAAAATATTTTTAAAATATCAAATTATTAAAAAATAATTAAATAAATTCAAAAATGCTAAATTTTAGTTATGATAATTTAAACATGTAATAAAAAATATTTAAAAGTAATATTTTTATGAAACATTAAATTTGAACTACTTATATTTCAATCTAAAGGTTGAGATGAGTAATAAAGGGAAAGAGGATAGGAAGAACAGAGGACTGTAGCCAATCTCCCAAAAGAGTGGGTCTTCATTGTCGCATGGGACTTAAAAAGTCATGGTACAAGATTAATGTTGTGTGATTTGAATGCAAGTTCTTTGAACCGAAATATAATTGGTCGATTTACATTTCAACTTGTAGAAATTAAAATGGGCTTTTGAATAAGCAAAAAGCGTGCCTTACCAACAAACCTCTATGAAGCTAAACACATTTTCTTACATTTCTGGTTGGCATCAATAAGATTACAATCAGTAAGATGTCCATCGGTAATTTTCAAAGATTATTCTTAGGATTTAATTTTTTCCCCCCACCACCGTATAATTGCATACATGCTGAAAAATTTCTTATATGTGACCATGAAATTTCCTGTTTAGTTTTAGTACTAAATTCCATTAGTGACTATTATTTTTTCCTACAAAGAAACAAAATTGATATTATTGTTTTGAAGATATGAGGAGTTATAAAATTGACATGAAAATATCTTATGTATGACTAAGAAAGTAGCTTTATCGGTTCATTCGGTTGGCAGTATGAGAGGACACTGATATTTAATTTAATCACAGAAACTGTTACTGACAAACTGTAGCTTTAGCGTAGAAAGAGATTTGTGCTGAAGAATTCAACAACGATAATGGAGATAAATGAGGTAAGTCTATGGACATATCGTGTTGTCTATGAAGTACGGTGAAGGGCATCCGGAAGGAAGTGTCCAATAAACGAAGACTTAAATTTAAACAAATCAAAATTTGTCGCCACATTTTACACACACTCCCATCATCTAATCTAATATATTTCTTTTTTTTTTTAATGTTTTGAAATTAATACATACCGAACCAGCTACCTGCGCAATATTGCATGGGCTTCTATTTGTTTTTACAAAAGTTATGCCTATTAAATTATGTTCTAAATAACAAAACATGCAACCTAATAGTATAAGCTGAATTTTCTTTGTATTTATTGCCTTGAAATGTGTTGAAGAAAATTACAAAGGCTTCCCCAACCCTTTTTTTTTTTTTTTGCTGGAGAATTTTATTAAAGGATCACAAGACCAAATTTATTTCATTCAAAGATCAAAACATTATGAAGTTTCACTGCAGGACCAAGGGTTTAAATGAAAATAAGTTTTGTAGGTAAGAAATAATAATGCCCCTTGCTGAAGCTCCGGCGCCAACCGACCGGAGCTCTTATCACCGGAAATTAATGTGTTGTTCATATGAGGATTCCACTTGTTTACGAAGAGTTGCAGACTTGTTTATGAAGAGTAGAATCATGAACAAGTGTATATCCTCGTGAATAAGTGGAATCCTCCTATGAACAATACATTAATTTCTAATGATCGGAGTTCCAGCCGATGGTGATGGCTCCAACTGGTGACCGGTAGCCAGAGCTCCAGCGACGATCAAACTTTTTGTTAAAAAAATAAATAAATAAAGGGATATTATTATTATTTTTATTTATAAAACTTATTTTTATTTTAGCTCTTGATCCTGCAGTAAAATTTCAGAATATTTTAACCCTTTATTAAAATAAATTTAGTCTTTTAATCCTTTAATGAAATTTTCCAAACTTTTTGTCTCTGAATTTTCCATTTCGCCCCCATCATAAATTTCTCTTCATACATTTCCAACCTGTCATTTCCCCATGAGAAGGGGACAAGGGGCATTCACTTGATTAGTCGTACTGGCAACTTTTCTTTACACGTGTAACAGGATTGTCGTTGTGTGGGTTGTAGTCATAATTTCTTATCGCCCAGTCTGCGTCAATCCGCGCCCGAGCCCTCATTCTCTGGTCCCCACTTTAAAATTGTTTCACAATTTGCGGGGGAAATTAATCAAATATTAATCTCTTTATTCATGCTCATTTTTTACTTTAAACTTTAAGCTTGATTTTTTTTAAGAAAAAATCATGTAGAACAAGCTTATGTTAGTTTAAGTGACTCAAGCTTCTGTTTCTTTTCTAAATGGTTGGCAGGTTTAACCGAGGTATTAAAACTCGGACCGGGTATTGAACCGGTCAGGGTACTAGATTAAGGGTCAGTGGGTTAAATCGGGGCCAAACCAGAGTTAAACCGGGACCAAACCGGTGAGAAATTGAAAATTTTATACTTATAGTATGAAATTCTAAAGGAAAAATATAAAATATTTTTTTTAAATTAGAACCCGGACCGGACCGGTTCACCGGCCGGTCCGGTCCGGATTCCTAAACCTAGGATTTAACTCAACCCTTATACATTTGTATCAGATCTAGTTGAAAGGGTTGCATATTAAATTGGTCAAAAATATCAGCCTACGTATTCATTATAAGATCTTGATTACCCAGAAGTACCATTGCACCAACTATGCAGTCTCTCATAATTTTATTTCTTTTTTGCCATCCCCTCATAATTTTATTTCGTACAAAACTTAGCTCACTTAATAATATAATATCAGTGCATGTATATTAATTACTATATCCAGTCTCTAATATACATGGAATAAAAAATCGGATCGGGCAATGAACCAGTCACGAAATAGGTTCAAAGGTTAATAGGTCAACTAGTGGTTGGACCAGCCATATTAAAATATTACAATTTATTAGTGACAATATATATTAATATATTTTTAAATTTTATAGATAAAATTAATTGATTATGTTATATTTGATTACTGGAATCATATCAAATTAATTGGCTAAAATATTATATATTGTATGTATATAATATATAATGTTTTCTCATTTATTCTTTTTATTTTTTTAAATTTTCGTGGCCTTGAAATTAAAATTTGTCCTTATAATTTATTAAAATATTATATGTTGTATGTATATCAGTCTAGATTTATGGTTTTCTTTCTTTTTCAGCTTCTTTATTGAACTAGATCTCTCTTTTTTCAAAAAAAAGAGAACAAACCATTTGACCCTTTAAACCGCCGGTTCAACCAGTTTAAACCAGTTCAAACCGGTTTTTGACCAGTTCAACCCTCCCCCCGGTTCAGCATCAAACCAAACCGGACAGCAGACCGGTTCACCGGTTTTCTAGTTGAACGAGATGGTCCGGTCCGGTTTTTTGTTCATTGCTAATATAAGAGATGATTGGAGATTGACTTTGATCCTAAATATAATACATCAATCCACTTTATCTTCAAAAATTATAATTTTTTCTTCAAAGCGCCCTTATTGGTTACAAATATTATTGTGGTTTCCAACTTCATATCCTAGGATAGTCATGATTAAAAACTAAAAACAATACTTTAGGAAAATTAATTTATATTTATTATAAGTAACTAAATTAACTAATTTTCTCTAAATTAATTAAATAGAGTAACTATTATATCAAGGAGCGAGGCAATGGGTAATCTTTAATGTCAACCATTGATTGGTTGAAATCGGAACGTTTAAAAGTCTTCCGATTTTAAAATATATCCTCGTTTGCTTAAATATTCAACTCACTATTCTATATGTCAATAATTGATAAAGGTTTGAAACTAGTGTTTCAAAGTAAAACTCATTACGAAGACAAGTTTAAATTCAATAGGCGTGGTATCAAGAACGAAGACAAGTTATTTGTATATTTTTCCTTCTGATGGGAGGATATGATGAAAGTTTATATTACATGAGAGCATCTTTTACTCAGTAATCAATGAATGCATGTAGATCATAATTAAAATCGAATTTAATAAATGAAGAGAAGCAAAAGGGAAAGTGATGGATAAAGCTGTCGTTGCTAAATTTTTTAAGCAAAAGACAATAACAAAGACCCGAAAAGTAGGTCTTCATTGTACTCATTTGGAACAGTAATTAGAATGCTTAAAAGCAGCTTTTCAATCATGATTTACGGTATATGAGGTAAATATGTTAGAGGAGTTTTATCTTGATTTACGTGAAAAACAACTTATAAGCAATCTCAACATTACCGTTTGGGGCTTAAAAAGTCATGGTACATGATTAATGTTGTGTGATTTTTATTCAAGTTCTTTGAACCGAAAAATAATTGTTCGCTTTACATTTCAACTTGTAGAAATTAAAATGGGCTTTTGAATAAGCAAAAACCGTGCCTCACCAACAACCTCTATGAAGCTAAACACAATTTCTACATGCATCAATAAGATTACAATCAGTAAGATGTCCCCCGCTAATTTTGAAAGATTATACTTAGGATTTAATTTTTTTTCCCCACCGTATATTGGATACATGCTGAAAATTTCTTATATGTGACTATGAAATTTCCTGTGTAATTGCACAAAATTCCATTAGTGACAACTATTTTCTCCTACAAAGAAACAAAATTGATATTGTTGTTTTGAAGATATGAGGAGTTATAAAATTGACATGAAAATATCTTACTTGTGACTAAGAAAGTTGGCACCAAGTATGAGTGGACAGTGATATTCCAAGTTATTCACGGAAACTGTTACCGACCAACTGTAGCTTTAGCGTAGAAAGAAATTTTTGCAAACAATAATGCATTTTATTATGAAGTGAGGTTTTGGAATTTAGTAAGTATTAAATAACCTCTGGTATGGCGCTTGATCAGGAAAGCGCCGTAGCTACTTGAACCTTATACGATGCTTTCTTGGGCAAGCGCCATACAAGGGGAGTAATTTTTTTTTTTAAAAAAAGAACCCATTGTATGGCGCTTCTCCAGCCAAATGTCATACAAGGTATTTACCAGTTACGGCACTTTCCTGGTCAAACGCCATAGCTGCCACATGTATTTTTTTAAAAAAAATAGAGGTATCCTCCGGTACTTGTTTGAAGAAGTGCCATAAGATTAGCGCCGCCAAATCTATATTTTGTAGTAGTGTTTTCCAATGAATGTCCATGGCTAAAAGAATTGTAAATTGTTATGTAAACAAAATAAAAAGAATTGTAATTTGTTAATGGATGTTTGTAACTTAGAGGTTGACGTGATCTATGATCGGTTTTGCCTATAAGCACAACGTCTCAATCTAGTCCATGTGAATGAGAAAACACATTTGAATGAGATACTCTCAATTAAGCCTTGAAGTGTTCAAATTTAACCCAATCAAATAGTTATATCTAAAATTAATACTACCTCTAATCCTTAATACAAAATAAGATATTATATTAAGAATTAGAGGTAGTATCTTATAATCAAAACCTAACAATGACGTTTTTTGAGCCTAATTCTCTTCGGACAATTTAAGTGACTCAAGCTTTCGTTTCGTTTCTAAATGGTTGGGAGGTTTAACTCAACCCTTATACATTTGTATCAGATCTAGTTGAAAGGGTTGTATCTTAAATTGGTCAAAAATATCAGCCTGCGTATTCATTATAAGATCTTGACTACCAAGAAGTACCATTGCACCAACGATGCAGTCTCTCATAATTTTATTTCTTTTTTGCCACCCTCTCATAATTTTATTTAGTACAAAACGTAGCGCACTTAAAAATATAATATCAGTACATGTATATTTTTTTTGATACATAGTACATGTATATTAATTACTATATCCAGCCTTTAACATAAAGGCTAATTGAAGATTAGTTTTGATCTTAAATATATTACCTCAATCCACTTTGTCTTCAAAATTTATAATTTTTTTTTTCAAAATGCCCTTATTATTGGTTACAAATATTATTGGGGTTTCCAACTTTACATCCTAGTACAATCATGATTAAAATCTAAAAGGAATACTTTAGGAAACTTAATTCATATTTGTTAAAAATAACTAAATTTTTAATGTATCTAAATTAATCAAGTGTAGTAACTATTATATTAAGGACCGAGGTAATGGGTGATCTTTAATGTCAACCATTGATTGGTTGAAATCGGAACGTTTAAAAGTCTTCCGGATCAAAATTCCCAAAGTTGTATAAATGGGTCCAGTTTTATGTTCCAAGTGTGAAACCACACATTTGATCATCAGAAAATTAATGATTCGCTTCATGAATAATTATACGAAGCCCTTCCTGCTCCTTGCTCTTATTATCTGTTTGATTCCTAGAATCAACGCACAGGTGCCTCAGGTATATTGCACAGGCCCAACTTATGCCCCAAACAGCACCTACCTCACAAATCTTATTCTCTTGCTCTCAACCCTTTCCTCCAACGCCAATCATAGTGATGGCTTTTACAACACCACCGTCGGACAAAACACCAACGACACCGTCTACGGCGCCTACCTCTGCCGCGGAGACACTACGGGTCCGGCCTGTCAAGCATGTGTCTCCCTGGCTACCAAAGATATCATGCAATGCCAAAAAACGACACAAGCCGTTGGTTGGTACGACAAGTGCACGTTACGATACTCCGACGCCAATTTCTTCTCCATAGAGCAAGATGATCCAACGCTAGTCCAGCACAACAGCGCCAACGCAACAAACCAGGCAAGCTTTATGCGACTGGTGATTGATACAATGAATGAGGTGGCGAAAGAAGCCGCATACGGCAGCGGCGGCAACGGGAGTAGGAAATTTGCGACCAAAGAAGAGAACTATAGTTCTTTGCAAACTCTATATACTCTGGCCCAGTGCATGCCGGATTTATCTGGAGATGAATGTTATAACTGTTTGGGAAGAACAATTGGTGAGTACCCGAGTTGTTGCTTTGGGAGGGTAGGGGCAATAGCACGCGCCTACAGTTGCAACGTAAGGTATGAATTGTACCCCTTTTATGGAGTGGTTTCATCGTCACTGCCTTCTCATCGTCCTCCACCAGAGCTAGAGTTCACTCCCAACGGTAAGAAATTATAAGGATATCTTCATTTTTTTACAATAGATCTTAATACTCAGTATATGTCATGAAAATGGACAAATAAGTCCCTTAGTATTATCAGCACAAATAAATCTCCCCAATTTTTTTTATTGCTGCAAAATATGAACAATCACATTATTTGACCAAAAACCATATATGGGTAGAGTTTGACTTGAGATGACTGGTTTTTACAGGGACAACTAATCTAAAACTGTTTAGGACGCCCTCACTCGTTTTTGTAAGAAGCATGCTCTCTCTTAGTGGCCGTCTTACATATAAGGAACAAATTTTTTTTGGTTGAAATTTTAAATTGGTCTTTCTATTTTTATCTCATTATATGCTACTTATTATCTCTCAGTAATAAATTTTCACTCACTATCTCTCATGTACTCTCTTTATAAATAGGGGTTTAATTAGGAAAAAAGGATATTTGAACCGCATGATTTTTATAATTGTTCCTTATAATAAGGAATGGAGGCGTAAAAATTAGAAGAATGTGTGTTTGTAATTTACTTAGCAAGGAGAGCTAATCAAATATGGACGGTCCAGATTTAATTTGAATGATCTAGATTTGAATTGTTTTTTAAATATTTATATTTTTTTTAAAAAAATATTTTAATGGATATAAAATCTAAAATAAAGATAATTTTTTAACTATTATTTTTTTTTTCCAAAAAAATGACTTTATTTTTAAAAAAAATCATCATTCAAGAACAATTAGATAAGATCTTGATGTTCCAAATCAGATCTTAATGGTTCAGATCTAATTAGCTCTCCTTAATACTTACTACGAAACTGGTTCCATGTGTGTTTGACTTAATTTGTTTTTCATTTATTCAGGTAAAAGAAAGATTTCGGTTGTGACAATTATTGCCATAGCAGTTCAATCAGCGATACTCATATTGCAAGTCTCGCTCTGCTTCTTGTGCCTTAAACGGAGAGCAAAGATGAATGCTTCGCTTCCTAAAAATGGTATATATGTTATCAGCTTTCATGTTTACATAGACTTGCAATTTTCACTTCACATGGAACTAATTAACAGTTCTCAATTCATGATTATTCAAATTAAGCATTTAATGTTCGTGCTTTAAACATATAATGATCAATTATTTTTGTGTTGGGTCATGTAGTTGAGACTTCAAGTGTAGAGTCTCTACATTTTGATTTGGATGCCATCAAATCAGCCACAAACGACTTCTCCCCTGACAATAAACTAGGTCAAGGTGGATATGGCGAGGTGTACAAGGTAAGTATGTAATTCTATTTTTCTGAAGAATATCGCAAGCACTCTCAAAATCATAAAATTATTTTTGTTTATAAATTGATTTTAATTAATATTTGGTTATTTTATATGAAGGGTATTTTACCTAATGGACAAGAGCTAGCTGTAAAGAGGCTTTCAAGTAGTTCCAAACAAGGTGTACCGGAATTTAAGAATGAAGTAGTTACAATGGCAAAACTTCAACATAGAAATCTTGTAAGGTTTCTCGGATTTTGTTTGCAAGAAGAAGAAAAGATACTGGTATATGAGTATTTGCCCAACAAAAGCTTGGATAATTTTTTGTTTGGTAAGTCATGCAGAATTTGTTTTTGCATTTAGGTGCACATACATATAATCTCTCAGCCAATCATATACTTTTCTTAATAATTTTTTTGAATTATGATTGTTTCAATTTGCATCTTATTAACCGTACAGGACCTGAAAACAACAGTAAATTGAATTGGTCAAATAGATTCAACATTATTGAAGGCATTGCAAGGGGGATAACTTATCTTCATGAAGATTCTCAACTCAAAATCATACATCGTGATCTCAAATTGGGCAATATTTTATTGGATGAAGATTTGAATCCAAAAATATCTGATTTTGGTATGGCTAGAATTTTTGGAATCGATCAAACTCAAGCCAATACAAGTAAAGTTGTTGGGACATTGTAAGTTACTAAATTCAATATTTTCATATTAGTTGTTTGTTGTTTCATAATTACTAATGAAATAGGCAAAAGAGATTATTCACCATGTATTAATATGTGCTATTTTATAGTGGTTACATGTCTCCTGAATATGCAATGCATGGTCATATCTCAGTCAAAACTGATATATACAGTTTTGGCGTTCTAATTCTGGAGATCATTAGTGGCAAGAAGAATACATCTTTCTATGCATCAAATTATGCTGAGAACTTACTAACCTATGTAAGTATATAAACTCAAATGGTAGCTAGAGAGATCAAAATCTTAACAAATTAATTATATGTTATTGGATTTGCAGGCCTGGAAGCTGTGGAGGGAAGGGGCGCCATTAGAATTGCTGGATCCTAGTCTAAGAAATTCTTGTTCAGGCAATGAAGTTATTAAATGCATCCATATAAGCTTGTTGTGTATCCAGGAAAATCCAGCTTTAAGGCCAACAATACAATCTATTATGGTGATGCTAAGTAGTCACTCCATCACATTGTCAGATCCTCAAGAGCCAGCATTTTTGTTTATTGATCGCCAAAGAACAGATGCAAACAATCGAGCAATATTTTCTGAGAATAGCTCGGATCAATCTACAAGCAGGTCTATGCAACGGTCTGTGGATGAAGATCCAATTTCTGACTTGTTTCCTCGTTAGTATGTACTTTTTGTTCATCTAATTAACTACTCAACTTCATTAGTATTGCGTAAAATAGCTGTAGACGTGTTGTATCAAGAATCAAAGAATGTTTCTTGTGTATTTCTTATCATGGAAGCTTATATCAAGTATAAGTAATCAATGATGTTTCTGTATCAATGATTGCCAAACCATTCATTAATTGCACAGATTATATTTGAGCAATCGTGTGTACATAAACGCTGAGAATTCACAGGGTGCAAGACTAATGTTATGTGGTTTCACTACTACAATATATGGATTTATCGGCGTCAATCTTATGGTACTTCTTCAACCAAGCGCCGGAGGAGACTTCTTATTTGTTTTTAAAAAAATACATATGACAGCTACAACGCTTAAGAAGGAAAGCGTCATAGTTGCTTAACATATTGTATGACACTTGCCTAAGAAAGCGTCATACAAGGTGTTATTTTAAAAAAAAAATTAATCCCTTTATTACTATTATAAAAAAAAAAGTGTGGCAACTATGGAATAATGAAATTCCATAAGTGTCAAAACTTCATTACTCTGATAAGATGCTTTCTTGAGAAAGTTTATCTATACTAAGAAACAAAAATTAAATTTAAGAATCAGTTTAGAGATCAAAACTTAAAAATAAATCATCCCTATTAAAAATGATTTTAATTTTTTTAAATAAAAGACCTTGGACAACACTTCATAATAAAGTGTTGTGTAAGATGTGGTCTTAGACGGCGCTTTGAAACAAAGCGCCGGCTAAGAAAAGAATTTTAATTGTTTTTAAGAAAAGACCTTGGACAACACTTCATAATAAAGTCTTGTCCAAGAGGTGGACTTAGCCGGCACTTTATTTGAAAGCGCCTTGGTGCCTTGATAAATGATGCCTTAGCCGAAGCTTTGAAACAAGGCACCACATGTGCCTTGATATTTCAAATGCCTTGGATGATGTTTGGTTTTCAAGCGCTGTTTAAGGCCCAGTTTTAACCAAGGTATTGAAAACCGGACCGGAAATTGAACTGGTCAAGACACTGGGTCAAGGGTTAGTGGTTCAGATCGAGGTCAACCTGGGAGTTAGACCGGACTCAATGAAATATATATATATATATATATAATGGGGAAACAAGTATCCAAAGTTGTTCCAATGATTTTTTTTATAACCAAAATGTTTTATGTAAGATTTTAAATGATGATGATATTGAAAAAGATAATGGAACTCCAACAGACCATCAACAAGTTCTATCACCTACATATGATGCAACCTCTTTAACTAATGGGAATGTCTTATCATCTGGAAAATCATCAAAACGTGCAACAACATTTTCTAAGTGAGGTAATAGGCTTGAGGTGAAGTTCAGCATGAACAACATGCATAATATGGAGAATATAAAGCAAGAACAAAACCTAATACTTTGAAAGCTCCTTGCAAATCAAAAACAAAACAAACAGCATCCCCCAATCCTATTTGTGAAACAAAAACCAAAACAAAGTCTAGTAACATAGTCATTCAAATCCATGGGCACTAAAACTATTAATCAATGCCCTCAAAATTCTGTTGGACTGTATTCATATCTAAAGGATTAGGAAGCGAAGCTGCATGAGGATAACCAAAAACATCATTCAAAGATGGAGGCTTATGAATATCCATGTCTTCATCACCTATATTGCAAGAATTAATATACGTGGTAATGAATAAGTAAGTATTTACTTATACAAGAATATAATCATAAATCATAATAGGAGATACAAACCTTCAAAACCCCCAGCGAAAGTTGATGTTTGTCTAATTTCTTCATTACTAGCAGCAATAGTAGCACTTTTAAGATTTGCTATATCTGTATCATCAAAGTCAGGAGTTGTGTCTTCTTCAACCACCTAAAAGTTGACTTTGTCAATTGATTCAAAGTCAATTGGATCATAATCATTCTTCTTCTTCTTGAATATACTCCTACAAAAACAGAGAATATCAAAGTAATCAAATATAATTTGCAAAAAACATGAACTTAATCAAATTGATATTCAATTTGAACATCCATAATACAAAACTTACCTATTCTTTAATCGTAGATTATAATTCATATAAACCAAATCATTCAGTCTTTCATGTTGCAATCTGTTTCTTCTTTTGGTATGAATACGCTCAAATAAACTCTAATTTCTCTCACACCCAGAAGATGAAGCAGTATGGCTAAGGATGCTTATAGCAATCTTTTGCAATTCTGGAACCGAACCCCCAGAGAATGTCCACCACTCACCTGCAATATTTAGTTGAGTGTTAATTACATGTTATAGTAATTATAAATACAAGTGCAATTAAAATTAAATTTGTATACTTTGTTACTTATATGGGTCTAGTTTCTGGGTTGCTTTTTTACATGACATTTTATTAAATGAATCTTTACGATCGCGATAAACAACTAGTTGCTGCATCATCGTAAGATAGTCATGACTTGGACCAAAGTAGGACTCAAACACATCAATCAGACCTTGCACTACCCTATGCTTCTGAACAAATGTAGGGCTATACAAGAATGAAGGGTTCAACAAATATGCAGATGCATGAAGGTGACCCTTCAAATGCTTATCCCATCGAGCCTGAATAATATCTGTGTACGGCTTATATTGTTCTTTACTTTTAGCAAACATCTCCCTGATTGCACCTTTGGCCCTTTGCATGCCTTCATAAATATAAGGCAAAGAAGGCTTTTCATTAGAGTCAACAATTCTCAATAATTTTATGAGAGGAGACAAAATCTTCACAACTTGGAAGCAATCAATCCAAAACCGACTATCCAATATGATAGCACTAAACAATTTCCCAGCTCCACTTCTTGCTAATTTGTGCTCAACAAAATGTTTTTCAACAACCAAAGCCTGCAAGTCATGCTTATGCATATAAATGCTATGCAAAGTAATGAAAGTAGTAGCAAATCTTGTTGCTCCTGGACACACAATTTCTTTCCAACCCTCTCTTTTTCTTAGCCAAGATAAGAAAACCATATGATTATAAGCAAATATGGTTATCTTAGATGCCTTTGTCGTAAGATCAGACACATGAGGCATTCTTGCAATATCTTTCAACACAAGATTTAAACAGTGGGCAGCACACGGTGACCAATAAATTGCTTTATAACTTTGCTTGATCAACTTGCCACATGCTACATAGTTGGATGCATTGTCAGTCACCACGTGAACAATATTCTTAGAACCAACCCACTCAATCACCTCACGAAATAACAATAATAAAGCTTTTGCATCCTTGACTAAATCTGAAGCATCCACTGATTTTACAAACACCATGCCATGTGTTGAATAGACTAAGAAATTTATTAAAGTTTGGTTGCTAACATCAGTCCAACCATCTGCCATAAGTTTACAACCTCTTTCACTCCATTTAGCTCGATAACCCTCAATGAATAGTTGACACTCTTTTTTCCAATCTCTCAACAAGTTAACTCTAAAATCATAAGCATTAGGGCCTTTAAATACAGGTCCAATTGATGCAACAACATCAAGAGCTCTCTGAAACAAAGGGCAATCAAAAGTATTAAATGGAACACAATTAGCGATAGCCCATTCAGCAATAGCCATCTTGGCTTTGTGTTGAGCTTCTTTACTTGAAAACACACTTTTTATGCTTGGTTGTGAACCAGAGGTTGTCCTAGGAGGAAAATAATTCTCAACACTGCCAAAAACTCTTCTCTTGTTGGCACTACTCTCAGGGACTGTCATAATTGGAGTTGGATCATTGTTGCTTTCTATATCTTCAATAATGTCCTCATGAACATTCTTACCAGTCTTTTTCTTTACACCTTCTTTTAAAGATTCTTGCATCCTATTACGTACATCAAAAGGAACCTGTTTGCAAGAAGCAACTTGGCCAGTAATACCAGTAAGGTGCTGCTTCATCCTATTTATTCCGCCTCCTCTATAACTTGATGTACAAAAAAGACACGTATAGGTGTTTACTTTTCCTTCTTTTTTAAGGGCAAAATATGCCCATGCTGGGTCAGTCTTTCCAAGTCCATGAACCGACGAGGGAAATTCAGATTCATTAGTTGTAGTACCAGCAGCATTTTTGGTTGCATTCTCATTACGAGTGGGGGTCGGAATCTCAGCATTTGTATTATCCATAACCAAAATTCTCAGAACAAAGCACAAACAAATATTCCAATAGGAGCTACAAGAAAATAATGAAGGCAGAAGCAAATGAACTTAGAAAGAAAATGAACCAAAACCAAATTAACAACAAGTGAACTCATATTCACAGAGTCACAAATCATAGACGGACAGACCACAGTGCTCATCAATCTAAAATGAAGTCAATGAACACAATCTACATACATAGTCGACCACAGACCACACCACAGTGCTCATCAAGCTATCACAGATTCTAAAATGATCACCATCTACATAGTCAAGCATAGAGTCACACACGGACACACCACAGAGTCACAGACCAAAGGTGCAAGCTTTCAAGTGATTGAAATCTAAAACACTAAAACCAATCAAAGTCACAGAGGCACAGAGCAGAGAGTCACATAGCACAGATTCACAGATGCAATACTATTACTATTATACTAGTTGTTGGCTGACTTGGCTCAAGGTCACAGATGCAATGAGAAATCAATCAGAGTCACAAATGCAATATTTCAAGTAAAGGATCAAACCAGAAAATCTGAAGCCAGCGACGGACAGCGTCACAAAGTGATCAGCGCCGAGTGCCTATGATGACCCAGAGAGGGCAGCACCTACGACGTTGGCATCATAGCAAAAACAGAGACACCTAACTAGTCAGATACACTGAACTTGTCACTGCCATGGACGGAAAATAGAGACCCACAGTGATCAACACCCACAATGCCGGCATGACGGAAAACAGAGCATATCACCGGTAAAGGCAACAGCTTCCCGTTTGCTACGGCAAGAAGGAAGGGGAAAAGGAATGGCAAAAGCTTTCCAGTTTCATCTTCAATGGCGACGGGAATGAGAGAGGGAGATGAACGTGGAGGACCGACGACTCAAAAAACACACCGATAAAGGCAACAGCTTTCCGGTTGCTACGGCCAGAAGTAAGGGGAAAAGGAAAGGCAACATCTTTCCGCTTTCATGGCTGTCGATAATGGTGATGGGAATGGCAAAGGGAGATGGACGTGGAGGACAAAACAACACTCAAACGGTGGTGAAGGCGTCCGCAGGAAGCTTGGTGGATGGGAAATCCGGAAATCAAATCAGAAGAAATGAGAAAATGAGAAATGTGGGAAATAAAAAAAACAGCAAAACGGCGTCGTTTTTACCATGAAAAAAAAATAAAAACCGGGTAACCCGTGACCCGGCCAGGTTATCCCAGGTCACACCGGGTCAACCCGGGTCGACTAGGTCACCTTCCTCCGGTTTTCTGCCCCCAAACCAGACCGGACATGTGACCGGTTCACCGGTTTCTGATCTGAACCGGCCGGTCCGGTCGGTTTTCCATTCCATGGTTTTAACAGAATTTGATAATCAAGCGCCATCTAACACCTTTTAAAAAAAAATTGGTCATCATTTTTTTTAAATTGAGAAGCTTTGGCATTTTGAGAAAAAGCACCGTAGTTTCTGTCTTTTTTTTTAAATTGGCTATCATTTTTTTTAATTGAGAAGCTTCGGCGTTTTGATAAAAAGCACTATAGCTTCTCCCACCTTATAATTTAATTTCCATAACCCATCATTTTCTTTTTGGTTTTTTTTTCATTTTCATTTTTATCTTCCC
The DNA here is from genome assembly GCA_963855925.1 of Inga laurina. Taxonomy (NCBI): domain Eukaryota; kingdom Viridiplantae; phylum Streptophyta; class Magnoliopsida; order Fabales; family Fabaceae; genus Inga; species Inga laurina. The sequence goes on along the minus strand of OY979701.1, from coordinate 80,127,729 downwards.
GCTTTCTCTTTAGATCCTCCATTTCCTAGAACTCTATTGCTGCAAAAAGCTTCCTCTCCCATGTGGGTTTTTTCCTTGTCTCGGCCTCCTTCAGAAGCTCCCTAGCCTATAAGTTTTTTCCTTTTTTCAACATTTGGTTCACGTTTTCTTTTAGTTAAAATCTGTCATGAATCTTATATGTGTGCTCATAATTTTTTTTCAGTTATTTATTTGAAGTATCAACTCTATTTTCTTGAACTTCTTATAAATGATAAGTTTTTTTAATTTTTGAGCTTACAAATATAATAATACTTAGTTTAATCCTCCGTATAAGTAACGTGTATGGCTCAAGTTTAAGCAACTTAAATGCTGGAGTTCTTTTATTCCTGATACATAAAGACGCAATATTGCAAAAGATACGTGCTATGTTATTTCATTTTACTGTGAATTGTGGATTTTGGATTGTAAATGAACAATTTCATTAGAAAAATAAAATAATTATGAAAAATTATTTTTTTAAAATAAATAAAAGACTTCCTACGGCTTTTCTCCAGGGAAGCGCCATAGGAAGTCAAATAACTTCTTACGGCACTTCCCTGGAGAAGTGCCGTGGGAAGTGATTTTTGAAAAAAATATTAATCAAGTTGTGGCGTTTCCATATATTCAAAAAGCGTCGTAGATTGTTTTAACGGTGCTGGAATCTACGGCGCTCCCCAAAAGCTATAGTATTCTTTAAATTAAGCGACACAACTTGTGTTTTCTGTAGTAGTGTTTGTATTCAAATTACAAAATATCTTCGAACCCAAAAAATCGTTGGTCACTTTTACATTTCCGTTGGCGCACACTTGTGACGTCTTCAGGTTTCTCTCATCCATCCCCAACTTGTTGCTGACCCATTGGACGATATTTGTGATATTTTTTAAAAGGGGAAAAAACAAATGAAGGGAATCAAAATAAAGGAAACGGATTAGGGAAAATCTTATATAAAGACAGTTAAAATAAGAAAATCTTATATAAGGTTGATAAAATCAACAAATCGTAAATTGGGTCAATGACCCAATTTAGAATATGTAAATGTTGGTTATTTCTCAATAATACCCCTAACTCATGATCCAAAGAACAGAGGAAAGGAAAAGCCATAATCGGATGTCAGCCTTGATTACCATCGTCGCTCTCTCTTCGACTTCTTCACCTTCCTCGGCTCCTTCCTCCTTCTCCACCTCGCCTAACGTTGCCGTTTTGAAGAGGAAGAGGCCGTAAGGCTTGCTATTCCCATCTCGTCTCTCTCTTTTGGGGTTCCGGCAACGCCGTCTTCCTTGGTGGTGGCCTGAGATGTTCTAGAGGCCAAAGGGCTTGGGTTTGAAGAGGAAAATGCCGTATGCCAATAGTTTTGCGTTTCTAATGTGTTTTTCAGGGCCCAGAATGAATAATAGTTGCAATAGCAGTGAAAGCACTCAGAGAGCGCAGCCAATTGGTGTATCTACTAGTCAAGGGAATAATAGCTGTCCATTGAGAGGCAAGACTTTGATTAGCTCCTAGCTTCTACAACCATTTTTTGATCATATCCAAATATCTACCTCTTACCAGATATACTTATTTAACATTCTGTGTACATATGCTGGAAATTTTTTACTTTTCTTTTTGTTAACGAAGCTTCTCTGTATGATGTGTCAATTTTTTTGTTTAGCGTTGCATCAATATTTATATTGACAGATTAACATTTTTCTGATGCAGTTCTGCTAGACTTTGCACAAGTTTACAAGTTCATTGGCAGTGTATTTGACCCAAAAGCCACTGGGCATCTGTAGAAACTAAAAAAGATGGATCCTATAGATGTTGAGATGGCATATTTGTTATTATTTTTTTCAGTAGAATCTTTGATATTTTGTTGGCCTAGATTCTTCTGTAATTAAGTGGAAAAGTTTGTTCTATCACTATATCCTGGGAGGAAAATTGTTGTTTCACCAACTTTTGGAAATTAAATTGTTTCTCCATTGTTAGTGGGATGAGGCTTAAAAGGATTACTTTGGCTTTGAAGTTTTTATATTTTTCTTGCTGAAAAAACTACAGCTATATAAATTAGAACCCACGTTTCAGAAATACTGACGAAAGTTTTCCTTTCTATCCTTTTGGGTCTATCCAGGTACTACTATTGATGAGAAACCTGTCTATCAATTTAGCAAGCCCAGGGTTTGAGGATCAGGTAAGTATTTAGTTCACTGATTTGTTGAGTGGGTGTTGTGAAGTGGAGAATAATTCAGCTGAGTTTCGTTTATGGAGGATTTACTGGAAGCTTTAAATTAAATAAGAGAGGTTGCATTATTCTGCAGAAGATGTTGATCAAGGGAGAAGATGGTGATATGATGTTATTTATTACAGTATATTATTAGATTAGCTATATTCTTTTACTTTATAAAATGTACATAACATAAATAAGCTTCCAAAATTGATAACAAGAAAGTGATGAAGCTTAATCAAACATGTGATAGGAACTTTTTAAGTAAATCAAAACCTAAGCACCCTTTATCAATGCAGACCCACAATTTAATCACATGTCCGATTCAACATAGATTTCTATAATATTAATTATTGCAGAACAACATGCCATTGACTTATGAAATTTGTAGTTCCTAAAACCATACTACTAATTTCTGCATTACTTCTAACATTTCCTTCATTCTTTTCCTTTTTTTTTTCTTTTTGAATAAAAAAGACAAGATTCAATCTTGGTAGAGGTTTCTCACAGTTTACATACTATGCTTAGCAACCCAAAAACAAGAGGAAAACAAACAGTATCAACCAATATCATATTGCAATTATTGGACACAATATCTTTATTTCATAAGCTAAATGCAGACTCGTGGCTTACTGATTTGGGCGTTCCTTCAGTCTTTTCTAATTCATAAACTAAGTGCATCTATTTGTGTGCGCGTCTAGATTTCTTCCCACCAAGGCAAATAGAGATATATATGAGTATAGGATTCTTGGCATAGAATGTGAGAAAAATTCTCATCGGAAGCAAGCAAAGGACCCACTGAGCAACAAAACAATAGCATGGCGACACATAATTACCCTTCTTTGGGATTAAGGAATGAGGATTTAACATTAGAACCAACTTACCGTATCCTTCATTCTTTGCCGATTTTCTGACCGTGTTGAGGTCTCCAATAAATTTTCTGCCATTAGGGTTCTTACGTGGTACATAAACAATATAGTTCAGTCTCTAATTTTGCTTGCTTTTTTTTTTTTTAATAACTGAGGGATATAGAAGTAATTTGTCCCAATTTCTAAATCCCTAATTATTTCACATAACCTAATTAATAATATGTTAAGTTTAGTAACCCAAATTAGAATTTGGGTAATTCAACCGTCTTTATATGGGATTTTCCCAACGGATTACATACCGTCCTACTCATTATTTGATATTTCTCTTTCCTGTCTACTTGAGAGATATTTCTCTTATCATGTAATTTAAATTAATTATAGGAAATTTTTGCACTAATTTTTTTGAAGTCGATGACTACCTTTTTAAGAATTTCGAAAAAATTACATCAAATTTTATGAAGTTTATTTAAATCATACAACAGTTCTTATTTTAATACACAAACACCAATTCCTCTCTTAACAAAAATGCTATTCTAACTGTTGTTTAACGTTTTGAATTAAAATTTAAATCTGCAAACAAGGTATGAGAAATTATTTATTGAAAATCAAAAATTAAATTAAAAGATATATGATGATTTTATATTAACATTTATATGTGTATATACTTTGAAAATTAAAAATCAAAAGTGACCAAAGGTTTTTTGGCTTGGATGAATTTGAACAGAAACCACACGTTAATCTTGTGCTACGAATCTTTCAGCGTTTACAGTGCGCCTGACTTTTTATTCCCTGCCTACGACTATTAATGAAGACTCACTTATCGGTTTTCGCTATTATCGAATTATATAAATACTTTGAAAATTAAAAGTCAAAAGGGAGCCAAGGTTTTTTTGGCTTGGATGAATTTGAACAGAAACCACACGTTAATCTTGTGCTACGAATCTTTCAGCGTTTACAGTGCGCCTGACTTTTTAATCCCTGCCTACGACAATTAATGAAGACTCACTTATCAGGTTTTCGCTATTATGGATCTACCGGTATAATATTAATGGTTAGAACATTTGTACGATGACAAGCTGACAAGTTTTGAAGGAAGAGAGAATGAAATTAAAGGAAGAGTTGGTGCTTATAATTAATGCGAACAGGCTTGGTAGATGGGTGACAATCAGTTGGATTTAATAGGGGTAAAGTTAGAAAGTTGTTGAATTTAAGGTTTTTGTGTGTGAAGATTGAATTCATCTTGATACATGGCAAGAGATTAAGAGATTTATATTATTGTTGAAATGGTTAATGGGAACATGTGTTCTTGGGAGAGTGGCAAATAGGATTGTGATTGAGAAAAATGTGTCCCCAAGGTTTTGACTACTGTAAAAGATAAGTGACCCAGTTGAGTTTCGTAACAGAATTCCTTCTTGTGGTTCATATTGATCATCGATGTGAAAATGATTCACTTCCTAATTCTATAAAGCCTTTCTTCGTCTGTCTTATAATGCTTTTGATTGCTACAATCAAAGGACAGACTCAATACTGTCCAAACACAACCACATTTACCCCATACAGCACATAACAAGAAAAATCTTAATAGCTTGCTCTCTTCCCTGGATTTGACAACACCACCGTTGGGCAAAACAACCCCAGCACCACCGTGGCCTCTTCCTCCGCCGTGGAGACCTCACCGGCTCCACTTGTCAACAATGTGCTTCCTCAGCAGCAGCAGATATCCTTCTGAAATGCCCTCATTGGAAAGAAGGGATCATTTGAATTGAACGGTCAGGATCAAACCTATAATCTAAAAACAACGTAACTACCCATCCCTGATGGGCACTCAGTTCTCATCATTATGATGAACACATATTTTTATATATGGATGCTGAAAATTCATTGGTCCAATTTACATTACAATTGTGTAGTCCTTGGGAAATGGTTTCCTTGTGAGCGCTCATCAAATTCTGGCCCTTGATCAAGTTAGAGGGAGAGAGTAGAGAAAGATCAGGATTTGATGAGCCCTCCCTACTAATGCCTAGCAGGGAAACCAATTCTGTAGTCCCTGCATGTGAGACGACTTCCATAACCAATACTGGAAATTTCACCTGATTGATGGCGTTTTTGTCTTCAAAACCCAAATCTCAAAATTTAGATTTTTTATACTCATAATTAATTGCATAAAATGCAAAGAGATAAATAAAAATATAAGATTAATATGAAAAACAAGTGAACATTATTAGTAATTACATATATTACACTTTATTTAAATGATTTTTGTTACTATAATATTATAAAAAATAAATTTCCTCTAAAAATTAAATCTATGAACGAGAGCTTAAGGTTAAAAAAAATAAAAATAAAAAATCAGAGCACGCCCCGGTCAAGGGAAAGAGAAGTAAACGGGACATCTCTTATACCTGTAAGCATCTAAGATGGAGCCATCGGGGCCCACAGCCACGTCACAGTTGGCGTGCATCCGATGGTGCTTACTTTCCCACATGGATTGTGCCAATTAAATGGAGAGCAAGGATGAATGCTTCACTTCATAAAAATGGCATATATGTTATCAGCTTCCATGTTTACATAGACCTGCAATTTTCACTTTACATGGAGCTAATTAACAGTTCTCAATTCATGATTATTCAAATTAAGCATTTCATGTTTGTGCTTTAACATATAATGATCAAATTTTTTTTTGTGTTGGGTCATGTAGTTGAGATTTCAAGTGTTGAGTCTCTACATTTTGATTTGGATGCCATAAAATCAGCCACAAACGACGTCTCCCCTGACAATAAACTAGGTCAAGGTGGATATGGCGAGGTGTACAAGGTACGTATATAATTCTATTTTTCTGAAGATTATCGGAAGCTCTCTCAAAATCATAAAATTATTTTTGTTTATAAATTGATTTTAATTAATATTTGGTTATTTTATATGGACGTTTTTTTACCTAATGGACAAGAGTTAGCTGTAAAGAGGCTATCAAGTAGTTCCAAACAAGGTGTGCAAGAATTTAAGAATGAAGTAGTTACAATGGCAAAACTTCAACATAGAAATCTTGTCAGGCTTCGCGGATTTTGTTTGCAAGAAGGAGAAAAGATACTGGTATATGAACATTTGCCCAACAAAAGCTTGGAAAATTTTTTGTTTGGCAAGTTATGCACAATTAGCCTTTTGCATTTAATAACACATATGATCACTCATCCAATCATATAATGTTTCTTTATAACTTGTTTGAAGTTGAGTAAGGATGTGAGTCTAACTTTTTATCTTATTAACCGTACAGGACCTGAAAACAAAGGTATATTGAATTGGTCAAATAGATTCAACATTATTGAAGGCACTGCACAGGGGATAACATATCTTCACGAAGATTCTCAACTCAAAATAGCACATTGTGATCTCAAATATAGTAATGTGTTGCTGGATGAATATTTGAATCCAAAAATCTCTGATTTTGGCATGGCTAAAATTTTTAGAGTCAATCAAAATCAAGCCAATACAAGTAAAGTTATTGGGACATTGTAACTTACTTAATTCAATATTTAAATATTAATTTATTTTTTTTATATAATTAATATTGAACTAGGCAAAAGAGATTATTTGCCTTGTCATAATATGTGTGCTATTTTGTAGTGGCTACATGTCTCATAAATATGCAATGCACGGCAATATTTCACTCAAAACTTATATATACAGTTTTGGCATCCTACTCGTGGAGATTATTAATGGCAAAAAGAATACATCTTTCTATGCATCAAATTATGCTGACAACTTGCTAACCTATGTAAGTATATTATCAAAAGAAATAAACTCAAATGGTCGCTATCTAGAGAGATAAAAATCTCAAAAAATTAATCACACATGATTGGATTTGCAGGCATGGAAGCTGGGGAGGGAAGGGACGCCATTAGAATTGTTGGATCCTGTGAGACAGGAATACTTAGAGAGAGAGAGAGAGAGGAGTTGTATATTGGAAAACGTGCCAAACTAGCGTTTTTTCTCTTCATAGATGACCCCGGCATTAAGCCGCCGGAGGGAGCGTTGGGTGCTAAGGATCCTGCTGCAGTGGCTAGGAGCGTGATGAAAGCCTCAATAAACGATCTCCCAATGTCCGTCAATATGTCTAAACCTTTTGTAAAAAAAACAGAGCATGGAAAGAGGATCAAGAATGCATCTCCAATCAAAATAGGGCATGCATTTTAGTACAAGGATTCGCTTATTGGATTCAAAGGAACAGAGTACAATGGTGTTGCTCATGGGAACTCCAATATAGAGGAAGATGCTATGCTATCTGATCTTTTGGAACAATCTTGGGAGCTACCTTAACCTTCAGAAGAATTGAAGCAGCTCATGGATATCTACCCAACTATGCAAATGTCGCAGGAGGAATTTAATCGATGGGCAAGACCCTGGAACACCTCTCTTATCATCACTATTCTGGGTGCAAAAATCAATTTCTACAGGCTAAAGGAGCATCTGTGCAGAATATGGCAGACCAGTGGTTTCGAATTAATTGATCCTCCCAATAATTACTATGTTGTAAAATTTAAAGATCAAGAAAAGTGGGAACAACACTATAAAAAAATCCTATTTGGAGGCCCATGAACAATAGCTCAACACACAATCCTAGTACTAAGATGGTCCCCCTAGAAGGGTAGCTACCTGGATCCGGATTCCCTATGTTCCGTTAGTCTGCTACAACAAGGAATGTATGTGGAGATTAGGAGATATGATTGGGAAAACTCTCAGGGTGGATATGAACACTATTGAGAATCCAGACGATGCCGAAGAAAAAATCCACAGGGGACGCTATGCTAGAATATGCATGGAATTGCACTTGCAGAAAAAACTAATACCTAGAATCATCTCTGCTTCGGCTCTCTTTAACATAGAGTATGAAGGGTTGGGGCTTATCTGTTTTACCTGCGGCAGGTATGGTCACAGAAAGGAAGATTTCTCGTTGACCGTGAAATCTGATGGAGTGTCTTCGGCTGGAAACCTACTGAACGTGAAATATGATGGTGCGTCTTCGGTAGGAAATCCGATCCAGGCATCTTCGGTAGGAAATCTAAACCAGGCATCTTTATCTGCTTCGACAGCACCATCGGAAAAACCCCTCCCAACCATGGAACACCAATTCGAACCATAGATGCTCGTGCGTAAACCTGCCAGAGCGTGATTTCTGAGACGAACTAAGGGTAGGGTCAGAGTTGGTGAAAGAAACCATTCCAGATATGAAGAGGGTATGGATGAAGGCAAGTATCTCAGTTCAGATTCGCCATCCTCATAGGTACGGAGCCAGCCGAAGATGCGAATCCCGAGCCAAATTCAAACTCATTAAAAGATTATGGGAAAACAGAACCAGGCGGCGAAGTAAAGCCAATAGTGGAAGGAGTGCAAGGAAGAGGACAAGGAATCAGACTTGGTTAATCTAATCTAAAAAATGGCTTTCAGGTGGGGACAAGGAAATGGGCTGAAGTGAAAAAGAAAAATGAGGCCTCTAAGCCCAATTCAATTGGTGAAAAGGCAAAGGGAAATGACTCGACCATGGGCCCAAAAGGTGCATCGGACTTGGCCTTGTTGAAACACAAAAAGGGAGTTAAACAAAGATCTCATATTCTGGTTAGAGGAAGCATGCAGAAATGTGGGCCTCAACACCAAAATGAATCTCTTTGTGGGCCACAAAAAGCAACCCATACAATAACTCTCATTAAAAGCAAAGATTATCGTGGAAAAGAATCGGACTGCAGCATGTTGGTTTCTGCAAGTGAGGCCATGAAGCAGGGGACTAATCACTCTTCGGATTCTGCGAGCATGGCGTTGGTTCCATTGAGTCATACCAACACCAAACAGGATTTACAAGAGCTTGGGTCAGAGATGCACTCCGTTTCCCAATTAGAAGTTGTTGTCATGATGGGAAGAAAACCACCAGACAAGTAAGTTTTGTGCTCCTCCTTATCCCTGTTGTGCTTTCTTTATTATTATCTCATCTTGGAATTGTCGTAGGGCAGGTGGTAGTGCTTTCCCTCGAGTGTTGAAGGATGTGGTAAATAAATATGGTATTAATGTAATGTGTTTAGTGGAACCCAGGATCAGTGGAAATAGAGCGGATAAATTGGAGAAGAAATTGGGATTCAATGACTGGCTGAAATTGAAGCCACAGGTTACGCAGGGGGTATATGGGTGCTATGGAATAACTGGGAGTTCCAACTCGAATATATAACTTCTAGCACCCAATTTCTTTAGTGCAAAATATTTGATAAGAATAATATAGACCCTATATTTGTGACTTTTGTTTTTGGAGATACTAGTGTCTTGAAGAGAAGGGAACTGTGGTCGTCTTTGCATGCCATTAAGCAAACAGTGGCAATCCCCTGGCTGGTCTTAGGAGACTTTAATGCCATCCTTAATCCCGGTGATAAAGAAGGAGGGGCTGCCCCCAGTCATAGCTCTATGAATGATTTTCAAAGTTGCATTAACCGCTGTAACCTTATTGAAGTGCCTTTTGTGGGTGACAGATTCACTTGGGGAAAAAATGGGGTTAAAGAGAGACTAGATTGGGTTTTCTGTAACTTTGACTGGGAAATTCATAACCCTCAATCAAAATCATATCACAACTTCAGGTTTAAGTCTGATCACCATGTAGTTGTTGTTGCCAACCAAAAAACCAGTTCATGCTGTAAAAGGGTAAGGAAGTTCCAATATCAAGCAACGTGGTGTATTGAAAAGGGGTTCAATGATGTGATCAAAGCAGCTTGGCAGGGGAAGAATTGGCTCCAAGGACAAACTCAGTTTACAAAAGATGCCTCAGTGTGGAATGATAGAGTGGTTGGGAATGTTGCAAAAAAGAAGAGAGAGATCATCCGTAGATTGGAAGGAATAGATAAAGCCAGGAGTATAGAAGGTTTCCAAAATGGTCTCTACTAGATTGAAAGAAAACTGTGGGACATATAGCAAAAAATTGCTCTGCAGGAAGAACTGATCTGGTTCCAGAAGTCGAGATGTAAGTGGCTAAGTGGTGGTGACAGATATACGAAATATTTCCATGCCAATGTTATAGTGAAGAGGAAATGAGGAAAAATTGCGGCTCTTCAAGATGATAAGGGTGACTGGATCTCGGATGAAAAACTTTTAAGAGATATGGCCCTTGAATATTTCCAAAATCTCTATTCAGCCGAGAATATATCATCTCCCTTCTCTCCTTGGATGGCTCGATTTCCAGCCTTAGAAACTCATCAATTAGATCTCCTTCAGAGGCAAGTATCCCCAGTTGAGATCAAGAATGTAGCTTTTGAGATGAGAGCCTTCAAAGCTCCGGGACCAGATGGCTTACACCCTCACTTCTTCCAAACTTAATGGGATTTGATTGGACATAAGATATGTGATCTGGTAATTAGGATTTTTGATAACCCGGAGGATGTGCAAGAAATAAACCAGACAAACATCATTCTAATTCCCAAGGTAGATCAACCTGCATCATTAAAAGACCTTAGGCCTATCTCTTTGTGCAACGTGAGCTATAAAATTGTCAGCAAGGTTATTGCTAATCGATTTAAAGGTATCAAGAGCCACCTTATAGCAGAAAACCAATGTAGCTTTATCTCCAGGAGACAAGGTGTGGACAATATCATCATAGCTCAGGAGGCAATCCATACTTGAGATTCAAGAGAGGCAAAAAGGACTACATAGCTATGAAAGTAGACATGGAAAAGGCTTTTGATAGGCTTGACTGACGTTTTTTGGAATTCACTCTTTATAGCCTAGGATTGGGTGCGGGCTTTCTTAAATTGATTATGAGTTGTGTTTCATCATCTTCCATGAGCATTATCTGGAATGGAATTCCCTCTGATTCTTTCAATCCTTCAAGGGGGTCAGGTAGGGTGATCCTTCGAGTCCATATCTGTTTGTTCTATGTATGGAGTTACTCGGTCAGCTAATCCACCAGGAGGTTGAAATGGAGAATTGGCATCCCCTTCAAATAAGCACTTCTGGTCCCCGTATTTCCCATCTTTTCTTTGTAGATGACCTCCTTCTCTACGATGAAGCTTCAAACGAGCAGATGGAGGAGATAAGAAATGCTATGGAACTGTTCTACCGGGTTTCTGGCCATAGGATTAATCTGAATAAATCTAAAAGTTCGTGTCCAAAAATGTTCATTTTAATTGAGCATACGAGATAAGCCAGATTGTGGGGGTTGGGCTAACGGCTGACCTTGGGAAATATTTGGGAGTTCCTCTCTTGCACAAACATATGGTTAAGATGACCTTCGCTCCGCTTCTCCAAAAGGTGAGATCAAAATTGTCTAACTGGAAAGGTAAATACCTGAGTATGGCTGGCCAGATGGTTCTCATCAAGTCAGTTCTATCTTCCATTCCTCAATATCAGATGCAATCAACTCTGGTTCTGAAAGGAGTCCTTTCAGCAATTGAAACATTAAGCAGAGACTTCTTTTGGAATTAGCACGATGATACAAAGAAAATGCACCTGATAGCATGGGACATTCTCAAAAGAAGGAAGCATGAAGAAGGCCTAGGAATAAAAGACCTTCACTGCCAAAACAAAGCTTTTCTCTTGAAATTGTGTTGAAACCTAATTACAAAACCGGAAGCCCTGTGGGTGAAATATTTACATGCTAAATACTCATGTGGCATAGCTTCGGTTCCACAAGTGCAGAGGTGGCATAACCAATCGGCTGTGTGGAGTGGAATAGGAGCAGTTTGAGAAGATTTCAAAAGGGGACTTGGCAAGAAGCTCAGAAGTGGAAGGAATGCTGGGCACCAATGGACAAGCTGCTAAAATTTTTCATTGAAAGGAATATGCACCTTGTAGATATGGAGGATCCTGTTTGCTCCTTTACATCTCCAACGGGTCATTGGGACAGGGCCAAATGGGAGACTTTTCTTCCTAATTGGGTGGTTGATAAAATCATGATGCTGACCCCACCTATGGGTACTGCGGAAGACATTGTTTGTTGGCAGAATGCTCCTGATGGTAACTTCAGCGTGAAATCAGCTTACGAAGGTATCTATCACCAGCAGATCCTCAGTAATCAACCTCACTGGTGACATTTATGGCACTGGGGAATTCCTGAAAGAATCAAACACTTTATGTGGCAAGTATTCCATGAGAAGCTCCCAACAAATGAGATAAGAGCGAGGCATAATCCAAGTGTTCCAAACACTTGCCCTTTTTAGTGTGAGAGCGAGGAGAGCATTCTTCATGTATTGAGAGATTGTGAGCAGGCCCAGAAAGTGTGGTTTTCTTTAACTAACTATCTATACTTTACTATGTTTTCTTCTGGTAGTTTGCAGGCTTGGCTTAAATGGAACTTACAGTACTCTCCAGGAAACAAGAGGATGGCTAGATGGTCATGGCAAAAAGTATTCAGTACCACATACTGGCTCCTTTGGAAGAACCGATGCTGTCAGGCATTTGAAGGTAAAGCGGACAACCCAGAAGAGATAGTTCACAAATGCATATACCATCTCTCGAAAAGTGTGGAGAGCGGATGTTTTCATCACCAGATATTCCAAGTTCCTGAGAGAGGTATACTCAACTAGCAACCCCCAGAGGAGGACTCCCTTCGTATAGACATTGACGGTTCAACTGCCAATAATGGTCAATCAACCTGTGGAGTTGTCATCCGCGATCAGCTAGGCATCTAGATACGTGGTTTAAACAGAAGTTAGAACATTCTTTCCCAATTGCTACGGAAATCCATGCAATCCAATGAGGACTTCAGCTATGTAAGCAGATGGGTCTTAAGAAAATCAGGTTGTTCACAGATTCTCTTCAGGCCATCCACTTATTATCGACACAGTGTAGGATTGATCACCCTTTGTATGATGTCATTTTAGATACCAGGTCCCTTATCTATGCATACTGGGATTTGGAGATCTCCCATACCCATAGGGAAAATATTCATTGTGCAGATTTTCTTGCACGAATGGCTCATATGAACAGCTAGGATTACGTGGAATTAGGGATTTCCCTTATGGAATGTATCCATCTTTTTGCTTTAGAGTGTGGTGTATTACCGCAAGAACAATCTGTAGGACCTAGCCCATATGTTCTGTAATCTTTCAAGCTTTGCTTGCCTTTGTATCACAAAAAAAAAAAAAAAAGAATTGTTGGATCCTAGTCTAAGAAATTTTTGTTCAAGAAATGAAGTTATTAAATGCATTCATATAAGCTTGTTGTGTATCCAGGAAAATCCAGCTTTAAGACCTACAATACAATCTATTATGGTGATGCCGAGTTGTCACTCCATCACATTGAAAGATCCTCAAGAGCCAGTATTTTTATTTATTGATAGCCAAAGAACATAATCAAACAATCTAGCAATATTTTTTGAGAATAGCTCGGATCAATCTACAATCATGTCTGTGTAATGGTCTGTGGATGAAGATCCAATTTCTGACATGTTTCATTGTTAGTATGTACGTTTGTTCATCTAATTAACTACTCAACTTAACTAGTATTTTGTAAAATATTGGGGGGGAATCTCTAAGGAGTACAAGAATAAGAGATGAAAAAGAAAGTAGTGCACAGTATCTTCAAGGCATGGCCTGTACTTTCCTTTAAGCTTAATTCGCCCCCACCTATACCTATCTTACAGAGTGTAAGTTGGATTGAGGGGCAAATTTCCTACAAGATACAACGAAGACCCTTGAGCATGGATTACACTCCCAATACTCAAGCATGACAACAATGGCTTCTACAAAATGATAATTTGACTTTATCTTTGTGCGCACTCAAGGACAAAGACAATGAGTTTGATCTCTTGTTGTATGATTTCTGATGTGTTAGAATAATTGATGGTGCTGGGTATCTCTAGGCCATAAAGTAGTGCCTCCTTGAAGTGGTGCCTCTTGAAGCAACACCTCTTCAATTAAAAATTATATTGATTTGTTAAATTCATGAATCTCATATGTTGATTCATGAATAGACATATGAAAAGTTATACCTTTATATTATGTAGAGTTTTCTCTTAAACACAATACAACTTTTCATCAAGTGGTGGCTGCCACATCTCTTGTTATAACCTTTCATATATGTCTCTAAAAGCTGAACAGATATAACATTGATGACTTTTAGTATTATAACTCCTTACACAACTCTTCATATAGATCCCTTATTTCAAATAACATGACTTTACAAAAAACACATCTCTTCATTTTAAAATATTCCAACAATCCCCCATCATTTTAAAATGATCACAAACTTTTATGACTTCTAAAATCTCATGTTGTCAGTAAAGGTATCTCGAGGATTTGAACCTTTACCTCAGTCACAAATGGTTGCCCCCATCCTAAATAATATAGTAGACTAAGCTTTGAACCAATTATCTCATATGAACAGGTGTACACGAATTACGCATGGGATCTTAGGCCATTGTATGCCACTTTAAATGGCACATTTATTCGTGGTCTTGTGTCGGTATCCTTTTTATGAGAACATTTTAGAGTCAAGCCTTTGGACTCTTAGAAGTGGCTTCACTTTATTCTCATATAGATAGACTCCAACAAGAGCATTACCATAATAAATGCTCCATCAAATATCTGCTTACAGATCATTTAAGAGCCAATTTGAGGCTCAACCTACCCCTTTAAAATCTCATGGTTACCAAGTATTTTCCAACCTGAGACGTATTAAAAATCAAGTACTTACAACCACTTTAATAGTGTACTTTCACCATTGAACTCAAGACTTGATATGATGGTCAAGAATGCGTTGGGTTTTCACTATTGGTGATCAAAATTTATAGGGCTTCAACCCCATCCCTTACTTTTGTCAAAGGATATGCAAGATTCAATTCAGATCTTATATAACTAATGGAAATTACTCCATTTAAAATCAAATCTTTCACCTAGTTATGTCTTATTTCAATATGTCATGACTTTCCATTATAAACTTGACTATAAGCCCTTACAAGAGCAAATTGACTATCACAATGAATAGATATTGGTGCCATTGGCTTGAACCATATAGGAATTTCAAGCAACAAATTTCTTAACCATTCCACTTCCTTTCTACATGCCGCCAATGCTATGAACTCAGAGTCCGTAGCAGAATCTGCTATACAAGTCTGTTTCTTTGACCCCATGAATAGCACCCCCACCAAGGGTGTAGACCCATCCACTTGTGGATGCATGATCCTCTGAGTAAGTTATCCAACTAGCATTTGTATATCTGATGCTACTAAATTTTAAATATGCACCACAAGTGTACGGGTCGTTAGAATAATATAGTAGCAAATCAAGGTCATCCCATAGAGATCCAAGGTAATAGATAATTAGGCATTAAAATTCCCATTTTCATTTAAGTTGAACAAATCAAAGGAAGAGATTGAAAGACAATTTAAACAAATGTAAAAGAAATAAATCTAATGATTTAAAGACTTCAATTGATAAAAACAACCTAGAGTGGCTAATCCCTTCTTTAAGTTTTAGAGCATGCATTTACCCAATTAAAAGTATTTAATGTTAAATTGTTAATCTAGAGTTTAAATGAATATAAGTATCTTCCAATCACTTATACTCCTCTCTCAAGTTAAAATTGTTATTCCTAACTAATTTACTCAAGAGGCAATAAATGTCCAAATTCACTCTAATATGATTATATGGGTCCAATAGGTATATTCCTATCCTATTGGCAAATTAGAATAAATTCTAATCCCACATTACTTAATCCTATGGTTCAATTAAGATCCCTCTTCCAAGGATAATCTAAATTCCCCAAATTCATACTTAGTGGTGATCAATCACTAGGTAGATAAAATAATACAAGATTAAGTAAACAAAAATTAACACTAAGCACAATTAAATGATTCATACATGCTCAAAATTCTCAAATTAGTTCATAGCTACTCTAAGTTGAAAAAGAACTAGCCACACATGAATTTAATTCTAATCACAGCAGCAGCAAATTCAGAGCCACGAATCAGTGAAGAGGCAAACAACATAGTGGAATAAAGAAAAATTGCAATTCAAATCACTCTTCACAGTTCACAAAACAGCACAGCGAATTCAAAGTCAAACTAATGCTAAAGCAATAGAGTAAAAATTGCACAGTGGCGCTGCCTCCTCTGCTTCCGCTGCTTACTGCTCTCGTCAAGCTCTGCTTCTCAGCCCCTCCATGTTCGCTGCTCTCTTTCTCTTTTTCATTCGCTGCTGTGTTTCTCTTTTTCTTTTCTCACTGTGCGGCTGTCCTGTCTTTCCCTTCTGTGCGTGACTTCCTCTGCTTTTCGATAGATGATGAAGATGAATTGCGGCTGCTCTCCTTCTTTTCCACTTCTTTAATTGTGCGGCTGTGTCTTTTCTCCTTGCTCACTCTCCGCTGATCTTTCAATGTATTGCGGCTGTCACCCCTTTCTTCAGTCCATCGCCTCTACCTATATAGTTTAGGTCTTCTCCCACTTTTCCAAATTGCTCAAAACGCTGTCGTGTCCTCTTGCTCTTCCAATTTCCAATTCAGCCCAAAATGCTGTCATGACCTCTCCAGTACGTGGCTTTCAATTGGTTTGATCCAATGATTCTACTTCCCTAGCCCAAAACCATGTCACCTGCTCCCCTAAGGGGGGGAAAACTATTTAATAATAATAACAAAAACTAACATAAAGCAAAATAAATATAATATGGCATCATTTTATTTTATTATTATTTTTCCTTCAAAATATTGAAAATTAGAATATTTAAAATAAAATCTCTAGATAATGTACCAACTTGATATCTTATAAAATCTCAAGAAAATCATCTTAAATTAGCATTGATAACTCCCCAATTATATCAAAATGTCTCTCAAATATATTTAAAATGGGGAGTTATCAATATCCTTGCAAAATTGAAGGATTACCATATAGGTTAAACTATAGTTAATTGTTCCTTTCAAGTACTTCAATACTCTTTCCACAACATGCCAATGTGTCATACTTGGATTGCTTTTATATCCACTTAATATTCCCATGGCATATGCTATGTCTGGTCTTGTACATTTCATAGCATACATTAAGCATCCAATCACATTTGAATGTTTGTGTTGTCTTATAGGAAAACCTTTATTTTGTCCTAAATTCATACTAGAATCAAATGGAGTAGAATCAATGTAATGAGACTAAGAAAGCCGAAGACAATTGTTATCTCTAACAATCTTGATTCCTAGTATGACATCTGCCTCTCCCATATCCTTCATGTCAAAGTTATCATAAAATAATTTATTTGTTTCATTTACTTCGTCTAGATCAATACCAAAAATTAACATTTCATCTACATATAAACATTTGTTAGATTCATTGATTCTATACCCATTTGCTTGAACAACTTCATCAGACTTTTTATGCCATTGCTTAGGGGCTTGCTTAATTCCATAAAGAGACTTAATTAATTTAAACTTTATGTTGTTGACTAGGAACCACAAACCCTTCTGGTTGTGTCACATACGCCTCTTCTTCCCACTCTCCATTAAAGAAATCTGTTTTAACATCCATTTGATGGATAACAAGATTGTATATAGAAGCAAGTGCTATACTCTAATAGTGGAAATCCTTTCCACTGGTGTATATGTATCAAAATAATCAATTCCTTCCTTTTGTGTAAAGTCCTTAGCGACCAACCTAACCTTAAATTTATTTATAGATCCATCTACCTTTAATTTCCTTTTGAAAATCCATTTACAATTAATGGATTAAGAACCAGGAGGGAGGTCTACTAGTTTCCAAGTTTTATTTCTCATTATTGAATCCATTTCATCTTGTATAACCTCTTTCCAAATGGCTGCATCTTGAGAGTTCATAGCCTCTTCAAATGTTTTAGGGTCATTTTCTAAATTAAAACAAATAGGTGAATAATTTTCAATCTCTTCTCTAGTCCCCTCAACAAGAAACATGAAGAAATCAGAACCATAGGTTTTGGCCCCTTCCTAGCCCTTTTACTTCTTCTAAGTTCTATTTTTTCTAGAGTATTCTCATTAAAAACATTCTTATCTAGATTTGACTCCCTATTGGAATGAAAAGTGTCATTGAACTTCAGGATTAAGTTAAACTTTTGTTCTTGGAAAATTGCATCCCTTGACTCAATAACTTTATTGATAGGGTATGAATCATTTGGTTCCATTACCAAAAATCTATATGCCTTACTGTTTTCATCATATCCGAAGAAGATGCACTCAATTCCTTTTTCACCCAATTTCTTTCTTTTGAATTCTGGAACTTTCACTATTGCCATGCATCCCCAAACTCTAAAGTAACTGAGATTGGGTTTTCTTCTCTTCCATAATTCATATGGGGTTATCCTGTTCCTTTTATTAGGAACTTTATTTAATATATGACATGCAGTTAACAACGCTTCTCCCCAATATCCACTAGCCAGACCAACGTAAGATAACATGGCATTTACCATTTCCGCTAAAACCCTATTTTTCCATTTTGCTATACCATTTTGTTGTGGGGAATAAGGGGTAGTCACTTGATGTATTATACCAACAGATTCAAAATATTCTTGATCATAATATTCTCCCCCCCCCCATCTGTCTTTAAGCACTTAATAAAGGTTTCAAATTGAAGTTCTACTTCAGTTTTAAAGATCTTAAATTTGTCTAAGACTTCATCCTTTGAATGCATTAAATAAGCATAACAAAATCTAGTGTAATCATCAATGAAAGTCCCAAAATATTTTTTACCACCTAAAGTAGGCCTACCATGCAAATCACAAACATCAAAATGAATTAATTCTAATAATTTAGATCTTCTTTCTTCTTTAGGGAAAGGATACCTTGTTATTTTAGTTAACATGCATGTAGTGTGAGACTCATGGTTACTAGCTATCTTTGAAATCAATTCCAGATTCATCATATTATTTAATTTACCAAAATTAACATGACCCAAATGATAATGCCATAAATTACAAGAATCAACAATATAAGCAGAGTTGTAAATATTACACTTGAACATGTTCTCACAAAAATAACCCTGGCCTACAAACATTCCACCCTTAGTGAGAACAAACTTGTCTACCCCAAATATAGACTTAAACCCAAACTTATTAAGTAAGGGTACTGAAATTAAATTCTTTCTAACTTCTGGTACAAAATAGACATCTCTTAAAGTAAGAGTTTTCCCCAAAGTGAATTTAATTTCCACAGTCCCTTTTCCCTTCACTTGAACAATTGAAGAATTTCCCATGTAAAGCATGTCACCTTCTTCCTTTAGTGTCTTGAAGAAGCTCTTGTTTTTGCACACATGACGAGTTGCACCAGACTCCACCCACCATGACTCATCATTGTCAACAAGGTGGATTTCAGAAATTACCACCACAAGATTGTCACATTTTGTGGAAGAACTATTCTCTTTCTTCTTTTTCAAAAGACGACACTTATTCTTATAATCCTTTAATTCTTGTGACCTTCTTGTTCTTGGGATTTATCTTTCTCCTTCCCTATTTTCTTAGAGATCTTGTGAAACTGTCCTTCCTCCACCATATAGACTTTCTCATGAGCATTGGCATCTTTAGCATCATCCTGCTTTCATAATTCTTCTTCCAAACGAAGACAATTCCCCAACTGCTTAAAAGAAGTATCTTCCTTTTTATGTTTAAGACTCTTTTTGAAATATTTCCATGAATGAGGAAGTTTGTCTATAATTGAAAGGACAATAAAAGATTCATCCATATTTATTTTATGTTGTTTAATATCACTCACAATAAGTTCTATTTCATGCAATTGCTCCATGACGGATCTTCCATCAATCATTTTATAGTTATTAAAATGAAAAACAAAAAACTTCTTACTTATGGAATCCTCTTCCTTGTATTTTGTTTCTAGTTTATCCCAGAGTTCTTTTGCAGAGGCTAAGTCTTGATACACATCGAAGAGAGCATCACCGAGCTCATTGAGGATATGCCCTGTGTAGATGAAGTCATCATTCTCCCATTTTTGTCTCGCTCTGATTTGAGTCATAGTCTCTTTTTCTCCTTCTTGGGGTTGGGAGTGGTAAGACAATATGCAACATCCAATGTTGTCAAGAGAAACTTCATCTTCTTTTTCCATCTTAGGAAGTTACCACCATCAAATCTTTCTAACTTGACAAAGTTTGTAGTCAACTCCCTCAAAGACGCCATTTGGATTCATGTTTTGAATTTATGCAAATTGACATTTTGACTATAAATTTTATTCACGTTTTGAATTTGCAAGGGCAAAAGAAGCTAACGTGTGGAATTATGCATATAATTAATACTACTCCCTCTGGTCCTTTTTATAAGAGCCCAAAATTTGAATTGTTTTGTTTCATTTTATAAGTGCCCGATAAGAGTTGTTTGAATATTTAATGAGTTTTTTTTTTCATTTTTGCCCCTCATTAATTATATGAATTGCATTAATTAAAAAGTTGGTGATACCTATATTTACTTTATTTCTCTCCCTTACTTATCCCTCATAAATAAGGGCATACTTGAAAAAAAAAAAAGATTTATTTCATACATACTTATTATTTTTAACTAATTTTAATTACTTTTTCAAACCATGTAATTCAGTTATTATGCTCTTATAAAAAGCACCAGAGGGAGTATAAGCTAGCACTTAGCGCAGCTTGTTGAGTAATGCTTTAAGACTCACACACGTACTCCTCATTTGATATTTCAAATTATTTAGTTCATTATTATTTTATTATTAGGTTTGATGTTTATTTAATATTTATTATTTTTTAGGATTAGATATGGATATTATATCTTAGATATTTTGATTTGATTTTATGGCTATCTTTAGGTTTGCCTATATAAAGGCATATTTGTACTCTCTTTTATTCAGAGATTAATAATAATATTTTGGAGGTTCTTATTCAGGCTTCCCTTGTCTTTTCTTTTCTTTTTTTTTCCCCCCCTTTTCTTGACTGCAACAAAGTAGAGCAATAATAATCTTCAATTTTTCCTTGATAGAAAAGCAAGAAGCTGAGTTCAAATTTGCCAGCATGGTGCGGTGGGGCCAAAAGTAAATGATAATGAAGGCACACGAGACTTGAAAAGTGGGTCTTCTTCATGCGAGTGTAATACGGGGTTAAAAGAAGATGGTCCTATCTAAGCTAATTTATCCTCATGTTACGTGGCTTTTATTCATTTCTTGGTCACGACTCACGAGCCAAAAGTCTAGCCTGGTCCCTACTTTGATTGTTTAACAACTTAACCACGGAAAATAAATTCAAATGATCCTTATAATAATTTATACTTATTCTTAACACCCCCCCCCCCTTGAGTACTAGGAAACATCATTGATCATCAGAAAATGATTCGCTTCATGCATTCTATCAATCCATTTCTGCTCCTTAGTCTTATAATCCTTTTGTTTCCTAGAATCATCAAAGGACAGTTCATTTGTTCAGGCACAACTTATTCCCCGAACAGCACATACCTCACAAATCTCAATCGCTTACTGTCTTCCCTCTGCTCAAACGCCCTTCAAAGTGATGGATTTTACAACACCACCGTCAGACAAAACAGCGACACCTCCGTCTACGGCCTCTTCCTCTGCCGTGGAGACGCCACCATTCCGGCTTGTCAAGAATGTGTTTCCAATGCAATCACCGACATTACAACCCCTCAGAAATGCCCCAATACTACGCAAGCCGTAGGTTGGTACGACAAGTGCATGATACGATACTCCGATACGTATTTCTTCTCCATAGAGCAAGATGACCCCATGCGCATCCTGCACAACATAGCCAACGCTACAGACCCCTCCAGCTTTATGAAACTGGTGGTTGATACCCTGAGTGCGGTGGCGAAACAAGCGGCGTACGGTGGCGGCAGCAAGAAATTTGCAACCAAAGAAGCAAACTATAGCGATTTTGAAACTATATATTCTATGGGTCAGTGCACGCCGGATATATCAGCAGATGAATGTTATAACTGTCTGAGAAGAACAAGTGCAGAGTACCCGAGTTGCTGTTTTGGGAAGGTAGGGGGAGTAGTCCGTGCTCCCAGTTGTAATGTAAGGTATGAAGTGTACCCCTTTTATGAAGTGACTTCGGCGCCGCCAGAGACCCCTTCCAATGGTAAGGAGTTATAAGGTCATGCATGTTCTTCCTTTCTAATAGATGTATGGCATAAAAACAGTATACTCCCTCCCACCAGAGCTAGTTGACATTGATTAGAAAGATTAAGGAAACTAAATTAGTTATATCAAAATATTTATATTTAATGTTTTTAATCAAACTAATTAATCTGACTTATAAATTGATATATAATATCATAATACATAACATATGCTATGATAAAGTAATTTAATTTGCTTCTTTAATCTCCCTAAAAAGATCAACTGACTCTTATATTGAGGATAAGAAGTATACATGTAATTACAAAAAATCAGAAAATACATAAACTTTATGTTTTGTTTTTCGTTCAGATGAAAGCAAGATTTCAGATAGCGGAAAGAACTCAGCTGGGACAATTATGGCCGTAGTTGTTCCAGCAGTGATATTTATATTGCTTGTCTCCCCCTGCTTCTTCTGCCTTATTAAAAGGAGAGCTAAAAAGAAGGATTCCTCTTTTCCCCAAGAAAGTGATGGTACGATAACGATCAGATTTCATTTCCAGATCCTAGTCCAACATAATTTTCACTTGTTGTGGATGTCAGGAAGTTTCTTTTGTTGAATAATATCTTGAATTTACAATTACAATGAACACACACTTTCCAATTTTAGTTAACAGCTAGCTATGGTGCTAGAAAGTTGGTTGTTAATTGATCCTTTTTTATCCTTTGGTTATATAGTTGACATTTCAATTGTAGTATCTCTGCAATTTGATTTGGATGTCATCAAATCAGCCACAAACAACTTCTCTCCTGACAATAAACTAGGTCAAGGAGGATTTGGTGAAGTATACAAGGTATAAAATCATTTCCAATTACAGAAATTGGAATTACAGATAACGATATAAATTACTTGTTTGTAAATGGTTTTTTATAATTGTTTTTAATTTCAGGGTATCCTACCCAGTGGACAAGAGTTGGCTGTGAAGAGGTTATCAAGTAGCTCCAAACAAGGTGTAGAACAATTTAAAAATGAAGTTGTTACTATGGCAAAACTTCAACATAGAAATCTTGTAAGGTTACTAGGATTCTGCTTGGTTGAAGAAGAAAAGATACTCATATATGAATTTGTTCCGAAGAAAAGCTTGGATAGATTTCTATTTGGTAAGTTTCGTAGTTTTTTATTTTTATTTTTTACATTTAGGTACACATTAACTTATCCAGTCATATAATCTTTACCGCAAATTGGGTTTAAACTTGAGTAAGCTAGGATGTGAATTTATATTTTATCTTATTGTTTAAAATTGCATGTTGATCATACAGAACCTGGAAATAGAGGCGAATTGAATTGGTCAAAGCGTTATAAGATTATTGAAGGCATTGCAAGGGGGTTGCTTTATCTTCATGAAGATTCTCGACTCAAAATTATACACCGTGATCTCAAAGCTAGTAATGTATTGTTGGATCAAAATTGGAATCCAAAAATTTCTGATTTTGGTACGGCTAGAATTTTCAGAGTTGATCAATCCCAAGCAGACACGAGTAGAGTCGTGGGTACATAGTAAGTTACTTAAATCAAATTACATTTTCATGCAAATTGTTTTGTTTCATATTCTATAATGAATTAGAGAGAAGAGATCATTGATGTGTTCTATTTTGCAGTGGCTACATGTCTCCAGAATATGCTATGCATGGTCAGATTTCAGTCAAATCTGATATATATAGTTTTGGTGTCATGACCCTGGAGATTATATCCGGCAAAAATAATACATCTTTCTACATATCAAGTTGTGCTGAAGACTTGTTAAGTTATGTAAGTAGATTACCGAAGTGAATAAGCTCAAATAGCAGATAGGGAAATCAAAATCTTGTAAAGATTCATTACATGTATAATTGTATTTGCAGGCTTGGAAGCTGTGGAAGAAAGGGACGCCATTAGAATTGCTGGATCCTAGTCTAAGAGATTGCTATTCAAGAAACCAAGTTATTAAATGCATTCATATGAGCTTGTTGTGTGTTCAGGAAAGCCAAGCTCTGAGGCCTACAATACAATCCATTTTGGTGATGTTAGGTAGTGAATCTGTGACCCTACCAGCCCCTGAAGAGCCAGCATTTTTTGTCGATCATAGTGGAACAGATTCAAACAAACCCGCCATAATTGATGGAAATAGGTCCGATCAATCGACAAGCGGGTCTGTTCAACTGTCTGTGGATAAAGATCCGATTACCGACTTATACCCTCGCTAGTGTCCTTGTTTATTACTACTTGAATAATCAACATAGTAGTCTGGATATTGCATGTATTTGTCCATTGTTTACCTATAAAAGATTGTTCTTGGGAAGGTGTGAGGAAGGTGATTATAATACCATCTACCAAGCTTCAGAAATTGATCATAGAAGAGCCAATCTACTTAAATAAATATAATTATTCAGAAGTGGCTGATGAGTTTGTAACTCATGGAAATGGTCTGAGATAGTTCAGTTTTAGTAGTCATTAACTACCTTCCGAATGCAGATAAAAGAGGCACTTCAGCTTTTTTTTTTTTTTTTTTTTATATCTCTTATTAAAAAAAAAGTTTAAAACTGTTAATTTTAGAGAATTTACTGATTTTGATAAAGTTTTACTGACTCTCGTTTATTTTTGATACAATTTTTAATGACTCTCGTAGATATATTAGATTTCAGTTTATTACCTTTTTCATCTAATTTTACTTTTTGGTTTCATTTCATAATTCTGCATTCTGAGATTGTATAAAGTTTACTAATTACAAACATATTTAGTGTTAAATGCAGCAAATGGATTAGACTTGACAAATAATATAGTTTGCCAGAAAGTTCCACAAAAACAATTCTCGCTTCGGGTGCTTTCAACTATAAGGATTCAAAACTCCCCGCGGCTAATACATTATTTGTGCCTCCATATTTCTTCTTGGAGGAGGTCATGAATGTTCATGAACAAATGTAACTTAGATCATAAATTTCGTCGTTATTATTAGAAATTTTTGGGGGCTTTTTTTTAAGTTTTCTCCAGTTGTGCTAAGTTGGTGCTGTTTCAATTTCAGTTTGGTGCAGTTGCTCAACAATTTTCACACGCACACAGAGATGGAAGTTAAAAGCAATGTATCAAAAAAAGTTAAATGCAATCTCCCATCTTAGGCTTCAAGATTGTGATTTTGTATATTATATGAGTTTTTAGGGATTGATTATATTTCGAGGGATATAATCATTGGTTTTGTGCCTCTGAATTGTTGTCATTCAATTGCTCTCCCTCTTATAAGATGTTAAGATTTATAATAGTAGTTAGTACCATGGTTATTAAAACCGAACCAAACCTGCTTGGCTGGTTCGACCTCCAAACCGGTGGTTCACCTTACCAGCTTCTTGACGAAAAGAACCTATGGTTTATTGTGCCACCTGGTTTTCCCCATACAGGAAACTCAAAGTTATGTCATCAAAGTAAATGCTAGATAGACTCCTTGTTTGGGTTTTCAATCTCAAGGTTGTAAATGATGGTACCATTCTGATCAGAGGACTGTCGGATGGAGATGAAGTCAACGGAGTAGGAAGGAGGTTTGGATCTTGGGGCAAGCCACAGGATGAGAGCAAGAAGACCCAAGAGGCCTATAAATTGGAGAAGCCAAACGTAGAAGTTCTTTGGTTCGCACATTATTTAATGCTCAAAATTTGGAGCTCTAATGGGGTGTGGAAAAGTTTTGGGAGGATTCATTAGCTTTGTTTCATGTGTTATGGTTGGTCATTGATGCAAATGCAACAGGAATTTATCTAGGGCTGATGCCTTGTTACGAACAAGTGGGAAAGAATATATACCCTTGCTTGTGACCTAGGGGATCGTATTGATTCAAAGCGCGTAAACCAAAATGCATATAGAGATATGGAAACATAGTTATTAATTACATAGTTCCTACAACGTCTTCAACTTCCAAGTCAAGTGCAGTTCGCAGTTCCTGATGTTGTTCATTTATTTCATAACTATATTATTCTCCCATGTACTTGTTATAAAACCCATTTTGTTAAACACCGAAAGAAGTACTATGTAATGTTCGTATCAGTAGCTTTTAGAGAGAGAGAATTTCCGAATTCATGTAAGGTTATACTCAAACTCATGTTACAATAGTGACGACTTTCGCTTCTGTCATTTTTCAAGACTTGGATTGTTTATTTGCTCTGTCAGCCCCAGCCACTTGGTTATCATAGTGATGTCTTTCCTTTTTCAATCTGAGCTAATAAATTGAAATATACCAATAAACATAGTTGGTCTGATTGTGTAAGGCCCCATTAGATCCTTTTGGGTTTTAAGTTCAAGTCTCAAAGGACACAACCCTAATAGGAAGGGCAGCCACATACGTCGAAATTGAAACAATCAATTGCTCCTATAACTTTATGAGAGAACAAAACGAAACATTGTAAAAGTTAAAGGATTAAAGATGGACTTTTATTTGGTCAAGAAAAAAAAATGAACTTTTATTGATAAATTATTTTAGTTTAAATCAGATGATATATGTTAAAGGACATCATTTTGTTGTATTATATTAAATGTTAACAATATCAGAATCACCTAAACATTTCTGATTAAAGAAGCTTGATATCGAAGTAAATAATTAAGTAAACAGGAGAAAATCCCACGTTGGTCCTCTATCCCATATGTTTGGATTTAATTTATTAATTAATTTTACAAATATGTCCTTACTACTATAAAAAACATAAGTTATGGCGCTTAATTTAAAGAACATTGACATAGCTTCCAGCGCCATTAAAACAAGCTACGACACTTCTTGAATATATAGAAGCGCCATAGCTTGATCATTTAATTTTTTTAAAAAAAAATATATAAAGCCAAGGAGCTTTTACGGGGAAGTGTCATAGGAAGTTGGCACTTCTTATGGCGCTTCTCCAGGGAAGTGTCATTGGAAGTCATTTGACTTCCAACGGCACTGCCCTAGAGAAGGGTCATAGGAAGTCTTTTTTTTTAAAAATAATTTTTCATAATTATTTTATTTTCCTGATGTAAACCTCTATTTACAATCCAAAATCAACATCAAAATGAAATAACATAGCACATATCTTTTGCAATATTGTGTCTTCATGTATTAAGCATAAAAGAAATCCAGCATTTATCATGCTTAAACTTAAGGAATACACGTTACTTCTACGGATGATTAAACTAAGTATTATTATATTTGTAAGCTCAAAAATTAAAAAACTTACAATGTACAGGAAGTTCAAGAAGACAGAGTTGAAACTTCAAATAAATACTTGAAAACACAATTATGAGCATACATGTAAGATTCATGACAGTTTTCAACTAAAAAAACGTGGACCAAATGTTGAAAAAAAAAAACAATTACATGCTAGAGAGCTTCTGAAGGAGGCCGAGACAAGAAGAAAAAATACACGTGAGAGAAGAAGCTATGTACTGCAACGGAGATCTGAGAAATGGGGGAGTTAGAGCGAACGCGGAAAGATGAAAATGAAAATAGTGGGCTGTAGAAATTATATAGCACCTTGTATGACGCTTTATGTGGAAGCGCCATACAACGTGGGCCAATTTAGAGGGAAAAAAATTTGAAAGCCTTGGAAGATGGGGCCACCGCCTTGAGTTTTGACTTTATATGCCTTTAAAGGCATATATTACATGCCTTTAGCACAAGCACCTTTAAAGGCCTTTCCTTCCCATAGAATTTTTTTTTAAAAAAATAATTTTACCTAATAAATTAAATATAAAAGATATTGAGTAAATTAAACAAGTAATAACTAATAAAATTATATTTGTACGATTAAAAATTAAAAAACTTATAATGTATAGGAGGTTTTAGAGAGAGTTGTAACTCCAAGCAAATACCTTAAAAAAATTATAAGCACACATAAAACTACAAGCTAAGATTCATGACAGATTTTAAACTTAAAAAAAAGAAAGAAAACTATAGTGCCAATCAACGAAAGCTTATGTATTAAAAAAAAAGACTTATAATTAGACTTATATTTCCCAGCAAACAATAGTAGCATTTATTATAAACTAAGATTTTGGAATTTAGTAAGTAAAGGCAAGCGTCATACAAGGTGTGTAATTTTTTTTTTTAAAAAAATAACCCCTTGTATGGCGCTTCTCCAGGAAAGCGTCATACAAGGTATTAGGCAGCTATGACACTTTCCTGGTTAAGCACCATAGCTGCAACATGTATTTTTTTTAAAAAAAAATAGATGTATCCTTTGACACTTGTTTAAAAAAGTGTTATAAGATTAGCGTTGTTAATCTATATTTTGTAGTAATGCCTTTAAATTAAATTATTTCGTAATTTTCTTCTAGATTAAGATCATTAAACCCGCCAACTAACGATATTCAATAATTCAAGATTAATAAAAAAAATATTATAGAAATGATTGTGAATTGAAATACAAAAATTTAGATTTTTTATACTCATAATTAATTGCATAAAATGCAAAGAGAGATAAATAAAAATATAAGATTAATATGAAAAACAAGTGAACATTATTAGTAATTACATATATTACACTTTATTTAAATGATTTTTGTTACTATAATATTATAAAAAATATAATTAAAAATAAATTTCCTCTAAAAATCTATGAACAAGAGCTTAAGGTTAAAAAAAATAAAAATAAAAAATCAGAGCACGCCCGGTCAAGGGAAAGAGAAGTAAACGGGACATCTCTTATCCCTGTAAGCATCTAAGATGGAGCCATCAGGGCCCACAGCCACGTCACAGTTGGCGTGCACCCGATGGTGCTTACTTTCCCACATGGATATTTTGAATTTGATCATGGCCGTTCAATCGAAACGGAACACCACGGTCCCTTTCGCCTTCTTATCACCCAACATTTCCGTCCCACGCGCATCACTCATCTTCAACGTAGCTCCCCTCAGAACGCCGCCAACCACCGTCGTCTTCTTTGGCTCCTGATAGGACGGACGAAGTAGCGGCTTCGACCAGATATTATGAAAATTTACAAATAAGCCTCTCAGTGTCATCAGAACAAATAAGTCTCCTCATCAATTTGGTTTATTGCTGGAAAATATGAACAGCTACATGTGGCCAAACTCATACCACTCTCACTTTTATTATAAATTCAATTTGGAAAAACATTTTTATCAAAAATAGAAGTCCACCTTGAGAGTTATTATGGATTTTTCTAAATTCCAATTTTTCCTGGTTGAAAATATAGGTGAGAGAAAATATATAACATCTTTTTTTCAATACTAATTTAAATGTCTTAAATTCTATTTTCTTGTTCTCCATGTGAGATTTTGTCAAACTAGACTTACAATAAAAACTATTCCCTCCAGTTCATAATATAAGTCACTTCTAAAAAAATACATTGGTCCACAATATAAGTCACTTGGAGAGTAATTAATGCTTATTTATCAAATTTTCCCATGTAGTTAATGCTTAAATGTGAGTTTTTGTATGTTCTCTCTCATTTGAAACCTAATTTAATATAGTAAAGTTGGGAAAAAATTTCAATTTAAGACATTTAATGAGTTAACTACTATTTCTTAGTTCTGGTGAATTAGTTGAATAATCTTAAATTATGGACAAGAGGGAGTATAGTGGCTTTTGCAAGTCTCGCTCTGCTTCTTGTGCCTTAAATGGAGAGCAAGGATGAATGGTTCACTTCATAAAAATGGCATATATGTTATCTGTTGGACTTTGGGTCCAAGTCCGCCCTTGATGGGCCGGACTATTTGATTAAGGACATAAGTGGCCTTATCAAATAATGAATCAATTAGCATTAATTGTGATTTGGCAAATAAATCGGTAATCAATTGTGGGATTGTGAATTAAGGAGCAAATCGCCATGATTAAGAAATTGATTGAGAATCAATCAAATTCAGTTGCCGTCTTGAGGAGCAAGAAAGGGTGCACACACTTGCTAATTAGTGGTCACTCTGATCACTATAAATAGGGTGTGCCTCTACCATTGCAAATCACCCCTACCATTGAGCTTTCTAGCAATCCCCTCTTATATACCATCTTGCTTGTTCTGGTGCACTGCTGTGCAATTCCATATTAGACTCTTGTAGTCTAATACTTACGTGGGTTCTCAAACCCGGATCCGACTCGACCCGATACGTGTTTCTACACTATATCTACTGCTTTGATTCCTTCATTGGTATCAGAGCCTGCCAGATCTTGTGGCTGTTTATGATATGTGTTCTGCCATTTTTTATATATACATGTATATATGTCAACGCCTGCGTGTATATATATATATATATATTTCTATTTGCACATGTTCATATGATTCTTACTATTCTTCCGCTACTACTCTGTGAATCTGCATGTCCTTTGTATTAATCTATACCACATGCAACATGAACCTGTGCCTCTCTGTCTCTCTTCATCTCTCTCTCCTTTGCAACAATTTTTTTGTTCACATGTACTCACATGATCAATTGCGTTTTTGCTTCTGTTTAATGACCATTTCCTTGAAGCATGTCTCTTTTTCATTTTCAAAGATCAAAATTGCAAAATGTTTTCTCTCTTCTCGTTGTCTTTGTAAGTGTCGTTTATAGTTTTGGAATATGTATGAATCCGAAAAACAGAAACTTGAACATATAACTAAGTGCATGAGATCATAAAACGTAAGAAGAAAGAGAAGGACCGTGCTTTCTGTGTGAATCCGACGGTCACCGACAAGCTTCAAAGAATTGGATCTTCAAAAACGTAAGCCTCTGGGTGAAAAGAGGTGATGAACGTGAAGTAATCGAGGAGAGGTCGGAGGAGGGAGATATAAGGGGACGAAGCCGGCCGGGTCACGTAGGAAGAAGATGACCCAGGGGGGCCAAAACGGCGTCGTTTTGGCCAGACCCCAAAATGCGCCGTTTCACTAAGTGAAACGACGGCGTTTAGGCACTGGCTGAAACGACGTTGTTTCAGCCAGTGGGGGCACTGCGTTTCAACCAAGTGAAACGCAGCGTTTCGGGTCAGCGACCCGAAACCCGATTCAAAGGCCAGTAGGTCGATTCATCCTACCCGAACTGGCCTAACCCGATTTCCAAAAAAAAAGGGAAAAAAAATTTTTTTTTGTGGCAGCACGCCTTTGTGGCGCGTGGGACCCACCCCTAGGCTATATTGATTAATTAATAACATCATCGGACTCAGTGCACCAGGACAAGTCTACTGGTATTGACATTGTGTCAAAATAGGGTCCCTAAGGCGGCACGTGAGATACACGCGCCACCACCCGAGAGTAGAACTTCCCAGTTTCCTATTTTTAAATGAGTTTTTTTTCAACCAGAAACCTTTAGGTGGCGAGTGGGGGTGCGTGGGGCGCGTGCAAGGGCAGTTTTGGAATTTTTTTTGGCCCTAAAAATGTTTAAATTCATGATCTTCAAATTGGTATGTTTTTTGTCTGTTTTTAGAAATTATTCAGAACATTTTATATACGTTTTTGAGTGTTTTTTACCCTAAACTATTTAAAATAAGTTCTGAAAATTGTTTTTCTTTGTGATAAACAATTATTGGTCATATGTGGCAAGTATACACACTAACCAATCCTTTGATGGGACTCCTCCTGAATATTCTCCGGCTTCTGATGATGAAAAAGAGGTAAAGACCTCAAGTGGAGTTGGAAGCACCAACAAGAAGGGTCCCCCTTTGTCACTACAAGACTCCAACACACCTGACGAGGTGAAACAAGAAGAGAAAGCAAAGTTCATATTCGATGAGTTTGAAGAGGAAGAGGTCGATAGACCAAGAACTAGTGCTCTAATCAAATCTCTTGTTGAAAAAGATTATGATAAATATGTTCAAATCAAGAGCATCTATGGTCATTTGTGGATATGGTAGACAAGTCACTAATGCCAGTGACGCTGAGTTCTACGTAAGAGCTATGGTGGAATATCGTGAGCAAGTGACAAAGAGGGGTCATCTCCATTGCCTAGGATTTTGGAAAGACGTTTTCAAGAAAGGCATAAACAATATGGATAAAGGAGCTCATAGAGCTAAGGCTAGGAAAACCTTTCTAGATTTTGGCATTGATGTACCTCGTTATTGAAACTTGATTATCCATGTTATAGTTTGCTTGTTTTTGAATTTTTTTTCATTGCAACTTATATGAACCTTTCATGGATTATTGCTTAATGAATAATTTTTTTTTGGAATTATTTATTCTACTTCCTTATGATGCTTTATTTGAGTGGGAGCATATTTTTTTTCTGGAATTATGTTTTCTTGAAAAAATATTATAGGGATATGTTTGAATAAGAGTATAAATTGAGAAAAATGAGCGGTAAACTAGAATGAGTGGGATGGGGGTCAACCTAGTTGATTCCTAAACATGAAGCTAGCAAACTATCATTCTATTAATTTCTACTCTTAAACAAAGAGATAGTATCTCAAAATGAAATTGCATACCTAATGAAAATGCATGTCTATGTGACAGAAAAATGGCTTAAATGACAAGCAAAACTTTTGTTGCTAATCTCGTTAGAGGAGACAAGGTGCATGGTGAGAACTTTGGCATGTGGCGCCGTAAGATCTCGTATGTCTTGGAAGAACAAGATGTCATAGATGTCTTGACCAATGCGCTTCAGTAACCCAATGCTAATGCATCACGAAGGGAACATGACACTTTTATGACCTGGAAAAGAAAGGATACCATCGCTTGGATCACAATGCTTGCGGCAATGACCGACAATGTGATATGTCAATTTGAAGGACATGTCACTGCCTCTGCCATATAGACAGTGCTGAAAGAAATGTTTGATGGTACTTCTGATGCAAGACTTAGGAGAATCACCGTCAAGCTTGACAATTATAAGCTGGGTCTAAACACTACCATAAGGCAGCATTTGAGGAAAATGCAGAATATGATAAGGGAACTTATCGAGGTAAGAGGAACCCTTTCTGAAGCACAGCAAGTACAAGCTGTTGTGAGTTCACTCCCTGCAAGCTAGGACCACATAAAGCACACCATAACTCACAACAACACCATCAAGACTTTTGTTGATATTGCTCGTCACATCCAATTGGAGGATAACTGTATGTACGATGCAAAGACCAATGGTC
This sequence comes from Inga laurina, assembly GCA_963855925.1. NCBI lineage: Eukaryota > Viridiplantae > Streptophyta > Magnoliopsida > Fabales > Fabaceae > Inga > Inga laurina. The sequence continues at coordinate 80,094,595 of OY979701.1, read as the reverse complement.
AAGCACTCTTAACTAAAGAAAAAGGAGCTTCATCCCAGAAGCGGAAGCCCAATAAAGGCAAGGGACCCCAAAAGAAGAAGGGGAACCCAGGGGCAAAGAAGGATAAGAATGCCTTCAAGAAGAACAAGAAACCTGCAAAGAAGTAAGACCTTTCCAAGGTCAAGTGCTACTCTTGCGAAAAGAAAGGCCATTTTGCAAAAGATTGCTTTGAGAAGAATAAGGTACTATGTGATAACCCTTCTTATTTTTCTTTTGTTTCTAGTACTGCCTTTATAGCTGAGGCTAATCCTATATGGGTTATAGACTCAGGGGCCACAGACCATGTGAACAGAGATCGGGGGAACTTCACGGAGTTTCACAAGCTACCAGCTAGAAGCAGATGGCTTTACGTTGGGAATAATGCGATGGTAGAAGTCAAAGGGATCGACACCTGTAAATTGACTTTACAAGGCAGGTGAACCCTAATTTTGCGAGATGTCCTCTACGCTTTAGAGATCCGACGAAACCTAGTGTCTGTTATTTCTTTAGTTAAATTCTATTTTAATGTTAATTTTCATGATCAAGTTGTTGACATTTCAAATGGGACCGATTATTTCGGATTTGGTTGTATTTTGGATGGTTTCTTTTTTTTAATGAATTATGATTTTAATTCTAGTCAATGTTATGTGATTTCATCTAATGATAATTACGATACATGGCACGCCAGATCAGGACACATTGGTCAAGAACGCATGACCAAACTAGCAAATGAAGGATTACTAGGAGAAGTGTCGAAAAAGGAAATGTCTCTATGTGAGCATTGCCTTACTGGCAAAAGCACAAGGAAACTCTTCGAAAAGACAACTAGAGCAGAACATCCTCTTAAACTGATACACTCGGATATCTGCGGACCTATGAGTGTAAGGGCACAACATAGGGTGTGGTACTTCATTACATTTATTGACGATTTTTCGCAACATGGACATGTATACTTGATCTCTCACAAGTCTGAAGCTTTAGAATGCTTTAGGAAGTACCTTAATCTAGTTGAAAATCAATTAAACTGTAAGGTTAAAGCCTTGAGAACTGATAGAGGTCGAGAGTATCTCTCAGAACAGTTCAAAATACTCTGTGATGAAAAAGGGATTGTAAGACAACTGGCCATCCCTGGCACTCCTCAACAAAATGGGGTGTCCGAGAGAAGAAATAGAACACTTATCGATATGGTTAGTCAATGATGTCACAAGCTGAACTACCAATTTCATATTGGGGCGATGCAATATTGACTGAAACATTCATACTTAACTGAGTGCCTTCCAAATCAATCACTTCTATGCCTTATGAGCTGTGGACAGGACGTAAGCCGGATCTATGTGTCTTACGACCATGGGGATCAGCGGCCTATATACACAACTCGTATCATAAATATGGAAAGTTGGGACTTAGAGGCAAGAAATGTATCTTCATAAGATACTCCGAGCAATCAAAAGGATATGTCTTCATTGGTGAAAATGAGGACGGCTCAATGACTGAGGTAGAGTCAAGATACGTAGTGTTCCTAGAATCAGATTTTCCTAGCAGAGGAAACCTTAACCAAACTGAAACTCTATATGAGAGTGAGAAAGTTGAAGGCACTCCTCATATCACTGACCCGAGTGGGAGAAATGAGTCATTTTCACAACATGGAAATGATAATCAATCAAAAGAAGAGAATCCTGAAGAGCTCCCACCCCGAAAAAGCCAAAGGGATAGAATCCCCAGAAGACGCTTCTCTATTGAAGGGGAAGTACTCATTGTCAATCCAGAAGATAATGAGGAAGATCCAAAAAGCGTTAAAGAAGCGCTAACCGGACCTGCTAAGGAAAAATGGGAAAAGGCCCTAGAAGAGGAAATGAATTCCATGAAAGCTAACCAAGTTTGGGAATTGGTTGACCTACCACCGAGCCGAAAGGCAATTGGGAACAAGTGGGTTCTTAAATATAAATGAAAGGTAGATGGATCAATTGACAAACCCAACGCACGCTTGGTGGCTAAGGGGTACACCCAGCAAGAAGGGATAGATTATGAAGATACCTTCTCACCAGTAGTGCGTTTTAACTCAATAAGACTCATACTCACCATAGTGGCAAGCATGGACTTAGAGTTACATCAAATGGATGTAAAAACCGCATTCCTTAATGGAAAACTAGATGAAGAGATATATATGGAGTAGCATGAGGGCTTCATAGAAAAGGGAAGTGAACAAAAGGTTTGCAAACTCCTAAGGTCCATCTACGGACTGAAACAATCATCTAGACAGTGGTATTTAAGATTTCAAGAGGTGGTGACCTCATTCAACTTCGAGATGATCGAAGAAGACCACTGTGTCTACATAAAGCGGTTTGGAGATGATTTTATGATCTTGTCTCTTTAAGTAGATGATATACTCCTGGCCGGAACAAGTCTTAAGGTAGTCAGAACAATCAAGGATTAGTTATCCTTGAACTTTGAAATGAAAGACATGGGCGAAGCAGAATATATCTTGGGAGTCAAGATAAAAAGGAATCGTTCAAAAAGATTGCTATCCTTGTCACAAAAGACATATATAGCAAAGATCTTAGAACGATTCAATATGAGAGACTGCAAGCCTATGGATACCCCTGTGGTTAAAAGACACCACCTTAGCACGGACATGTGTCCCATGGAAGAATCCGATATAAAACGAATGAAAAGAGTCCCATACTAGAGTGCCGTTAGAGTTTGATGTACGCTATGCTCTGTACTAGACCAGACATATGCTTCGTAGTCGGACTTATGAGCCGTTTTCAATCCAACCCTGGAATCAAGCACTAGGAAGCTGTGAAGAGAATCATGAGGTACCTAAAGGGAACCATGGATTACGAGCTATGTTACCAAGGTAGAGATATACATCTAGTAAGATACTCTAATGCCGACTGGACGGGAGATATAGATGAACGACACTCCACCTCAGGGTACGTGTACCTCCTAAATAATAGAGTAATTTCCTGGAGCAGCAAGAAATAGACTTGTGTGGCTCTGTCATCCATGGAATCTGAATACATAGCTTGTTCTGCCGTTGTTCAAGAAGCTGTATGGCTTAAGAGATTTCTAGAACGTCTAGGAATGAAAGGCAGAAAGGAGGGTCCTATTCTCATACATTGCGATAGTCAAGCTGTAATAGCCTATGCTAAGGACCATGGTAGGATAAAGCACATAGACATTAAATATCATTTTGTAAGAGACATGATCACTAAGAAACAAGTGACCGTTTAAGTGACATGATCCCCTTACGAAGCCTATTGCTAGAAACCCTTTTATTAAGCATGTAAATGCTTTAGGCATGCGTAGAGTGTAATGTATTGAACGTTGTTTTCTCAAAGCAATAAAATGATGTGTTTTCAATTTTTCCAAATATATTGTGTATATATTAATGCATAGGCACGAGTTATGCAATTCCGTATGTCGTACAGGTCAGGAAGGTTGGTTCACTCACACGAACAACCGTCTTCCCATGATTTGCAGTGGCATGGGATGATAAGATGAACAAATGATCACCATAAGATAGGTAAGGAAGATCTTTGCGCTTGAGTCGCCTCAGTTGAACTAAGATAAGATCCGCATATATATACATACATCATGGATTGAGGAATGATTACAAAGGATGTATCATCAGACCTGTAGCCAGGCAAAGGACTCTCTTTTACAAATGAGGTTCCAAAAGGGAATGATTGTAAAACGGAAGTTTTGGTTCCAATGCTGAGTGCTTTTGAGCTAAAGTTTGTACGGTGAAAGATAAAGATAAAATTGATGTACACCGTTACAAAATCACCGTAGCATGCAATTCATACTGCATGTGCTTGAGAGAATGACTGTAATATGGGATGTAGGTGAAAGATCCCTGGTTCACTATGGCGTGGTCCCAGGAAGGAAAAAATCCTTCCACGATGCCCTCAAGACTTAGGCAGGCATCCTAAAAGCCTGACTTGGGGCTAGCTACTTTAGCTGAAGCTTCATGATCACACACGATTCAATCAGACAGCTAAAAGCTAGGAAATTGACCAAGTCAGGAAAGATCAATGTTTTAGTCAAAAAGGAAGGTCTATCTTGAAGTACACTTTTTGTGGTGGCATCTAAGACATGTCCCTTACAGGTTATAAGAAAACCAGTAAGTGTGGATACCACGCGCATAATAGGCAATCTGGGTTAAGATCAAAAATAAGAGAAATTATGACTCGAGAGGGATTAGATATGCCATGAGTTGAGTGTATGGACAGACCTAGGGCATATGAGACAACAATTTATAGGTTCATAAAGGGTGTCCTTGGATGCTGATCCGATATCAGGGATTTCTACTATCTTAAGCAACAAAGGTTCTGAAGATGTTGTGCCCACGCGGTCACGGCAGACACCAAGTATGAAACAAGAAGAAGATGTAGTCGCACGATGGGTGGCCCATCAAGTGCGAGTGGGAAATGTTGGACTTTGGGTCCAAGTCCGCCCTTAATGGGCTAGACTATTTGATTAAGGACATAAGCGGCCTTATCAAATAATGAATCAATTAGCATTAATTGTGATTTGGCAAATAAATCGGTAATCAATTGTGGGATTGTGAATTAAGGAACAAATCACCATGATTAAGAAATTGATTGAGAATCAATCAAATTCAGTTGCCGTCTTGAGGAGCAAGAAAGGGTGCACACACTTGCTAATTAGTGGTCACTCTGATCACTATAAATAGGATATGCCTCTACCATTGCAAATCACCCCTGCCATTGAGCTTTCTTGCAATCCCCTCTTATCTACCATCTTGCTTGTTTTGGTGCACTGCTGTGCAATTCCATATTAGACTCTTGTAGTCTAATACTTGCATGGGTTCTCAAACCCGGATCCGACTCGACCCGGTACGTGTTTCTACACTATATCTATTGCTTTCATTCCTTCATTATCAGCTTTCATGTTTACATAGACCTGTAATTTTCACTTTACATTGAGCTAATGAACAGTTCTTAATTAATTCATGATTATTCAAATTAAGCATTTCATGTTTGTGCTTTAAACATATAGTGATCAAATTTTTTTGTGTTGCATCATGTAGTTGAGATTTCAAGTGTAGAGTCTCTACATTTTGATTTGGATGCCATTAAATGATCCATAAATGACGTCTCCCCTGACAATAAACTAGGTCAAGGTGGATATGGCGAGGTGGACAAGGTACTTATATAATTCTATTTTTTTGAAGATTATCAGAAGCACTCTCAAAATCATAAAATTATTTTTGTTTATGAATTGATTTTAATTAATATTTGGTTATTTTATATGAAGGATATTTTACCTAATGGACAAGAGTTAGCTGTAAAGAGGCTATCAAGTAGTTCCAAACACAGTGTGCCAGAATTTAAGAATGAAGCAGTTACAATGGCAAAACTTCAACATAGAAATCTTGTAAGGTTTCTCGGATTTTGTTTGCAAGAAGGAGAAAAGATCCTGTTATATGAATATTTGCCCAAGAAAAAGCTTGGATAATTTTTTGTTTGATAAGTTATGCACAATTACCTTTTTGCATTTAGGAACACATATGATCACTCATCCAATCATATAATGTTTCTTTATAACTTGTTTGAAGTTGAGTAAGGATGTGAGTCTTACTTTTTATCTTACTAACCGTACAGGACCTGAAAACAAAGGTAAATTGAATTGGTCAAACAGATTCAACAATATTGAAGGCATTGCACAGGGGATAACATATCTTCACGAAGATTCTCTACACAAAATTGTACATGGCGATCTCAAATATAGTAATGTGTTGTTAGATGAAGATTTGAATCCAAAAATATTTGATTTTGGTATGGCTAGAATTATTGGAGTCGATCAAACTCAAGCCAATACAAGTAAGTTATTAGGACATTGTAAGTTACTTAATTCAATATTTTCATATTAATTTATTTTTTGTTTTATAATTAATAATGAACTAGGAAAAAGAGATTATTTACCATGTAATAATAGGTGTGTTATTTTGTAGTGGCAACATGTCTTCTGAATATGCAATGGATGGCAATATTTCAATCAAAACTGATATATACAGTTTTGGCATCCTACTCCTGGAGATTATTAGAGGCAAAAAGAATATGTCTTTCTATGTATCAAACTATGCTGAAAACTTGATAACCTATGTAAGTATATTATCAAAAGTAAATAAACTCAAATGGTAGCTATCTAGAGATATCAAAATCTCAAAAACTTAATCACACATTATTGGATTTGCAGGCGTGGAGGCTGTGGAGGGAACAGATGCCGTTAGAATTGCTGGATCCTAGTCTAAGAAATTCTTGTTCAAGACATGAAGTTATTAAATGCATTCATATACGCTTGTTGGGTATCTAGGAAAATCCAGCTTTAAGACCGACAATACAATCTATTATGGTGATGCTGAGTAGTCACTTCATCATATTGGAAGATCCTCATGAGCCAGCACTTTAATTTATTGATCGCGAAAGAACAAATTCAAACAATCCAGCAACATTTTCTGAGGATAGCTCGGATCAATCTACAAGCAGGTCCAGGCAACGGTCTGTGGACGAAGATCCAATTTCTGACTTGTTTCCTCGTTAGTATGTACTTTTGTTCACCTAATTAACTACTCAACTTAATTAATATTGTGTAAGATGTTGGAGGGCTAAATCTCTGCAAGAATAAGAGATAAAGAAGAAAGCAGTGCACATTGTCTTCAAAGTATGGGTAGCACTTTCCTTTAGGCTTAATTCATCCCCCACCTATACCTATCTTATAGGTACAAGTTCGATTAACGGGCAAATTTCCTACCGATACAATGAAGACCCTTGAGTATGGATTGCACTCCCAATACTCAAGTAAGACAATAATGGCTTTTACAAAATGGTAATTTGACTTTATCTTTATATGCACTCAAGAATAAAGGCAATGAGTTTGATCTCTTGTTGTATGGTTTCTGATATGTTAGAATGATTGATGGAGCTGGGTATTTATAGGCCATGAAGTGGTGTCTCTTGAAGCAACACTTCTTCAATTAAAAGTCATAATGATTTGTTAAATTCATGAATCTCATATGCTGATTTATGAACAGACATATGAAGAGTTATACCTTTATATTATGTAGAGTTTTCTCATAAACACAACAACTTTTCACAAGTGGTGGCTGCTACATCTCAGGTTATAACATTTCACATGTGTCTCTAGAAACTGAACAGATATAACCTTGGTGAATTTTAGTGTTATAACTCCTAACACAACTCTTCGTATAAATCCGTTATTTTAAATAACATGGGTTTACAAAAAACACATCTTTTTATTTTAAAATATTCCAACAATCCCTTGCCATTTTAAAATGATCACAAACTTCTATCATTTCAAAAATCTCATGTTGTCAGTAAAGGTATCTTGAGGATTTAAACTTTTACCTAAGACAAGGTTTCACTCATCCGAAATAATATGGTAGAATAAGCATTGAATCAATTATCTCATATGAACATGTGTGCATGAATTACACATGGGATCTCGGGTCATTGTATGCCACTTTAAATGACGCATTTATTTGTGGCCTTGTGTCTGTATCCTTTTCATGAGAACTTTTTAGATTCAAGCCTTTGGACTCTTAGAAGCAAACTCACTTCACTCCAATATAGGTAGACTCCGTCAAGAACATCACCATAATAAATACTCCAACAAATATGTGCTTACAGGTCCATTAAGAGCCAATTTGAGGCTCAACCTACCTAGTTTTAGTCTCATGGTTACCAAATACTTTTCAACCTGGGATGTATTAAAAATAAAGTACTTGCAACCACTATAATAGCGTACTTTCATCATTAAACTCAAGATTTGATATGATGGTTAAGTATGAATTAGGTTTCTACTATTAGTGATCAAAGTTTATATGGCTTCAACCCCATCCATTTTGAAGTTTTTAACACCAAATCCCTTGTCAGATCTTTCATCAAAGGATCTGCAAGATTTAATTCAGATCTTATATAACTAATGGAAATTACTCCATTCAAAATCAAATCTTTCACCTAACTATGTCCTAGGCCAATATGTTGTGATTTTCCATTATAAACTTGGTTATATGCTCTTGCAAGAGCATGTTGACTATCACAATGAATAGATATTGGTGCCATTGTATTGGACCATATAGGAATTTCAAGCGACAAGTTTCTTAACCATTCCGCTCCTTTACTACTTGTAGCCAATGCTATAAACTCATAGTCCGTAGCAAAATCTGTTATACATGTCTATTTCTTTGACCCCCATGAAATAGCACCCCTACAAAGAGTGTAGACCCATCCACTTGTAGATGCATGATGTAACCATAATTTTATATAATTTTTCTTAATTAAATTAGGATTTTTTATGCATTCCCCAGGGCATCATTGAATGATTAAGCACCCATTTTAATTAGAGACGACATTTGTATTGAATTAATGGTAATTAAAGGGTAAAATGGTCATAAATTGTTAAATATTTATACAGATGATCTCTTGACCTTTTAATGCTATCTTGTGCTTAATCTTGTATTGTAGGTGTTTTTGGAAAGAAATTGGAGATTTTTGGAGGTTGAATTAATATTTTGGAGGACTGGAAAAACTACAGAAAAGATCCCTAGAATTTCTGGAAAAATGCAAATGAATGAAGAAAAGGGACAGAGGTAAATTACAAACAATGACACAAAGTTTCAGAAATTGTAGTGGTACTTGCAGAAGTTTTAAATCTTTGCAGTTTATTCCTTCCTCAAAACTTCTGAACTTTTTAAAATAGTCCCTAGTCAAAAAGCAGAGAACGTCCCTTTCTTCTTTCGGTGGGCAATTATAAAAAGAGAAACCAGGGCACATTTCTTTCTGCTGGCAATAAGTATAAAAGGACCCATTTGAACTGCACCTAACGCGACAATTAGCAGTGGATGTTGTTAATAGAAAGTTGGAGAAAGAAGAGAGCTTGAGGAAGAAAGTAAGATGTGTTGGAATAATCCAACAATATAATAGAGAAACCAAAAATTCCATAAAGAGAGTAGCAACGGAAGACTTGAAGCAATATCTCCAGCCACGGTAACTCTACATGTTATATCTCACAACCTAAGAACTAAAATATCTCAGGATTCTTCTAATGGGAAGATGAGGCACAGTGATGGTCTGAGAATAGCCTTCACCCATCAGAGAACCCCTAAGGAGCAAGTAAGTGGGTTTTTCACGTTACTACTCTATGACTTAGCCTACACTATTTATAACCTCCCATCTAGGTTTTTAATAGCTTACCAACTAGCCAGGTAACCCTAAATCAAATCTCTATCCAAATCTCGTGCGGGCCACAATCAAGAGATATTTTATCCAAAATACATGAAACTAATAATATTTAAAACAATTAGATAATATCAAGAATATTTAATGTGATCAAAATAATAAACTAGAATATCATTCATATTGATATATCTAGATATAATTTTGAATAAACAAAACAGGATATAATATTATCATTTTAATAAAATATCTAACAAGATAAGCTTTGTGTATAAATATGTTTCATCATCACCACCAGAGATATCAATCGGCAGCTTTCTTCCATTTACATCATCGGTAGTTTTCCTCTATTTCCTTCACCAGAAAACCACAATATGTAGAGTTGAAATGAGGAGAAAATCATCATCACAGCACCATCATCCTTCTCCTTCCTCTGTTCCAATCACATCACCAACCCCCATTTCCGACGAGTTTCAGTTCCGGCAGGGTCGAACCCACACTGCACCAGAGGACCTGAACCGAAGCTAGAGAACTAGAAGCTCGGATCTGGAACCATCATCATCTGCCATAACCACCAACGGCACCGCGAGCTTGAGCTAAAGATGCTGAAACAGCACAAGCACGGATGAAGGAGGTTGAAAACCAACATCGGTGTGACACACAGACCTGAGACACAATGAGTTCAGTACCGCGGATCAATTTTAGAGGTGAGATCAGAACTTTTGACCATCATCATCATTTTCATACACCACCGCCATGAAGAAGCCCGAGATTCTTTGTTTATTGAAATCGCTGAGAGCTTGGGTTCATCGAAAAAATCACAGTTCCCTCAATCTCTCACCTTCAAACCACCACTAACGGCCTCGTTTTGTAACTCCGATAAGGTTCTTTCAATTTTCCAATAAGGTTCTGCATGTTCTGGTAATCTTTTGCAGTTTTGCCAAGCTCTTCTTTACTCCTATCACAGTCCCTCCTTCTGTTCGGATCTTCACCACGCAACACCACCTTCTTCATCACTTTCTCTTCACTTTCACCATCACAACGCTGAGGAACCAGTTTTCTGGCGATGTTCTGCAACTACTGCAACCACCATCGACCTCCATTTTCCATGATTCTCCAGCTTTGTTTGCAGTTTCTGGCAAGATCATGAATTTTTCAGCGAGTTTATTTTTTTGGTAGCTTGTGTTGGATTTTTCAATGGCTAAAATTTGGCTAGTTGCTTTGCTTTGGAAACTTGTGTTTGATGCTCAACGGACTACACAGGGGAGTATTTAATTTAATTTTGTACCTCATTTATATATTTTGCGTGAATCTTGATTATTGTTTATATAATATGTGGATTGAGTTTGTGTTATTGGAATTTTAGCTTGTTGGACTTGTATACTTTTCTTATTAATAAAAAACATATTAATTTCAAAAACCCTTTTTCTCAACCAATTTTTCTTAGCACTTGGTTTTACCTAAGGAAGTCAAATTAAAAGACTCATAAGACGACCTAAGTATTGCATTATACTATAATTCTTGGATTTAACATTTTTGTATTTGACCCCGAGACGCAAAGACAAGGTCAAATCAATGCATGATCCTCTGAGTAAGTTATCCAACTAGCATTTATATATCCTTGCAAAATTGAAGGATTACCACTATAGGTTAAACTATAGTTAATTGTACCTTTCAAGTACTTCAACAATTTTTCCACAGCATGTCAGTGTGTCATACTTAGATTGCTTGTGTATCTACTTAATCTTCCCACAACATATGTTATGTCTGGTCTTGTACATTTCATAGCTACATCAAGCTTCTTATCACCTTTGAATGTGAGTGTTGTCTTATTCGAAAACCTTTTATTTGGTACTGAATTCATACTAGAATCAAATGGAGTAGAAACAGGACAACAATCATAACAATTAATTTTTTTTAATATTTTCTCAATGTAACGAGACTAGAAAAGCCCGAGACAATTGTTATCTCTAATAATCTTGATCCTAGTATGATATCTACCTCTCTCATATCTTTTACGTCAAAGTTATCAAACAATAATTTCTTTGTTTCATTTACTTCGTCCAGATCAGTACCACAAATTAACATTTCATCTACTTATAAACAAATAAGACATGTTTTTAATTATGAACTTACTAGAAACACATTTGTCAGATTCATTGATTCTATACCCATTTGCTAGAACAACTTCATCAAACTTTTTATGCCATTGCTTAGGAGCTTGCTTAAGTTCATAAAGATACTGTTATGGTCACTCAAGCCCAAGGCCCAAAAGAGATTGCAAATCAGGATAATTTACAAGCCCAACAAATAAGCAGAGAAGGAGCATGAGGATTAGAAATCAATCATGGAAACTTCACAAATTGGAGGGGGACGCGTAATAAAAGCTGTCAAAAAACTGTTAGTATGGTGTGGAATATTTTGGTAGTCCTTCCTTCTTTCCTGGCTCTCACGAGTATCTTCTGTGACATTGACATTTCTGTATTTCCCTTTCTGTAATCTTTTCTGTTGAGTGATGTATTATTTTTCCGAATGAAACAGTAATGTCATTATAAGCCAGAAATTCAAACTCTGCTTTAAAACCATTTGGTAAATTAAACTCCCAGTATTACATTTGGTGCTTTCATTATTCCTTCCGCCATGGCTGAAAAATACGCATCTGAAAGAGCTTCAAACTGAGATGAAGAGGACTCACGAATTTGTAGAAGATGCTAAGGATTGTTTCTCACATATGACAAGCCGTTTTGATCAAATGGATAGGTGCTTTAACAAGATTGAATAGCTCCTACAGTCATTTTTGTAGTCCGATGCCACATAACCACGACCTTCTGGCAAAGGCTCATCCTCAGGGACTATTCCACCTGAGTTTCCCCTGTCCTATCTACCATCGACAAAGACAGTGAAGATGGATTTTCCCAGGTTTGATAGTTATGATGCTTTAAACTGGATTTTCAAAGCTAATCAATATTTTAAGTATTATGATATTCAAGATTCACAACGTTTATTTTGATGGCGATGCGTTGCCATGGTTCCAAATGCTTGAAAAATCCTGTCGCATTCTGAATTGGTTTTGCTTTAACTAAAGCCGTTGAGGCTCAATATGGCCCTTCTCCGTTTGACTGTGCTCGTGCTCAACTTTTCAAGTTGACTCAGCTGACTTGTGGCAGCTCTCTAGATGATTATAATGCCAAATTTCTTACTCTGGCCAATCACACAGAGGAGTTACCAGAATCTGCCATCCTTGACTGTTACTTGGGTGGTCTTCTTCCTGATTTAAAACGGGAAGTGTTGGTGCAATGTCCATTGACGGTTCTTAGTGCTTTGACCTTAGCTCGCCTCTTTACGGATACGTCGATGTATGGCACCTCTACTCCTAAAGTAGATACATCTTTTAAGCTCGTTCCACTACATATACTTCCAGTACTGCTCTTATCCCATACTCGAGTGCTAAGACCACTCCAACATCTTCTACAATCAGCGGTGGCAAGGCCAATTTACCTCCTCTATTACCCAAACCAAATATACCACCGATAAAGAAGATCACACCTGCTGAGATTCAGATTCGGCGGGAGAAAGGGTTGTGTTACACCTGTAATGCTAAGTTTTCTCCCACTCATAAATGTCAAAATAAACAATTGATGATGTTATATTGTGAGGATGGTGATGCAGATATTCCGGCTGAGTTTTTTGGGTCTACTAACGTTGAGGTTGAGGCCACTATACATCATTTATCTCTGAATGCTTTTCAGGGTACACAAGGTGTAGCCACTATTCGCTTTTATAGTCAGATCCATGGTACACAGGTTCAGATCCTCCTCGATGGTGGTGGTTTTGATAACTTCATATACCCTCATATTGTGGATCGTTTGAAATGGGATAAGATACCAACTACTAAACTCAAGGTACTTGGTGGTACAGGTATAATTCTTCACAATAATTAAATGGTGAGCAACGTCCCAGTCTAAATTACTGCCCATACATTGTTTCTGTCAATATATGTCCTACCTGTGGCTGCTGTCGATGTCATCATTGGAGCTGTATGGCTTGAAACCTTGGGTCCACATGTAGCAGATTATAGCACTTCCACCATTAAGTTTTTACAAAATGGCCAATTCGTCACATTAGTTGGCTACAAAGCACCGCCAGTAGTTCAAGCACATTTCCATCATTTGCTTCGGTTATCACAAACTGATGCTTGTGCTGGTTTTATGTCCTGGATTCTTTTTCCACGCTTGACCCTGTTTTCTAAATTCCATAGGAGATGGAACCAACTTTTTCTGCAGTACTGCTTCAATTTCAGTAAGTGTTTTCGATGCCTCACGAGTTACCTCCCCGCCGCAGTCATGACCATTGTATCATCTTAGAACCCAACACAGGACCTGTTCGTGTAAAACCATATCGATATCCTGTTTCTTAGAAAGCCGAGATCGAACGCATCATTTCTGACCTCCTCCCAAATAGTCACCTTCAACCCAGTGTTAGTCCATTTTTTGCACCCGTTATTTTGGTTAAAAAAAGGACGACACATGGTGATTTTGTATCGACTGCCGAGCCTTGAATGCTTTGATTGTGAAAGATGTGTTCCCCATGCCTACGGTGGATGAATTAATTGACGAGTTATATGGCTCTGAGTTCTTTTCGAAGTTGGACCTTCGATTGGGTTACCATCAAATCTTGATGAGAGACTCTGACTGGGCAAAGACTGCTTTCTGTAACCACCAAGGTTCTTACGAATGGATTATTATACCGATCAATCTAACGAACTCGCCAGCGACATTTCAAGCTCTCATGAACTCATTATTCCAGCCTCACCTTCATCACTTTGTTCTCATTTTTTTCGACAATATCCTTGTTTACAGTAGCTCTTGGGATTTATACTTGCAACATGTCACTGTAGTCCTTTCCATTCTGGCTGCAAATCAGTTATCTGCCAAATTCTCCAAATGCTCTTTCAGCCAACATCGAATCGAGTATCTTGGTCATATAGTATCGGCACATGGCATTGAAATGGATGATTCCAAAATTCGGGTTGTACTAGATTGGCCCCAACCAAAGACTGTATCTCATCTTAAAGGATTTCTTGGCCTTGTGGGTTATTATCGCCGGTTCATAGCTAAGTTTGCTCATATAGCTAGTCCATTAACCGATCTATTGAGGAAAGATGCTTTCCTTTGGAGTGATAAATCTCAATTCACTTTTGACCAACTAAAGGCTGCTGTGACACAAGCACCTGTGCTTGCATTACCCAATTTTCAACTACCTTTTATTTTGGAGACAGATGCGTCAGGGGTCAAAATTGGAGCTGTTCTCAGTCAGGAGGGCCATCCCATTGCATTTTTTCCCATAAATTATCTCCTAGAATGCAGGGGCAATTGGTGTATGTGAGGGAATTATATGCGATTACTGAGGCATTTACTAAGTTTCACCATTATTTATTGGGTCATTCGTTTATCATCGGAACTGATCATGATAGTTTGCGCCATTTTCTTTCCTAGTCAATTCAAACACTAGAACAAGAGGTTTGCTTACTGAAGTTATTGGGGTACCATTTTCAAATTGAATATAAACCTGGTAATCCAACAAAGCGGCTGATGCTCTTTCACGGGTATCATGTATGTCTCTCACGAGTTTGGAAAATACATTTATGGATTATGTGTATCAGCAGATCCAAGAATCACCATTAATTCAAAGCTTAAAAACTCAATTACTTCACTGTAATGCTTCTGCTATATACTATCAACTACTGCATGGTGATGTGTATTGGAAGCATCGAATGGTAGTTCCTCATGATAATCCCACTCTTATTGATCGTATATTACAGGAATTTCACTCTTTGGTTTTGGGAGGACATGCTGGATTTTTAAGAACCTTTCATCGCATTGCCGCTCTGTTTTTCTAGCCCAAAATGCGACATGATATCCGAGAGTATATTAAACGATGCACAGTGTGTCAGCAAGCTAAATTGTCGCAATTAAATCCTACTGGTTTACTACAACCATTACTGATTCCAAACCGTATATGGGAAGATATTGCGATAGGCTGCATCTCAATCACCCACGTGGGAAACTAAACAGACTCTGCAACACTTGTACCTGACCTTCAACCTTGAGGACAAGGTTGGAATTCAGGAGGGGAGTAATGTTATAGTCACTCAAGCCCAAGGCCCAAAAGAGATCATAGATCAGGATAATTTACAAGCCCAACAGATATAGTAGAGAAGGAGCACGAGGATCAGAAAGCAATCATGGAAACTTCGTGAATTGGAAGGGGATGCGTAATAAAAGCTATCAGAAAATCGTTAGTGTGGTATGGATAAGCAAGTGCTATAAGCACTCTAACAGGGGAAATCCTTGCCAATAGTACATATGTATCAAAATAATCAATTCCTTCCTTTTGTGTGAAGCCCTTAGCAACCAATCTAGCCTTAAATTTATCTATAGATCCATCTACCTTTAATTTCCTTTTGAAAATCCATTTACAATTAATGGGTTAAGAACCAGGAGGGAGGTCTACTAGTTTCCAAGTGTTATTTCACATTATTGAACCCATTTCATCTTGTATAACGTCTTTCCAAAAGGCTGTATCTTGAGACTTCATAGCCTCTTCAAATGTTTTAGGGTCATTTTATAAATTAAAACAAACGAGTGAATAATTTTCAATATCTTCTCTAGTCCCCTCAACGAGAAACATGAAGAAATCATAATCATAAGTTTTTGCCTTCCTAGCCCTTTTACTTCTTCTAAGTTCTATTTCTTCTAGAGTATTATCATTAAAAACATTCTTATCTAGATTTGACTACCTATTGGAATGAAAAGTGTTGTTGGACTTCAGGATTAAGTTAAACTTTTCTTCTTGAAAAATTGCATCCCTTGACTCAATAACTTTATTGATAAGGTATGAATCATTTGATTCAATTACCAAAAACCTATATGCCTATGCACTCTGTAAACATCCTATTTTGTCCGGGCCCAACTAAAAAATAATTTTAAAAAATGAAAAAAGGAAAAAAAAAATCCTCCTTAATCCTGCCACATCTAAATTAATAAGCAATTGACATTGATGGTGATTGGATTGTAATTGAAATTTGAAAAATGATCATCATTAATGGTGATCGTCTTGAACTTGGGGTTTTGTAGTAAATGAAAACATATTTCAAAATAATTTATCTCATTGAAGTTATTTGATATTCGGATTAGGAAATTTAGTGTGAAGTCATTATGGAGGAAAAATAGAAATTAAAATATAAAAAAAAATATCTCTCATTCATAGGTTTAAATTAGGAAATTGCTTGTAGGAAAAATATAACAAAAAACAAATAAAAAAGAAAGAAAATTAAAAATTAAAAAAAAATCTCTCATTTATGTTGATAGGTTTAAATTAGGAAATTACTTGTGGGAAATATATAACAAAAAACAAATAAAATTAAATTAAATTAAAAATTAAAAATTAAAAATTAAAAATTAAAAAAAAAATCTCTCATATATGTTGATAGGTTTAAATTAGGAAATTACTTGTGGGAAAAATAAAAATAATAATTAAAAACGAAAATTAAAAAAAAAATCTCCATTGATAGTGATTAGGTCAAGCTAGGAAGTTTTATTAATAGAAAATACAAAAAAAAATAAAAAAACAAAAATTAAACAAAAATCTCCATTTATGGTGGTTAGGTCAAGTTAGGTAGTTTTTAACATAAAATACAAAAAACATTCAAAAAAATTCAAAAATGAAAATTCAAAAAGAATGAGCATTTATGAAGAAAATCCTACCTTGAGACTATAAATAGGAGTGCAAGGATTGAAGCAAGAAGAAAAATGAGGAGAGCAAAGACACAAGAAAATTTGAGAGAAAAAGTAGAAGACTGTGAAAGATGGAGAGAAAAATTGAGGGCAAGGGGCTAAGAGAGTGATAGGTGAAGAAGTGAGTTTAAAAGGTGGAAGGATTCATCATTTCCCATACTTTACACAACAAGACCTTGAAGATTAAGGCTCACGCCAATGAACATCTTTAATAATGATGGAGGCATATAAATTCAAATGTTGAGCAAATCTCTGTAGACAAGGCTTGTGTTGAATACTTTGCTTTCCATTTCTTATTTTAGCTTTATCATGCCTTTGTTTGACTATGCATGCTTCTCTTCCTTTCTTTCTCTTGGCATTTGATATCTAGTGATTAGCCCACTCTTGGTGTATTTGTGTCCTTTTTTTTGGCTTGTTTTCCTCTATCACCATTTTCTCTTCCACGTGTCCAGATGCATTTTTGTATGTGCCGATGAATATATCCATGCGATTGAGGCACACATGCTTAATTATGAATGCTCATTTTTCTCTTTGGATCCTTCCATATATTTGGTATTATTCCAAGGCTTATCAGGTATTTAATGAAAATGGAGACATTCAAGAGACAGACTTTGTATAAGACAATAATGGATCATGTGATAATTGATAATGGAACATCAGCCAAAAAGTAACAAAGTGTCAGGTATGAATATTATAGACTCATGGTGATTTTACAAATGCTATCATTTTATTATATTGTCCCTTCACTTGATCTCTTTTGCAAAAAAATTTAAAGCATCAAATGTATGTGCTCTCACTTCGCTTTCGTTGAAGTTTCTGCCATGAATGATATGTCGATCATGAGAATAATGCTATTGTTTGCTTACTGCTGATTGTGACCCCTTTTCATAAATAAAAAATAAAAAAGAAATATTCTCTTTTTACCAAAATAAATGAAATTGATTTTAAAAGGGATTTCTATCGTGTGAGGTTTTTAGAGCCTCCTTGGGTAAAAATTGATTATTCTTCCATGTGAGATTATGGGAATCTCTTCAGGAAGTTTAGTCCAAGAGCCTTCCAAAAACTTTCTTTTATTCAATAAAAAAAATAGAAAAGTTGTTTTCATAAAATAAAAATACCAAACAAATAAAAAATCAATTTCTCAAATAAATTAGAGGAACATTTTCCTTAAAAAATATAAACAAAGTGACACGCATTTCTACCTCGAACTACATGGGCTTTGATCCCTCTAAAGGGTACGTAGGCCCTAGGCTCTCTTCCTAAGTCAAGTCTAACTTTGTAAATAAATATATTTTCCCTTATTTTATTTTTGTAAATAAATGTTCATTTTTTTCTTTAGTTTTTATTTCATTTATTTTTGTAAATATTCTCTTTTTATTTGGGTAATTATCATAAGTTTAAAGGCCAAATTTATTTTTAAATAATTAACTTAGGGTAACCATTCTTATAAATGGGTGTTGTGGGGTGCCTAACACCTTTCCCATACATAATCGACTCCCGAACCCTAAATGATTTTTGTAGACCAGTTTCCGTTTTTAAAAAAGTTTTCAAAATTACACTTTTTCAAAATTTTGGTGGCGGCTCTATATTTTCCAAATTTCAGGTGCTACACACTCAATTCCTCTTTCATCCAATTTCTTTCTTTTGAGTTTGGATCTTTAACTTATGCCCCGTATCCCCAAACTCTAAAGTAACTGAGATTGGGTTTTCTTCTCTTCCATAATTCATATGGGGTTATCTTGTTCCTTTTATTAGGAACTCTATTTAATATATGACATGTGGTTAGCAACGCTTCTCCCCAATATCCACTAGTCAGACCAGAGTAAGATAACATTGCATGTACCATTTCTATTAGAACCCTATTTTTTTCTTTCTTCTATACCATTTTGTTGTAGGGAATAAGAGGCAATCAATTGATGTATTATACCAACATATTCAAAATATTTTTTATCATAATACTCTCCCCTTCTATTTGTCCTTTTCATCCTTTGAATGCATAAAATAAACCTAATAAAATCTAGTGCAATCATCAATGAAAGTCACAACATATTTTTTACCACCTAAAGGGGGCCAACCATGCAAATCACAAACATCAGAATGAATTAATTCTAATGATCTAGATCTTCTTTCTACTTTAGGGAAAGGATACCTTGTTATTTTAGTTAACATGGATGTAGTGTGAGACTCATGGCTACTAGCTATCTTTGGAATCAATTCTAGATTCATCATATTATTTACTTTACCAAACTTAACATGACTCAAACGATAATGCCAAAAATCACAAGAATCAACAATATACCATAATTGTAAATATTACACTTGAACATGTTCTTACAAAAATAATCCTGGCCTACAAACATTCCACCCTTAGTGAGAACAAAATTGTCTTCCTCAAATACGGACTTAAACCCAAACTTATTAAGTAAAGGTACTGAAATTGAATTCTATCTAACTTCTGGTACATGATAGACATCTAAAGTAAGAGTTTTCCTTGAAATGAATTCAATTTCCACAGTCCCTTTTCCCTTCACTTGAACAATTGAAGAATTTCCCATGTAAAGCATGTCGCTGATAAGTAAAATATTTGCATATTTATTTTCCCTTATATGATGATTTTGTAGATGAATTTGAGTTCAATTTAATAAATTTGGGTGTAATTAATAAATAAATAATGATTTTGGCGTGAAATAGAATTTCTTGAAAAATATTAAATTAGACCCTCTTTTAGTTTTCAAGAAATATCTGGAGCTCTAGATGTTGAATTGGGACATTCTATATATGAATAAAAAGCTAAGAAAGAGCTCTACAACTTCTATGTTGAGACCAAAACCCAGTTCTATCTCCAAGGGTTTCGAATTTTTCTTGGAAGTTGAGAGCGGGAATCATCTACCATTCCACCAACCATTCCATCTACCACTTCATCTTCCTTTTCATCTACTACTTCATCTACCACCTCATCTTCTTTTTCATCTACCACTTCATCTACCATACTCCATTCCTCCCTATATATAGTCATCATCTCCTTCACATTTTACACACCAATTCATATCCATTACTCTTCTCTCTTCTCCTTTTACACAACCATTTCATATCCATTACTTTCCTCTCTTCTCCACTTACATACCATCATCTGAGAATTAATTTCATGCATTGTATTTGTTTCTTGCATGCCTCCTACATGGAAGGTTTTACCTCCTACATGGAAGGCTAGATTTTTCTATTTTCATTCATCTTGTGGTTGTATTTTTATTGAATAATTAAGTTTATTGCAATGTTTATGAAGTTTTTAATTTATTTTGTTTTTGTTTTTAATCTCCTCATGAGCTAAATTTCCATTTTCGTAGGGTGATGACGTAGCTTTCTACTAACGGATTGAATCTTAACTTATTAAATCTAGTTTGAATTTCTCCTTCATGATTGAGTTTTAATTATTATTCTTAATGCTTTTGATTGACTGGGCATCTTTTGAATGATTTCAATATGCATGTTGAGACAGGAAAGAGATGCATGTGTATAGATCCTATAATTAAAACAATGACTTGCATATAAAATAGGAATATATTCATATGAGTTGTGTAGTCTTACTGAGTTTCATAAATCTTAATGCAGAATTAATTGCTTAAATTCATATAGGAATATATCGGATCAGCAATTAATTATAGAATTGCTTGACCTTGGAAGAGGCTAGCAATTAAATTAGGGAAACTCGACTGTCTATCATGTGGAATAAATTGGGCTAGAATAGATAAGTGATTCAATCCGAAATTTATTAAGTGAAATCTAACCCCTAGGGCTTTTTCTCATAGTTGCTTTCATATCATTTACACTCCACTACTACAAAAAGGGTAAAAGGTGGCGCACATTTTGTGGCACTTCTTTAAACAAGTGCCACAGCTTCTCTTTTTTTTTTTTTTTTACCTCTATAATTTTTTTTTTTAAATTTTCGGTACCAGCTGTGGCGCCTAATAAATTAAGTGCCACAATTGAGGAGGCCTAGTGTGGCGCCTGCCTATGCAGGCGCCACACTTGGGGCCATAAAAGCAGCTGTGGCGCCTAACCCACCAAGCGCCACAGCTGCAGCATTGAATTTTTTTTTTTTTTTAATGTGGGCATGTGTGGCGCCTAATTAAATAGGCGCCACACATGCTAATGTATTGTTCAGCTGTGGCGCCTAATGCTTAGGCGCCACAGCTGAAGAGAGGCAATTGTGGCGCCTAATTATTTAGGCGCCACAATTGCCCACATTTTTTAAAAAAAAAAAAATTCAACTTCTCTTTTTTACCACAATTATTTCATTTCCCGCGTAGTGGTTTTGTGTCCGCCCCCCATTCCTTCTCTTTTTGACTACTACTCCACTTTAATTATTTAACTACTCTCTCCTCTATTAAACTACTTTCCCTTTCTCATCTTCTTAGTGGATCCGTCGACCCCCTCCCTCCATTTCCTATCATCTTCACACTAAAAAACACACCCACACGCTCACTCGTCACTCAAGCTAGCATCACCAACGTGGTCTCCCACTCCCTGCGCTGGTCAATTAATAGATTTGTAAGAAGAAGACTATTTCATTCTAGCTTGCTTTGTTTAAATTTTTTTTTTTTAGTCAAGATAAACCGTAATATAGCGTTTGCCTTTATGTTCCTAATTTAATAGGAAAGAATGAAAACCTAGCTTGTTTCGTTTGCCTTTTTGCTTTGTTTAAATTTTTTTGCCGACAAGCTTGCGTTTTTTAGTAATCTTTTAATTTACTTAATTAGTTGTTGATGTACTGTGTTCACATATCAAGTTCTTGTATTGTGATATTTTTTATGTTAGCTTTAGAGAGTATTAATGTAAGAACATTATTGTTGGGGAACTTGAATTTTAAATATGAAAATTATATATATATATATATATATATATATATATATATATATATATATATATATATATATATATATATATAATAGGTTGAAATATAAAATAGAAAGATTGACAATTTGTGGAGATGATAAACACGAAATCCACTCATTTTATATAAAATTTCACAATCAGGAAACATAAAAAAGAGCCACAGGAAAAAAAAGAAGAAGAAGAAAAAAGAAAAAAAAAAAAAGACCCTATTGTGGCGCTTGCTTGAGCAAGCGCCACAGGAGGGCCCCCTCCTGTGGCCCTTGCTTGAGCAAGCGCCACAATAGGGTCTTTTTTTTAAAAAAAAAATTTAAAAATATTGTGGCGCTTCCAAGCGCCACAGCTTTTTTTAGTGGCATCTAGATATGTGGCACTTCTCTAGCGCCACAGTTAATGCAATTATAAGCGCCACAGCTTTACTTTTTTGTAGTAGTGCTCATATTTAATCATCTTTTATTTTGTACTCTCAATCACCAACTAATCGATCGACTAAATAGAATTAAAATTACTCATTTTGGTACTTAGTGATCAATCCTCGTGGGAACGATACTCTACTCACTTCTGTATTACTTGATCACGACAGTATACACTTGCACTATTTAATAGACCATTTACACTCGTAACAAGTTTTTGGTGCGGTTGCCGGGGATTGTAGTCATGAATATCAATACCAAGTAATTTCAATACTAATTTGGTCTTTATATTTTTTTCCCTTTTTGATGTTTTGTGTTTCTTTTCAGGCTTTTGCTTAGTGTATAACCAGATCGAAGGAGACTGAACTACAACCTCTTGATTCTGAGATCAAAAGAACTTGTTGAAGAAATCAAAAAGTTCAAAAACAGTCTACTTCAATCCTAATCAATCTGATGGCGAATCCGAAAGGAGAAACAACAGATACCAAAATGCTCCATGACTATGCAGCACCAACAGTCATGGGGACAAACTCTGGAATCAGAAAACCACCATAGCAACTAACAACTTTGAAATCAAGCCTATAATTATCCAGATGATGCAAGCAAATCAGTTCGGTGGTTTACCAACAGAAGATTCTAATGCACATATAGCCAACAAACTAGAAATTTGTGACACATTCAAGCATAATGGTGTTACTGATAATGCCATTAGACTTAGACTTTTCCCTTTCTCACTTAGGGATAAGGCTAAGAGCTGGTTACAATCACTACCAGTGGGAAGCATAACTACATGGGATCTCATATTTAATCGTCTTTTATTTTGTACTCTCAATCACCAACTAATCAATCGACTAAATAGAATTAAAATTACTCATTTTGGTACTTAGTGATCAATCCTCGTGAGAACAATACTCTACTCACTTCTGTATTACTTGATTATGACAGTATACACTTGCACTATTTAATAGACCATTTACACTCGTAACAGTCGCCTTCTTCTTCCTTTAGTGTCTTGAAGAAGTTCTTGTTTTTGAACACATGGCGAGTTGCACCAGAGTCCACCCACCATGACTCATTATTGTCAATTAGGTAGATCTCAGAAATCACTGCCACAAGATTGTCACCTTTTGTGGAAGAACTATTTTCTTTCTTGTTTTTCAAGAGAGGACACTCATTCTTATAATCCTTTTATTCTTGTGACCTTCTTGTGCTTGGGATTTATCTTCCGCCTTCCCTCTTTTCTTAGTGATCCTATGAGCTATCCTTCCTCCACCATATAGACTTTCTCATGAGCATTGGTATCTTTAACTTCATCCTCCTTTCTTAATTCTTCTTCCAAACAAAGACAATTTCCCAACTGCTCAAAAGAAGTATCTTCCTTTTTATGTTTAAGACTCTTTTTGAAGCCTTTCCATGAAGGAGGAAGTTTGTCTATAATTGAAGGGGCAATAAAAGATTCATTCATATTTATTTTATGTTGTTTAATATTACTCACAATATGTTCTATTTCATGCAATTGCTCCATGACGAATCTTCCATCAATCATTTTATAGTTATTAATTAAAATGAGAAACAAGAAACTTCTTACTTGTGGCATCCTCTTATTTCTATTTTGATTCTAGCCTATCCCACAGTTCTTTTGTAGAGGCTAAGCCTTGATACACATTGAAGAGAGCATCACCGAGCCCGTTGAGGATATGCCCTGTGCTGATGAAGTCATCATTCTCCCATTTTTGTCTCTCTCTTATTTGAGCCATAGTCTCTTCTTCTCCTTCTTGGGGTTTGGGAGTGGTAAGAACATATACAACATTTAGCATTGTCAAGAGAAACTTCAACTTCTTTTGCCATCTTAGGAAGTTACCACCATCAAATCTTTCTAACTTGACAAAGTCTGTATTCAACTCCCTCAAAGACGCCATTTGGATTCATGGAATGAAGCCTAAAGATTGTTGGAGAGGCTGGATGTCTAAGGAGTACAAGAATAAGAGATGAAGAAAAAAGAAGTATACAATGTCTTCAAGGTGTAGGCAGCACTTTCCTTTAGGCTTAATTCGCCCTCACTCATACCTATCTTCTAGGGTACAAGTTGGATTGACGGGAAAATTTCCTACAGGATACAACGAAGACCTTTGAATGTGGATTGCACTCCCAATACTTAAGAAAGACAATAATGGCTTTTACAAAATGATAATTTGACTTTATCTTTATGTGCACTCAAGGACAAAGCAATGAGTTTGATCTCTTGTTATATGGTTTTTGATGTGTCAAAATGATTGATGGTGTTGAGTATTTATAGGCTATGAAGTGGTGCCTCCTTGAAGTAATGCCTCTTGAAGCCGCACCTCTTTAATTAAAAGTCATAACGATTTGTTAAATTCATGGATCTCATATGTTGATTCATGAACAGACATATGAAAAATTGTACCTTTATATTATGTAGAGTTTTCTCATAAACACAACACAACTTTTCACCAAGTGGTAGCTGCTACATCTCTGGTTTTAACCTTTCACATGTGTCTCTAGAAACTGAACAGATATAATCTTGGTGACTTTTAGTGTTATAACTCCTTATACAACTCTTCATGTAAATCCCTTGATTTAATAAACATGACTTTACAAAAAAAAAACATCACTTCATTTTAAAATATTTCAACATAAAATAGGTGTAGATGCGTTGTATCAAGAATCAAAGAATGTTTTGAGCAAAAAAAAAAAGAATCAAAGAATGTTGCTCGTGTATTTCTTATTATGGAAGCTTATATCACGCATAAGTAATCAATGATGTCTCTGTATCAATGATTTCCAAACCATTAATAAATTGCACAAGATTAATGTTGTGTGGTTTGTATTTAAATGTCAAATTCTTCAAACCCAAAAAATCGTTGGTCACTTTGCATTTACGTTGGCGCCCACATGCGATGTCGTCTCACTACAAAAAAAAAAAAAGACTTGTCGCCGCTGAAAGTCTTTCAACAGCGACTGTTGCGACTGTCACTGAAAGTTTTAGTGGCAACAAAAATTGTTGCCGCTGAAGGTGACTTTCAGTGGCAACTTTTGTGTCGCTGCTAAAAGTATAGTTTCAGCGGCGACTTTTATGTCGCCGCTGGAAGTGTCAATTTTTTTAAAAAAGAAATTCAAAAAATTATTTTTAAAAAAATTTGAATTTTTTTTTTTAAATTTAATTTGCAATTGCCACGTGTCTCCTCCCCGTGCTACCACATGTCGCTTCCTCGTGCTGCCACGTGCCGCCTCCTCATAATTCCTCCAAGTGACTCTCCTCTAGTTCGAACCGGCGACCTCAGGGAGCCGATGCCTTCCCGCGCGAGTCTTTACCAGTTGCGCCGAAATGAACCTGTGTCATATTATTACATATTATTATATATACATAATATTATCATATATATAAACATACATACATATAATTAATTATTAATTAAATATAATATTATTAAAAATAATGAAAATTTAAATAAAAACGAAATAATTATTTATATATTTAAATTAACAAATTTTTTAATTAAAATTAATTAATAAATAATAATTTAGTATAAAATTATAAATATAATATTAATATCATATATATTATTTTTAAATAAAATGAAATAATAATATCATAACTATTATTTTAGTAGAAAATATTAAATATAATATTAATAAATAATAATATAATTTTAATAATTAAGGTTAAATAGAATTATTTAATAATTAATATTTTAATTTTAGAAATATTATTTTTGAAAAATATTAATAAAAAAATTTTGAAATTGACTTTCAGCGGCGACTTTTGATAGTCACCGTTGAAAGTGTTTTAAAAAAAATAAAATTTTGGAAAATTTCAAACAAGACTTTCAGCGACGACACTAAAGTCGCCACTGAAACACCCTTTCGGTGGTGACAACACAATGTCGCCGCTGAAAGTGAGTTTCAGTGGCGAATTTTGATAGTCACCGCTGAAAGTGTTTTAAAAAAAATAAAATTTTCAAACAAGACTTTCAGCGGCAACACTAAAGTCGCCGCTGAAACACACTTTCAGCGGTTACATTAAAAGTCGCCGTCAAATGTCACCGCTAAAAGTCCTTTTTTTAGTAGTGTCTTCAGGTCTCTGTCATCCATCCCCACCTTGTTGCTTGGACGATATTTGTGATGTTTTTGGAAGATTTTGAGTTTCAAATATCTTATTTCTATTCCTACTCATGGTGTTAAATTTCTAAATTAAGAAGTTAAACTTAATTGCTTTTGAAATAGATTTAAAAGTAAAAGAAACAAACGAAGTAAATCAAAATAGAGGACATATATTATTTACCTTCTTATTACTCATTAAATTGATATTTGCCTTTCCAGGGCACTTGAGAGATATTTCTCTTTCCATATAATTTAAATTAAATATAGAAATTTTTGCACTAATTTCTTCGAAGTCGATGACTACCTCTTACAATTTTTGAACCCAATTACATAAAATTTTTTAAATCATCAAACAGTTCTTATTTTAATAAAAAAATATAATAGAATAAAGATCATTTACTATATACATATATATATGCTATTTTGTATTGGCTACATGTCTGCCGAATAAGCAAAGCTTGGTCTAATATCAGTCAGAACTGATATATATAGTTTTGAGTCTTGATTCTAGGGATTATTTGTGGCAAGAAGAATACATCTTTCTATTCATCAAGCTATGTAGCCCTGCTAAATTGTGTGAGTAGATCTCACTCTTCCGGTCCTTAATACAAGACATATTTTGGGAATTGATAATGATCCTAAATATAAGACAGTTTTCATATTTGTCAATCTTTTCCTAATTCAACCTTATTGATACTCCCTCAACAATAATCAAGAAGGAAGGGGAAGGATAGAATTAAGGAAGATAACTAGGTTATTTAGAAAATACATGTCAATTGAACTAACCCAACTAACTTCTTTAATCTAATCAAATTAGGTAAATATGTCTTATATTAAGGACCAGAGGGAGTAGTATTTAAAGTAAATAAACTCAAATGATAGCTATCTGGGGGGATCAAAATCCTGAACAAATTGATTATGCACGATGGAATTTGCAGGCCTGTAAGCTGTGGAGGGAAGGGACGCCATTAGAATTGCTGGATCCTAATCTAAGATATTCTTGTTCAGGAAAGCATTCAGATGAGCTTGTTGCGTATCAATAAAACCCAGCTCTAATAAGACCTACAGACCAATCTATTATGCAAACGTTTTATTTTAACCAATAATAAAAAAGACGACTTTAAAAAGAAGGTCTTCACTCCCTCACTATTGTATAGGGGTGTTCAAAGTGTCCCGTCCAGGCCAGATCCCGGACATTTTGATCCCAGGAATTTCCCTTCTCGGCTGGGACCGGGACCGAGACCGGGCTCACACCTTGTGATCCCAGTCCCGTCCCGGTCCCAATTTTTTTCTTAAAAACTAAGTTATTCTTTTATTTTTGTATTTTTTTTATCCCATAAATTAAGTTATCATTTGATAAAATGTGTATCACATATTTAGTTGGAGTTAAACTATATATATCGTGATACTAATCCTAACTATATAATGTATAAAGATAATAACGAAAATAATGAAGGTGATCATAATAATAATAAAATGTCATTCTTCAATTCTAGATCAATTTGTGTGATTATTATGGCTTTATTAGGTGTTAAATAATCACTTTAAACACTAGATTGTAGAAAATTTAACTAATATAATAATATATTTTAAATTTAATTTTTTTTAAAAAACAAGGATTTACCAGTTTAGTCCCGGTCCCGCTCGGAATTACCAGGACCGGTATCGAGATGCAATTTGCATCCCGGCCAAAAATCGGGATGGGGACCGGGAGTGGGGGATCCCGGTCCCGGTCTTGGATTTGAACACCCCTACTATTGCACATATGGGGCTTAAAAAGTCAAGCGTACTATCAATGAACACTGAAAATTCATTGGTTTAATTTATCCCTATGAGCCGACTTCCATAACCGGTGTTGGAAATTTCACTTGATTGATAGCATTTTTGTCTTCAAAAGTACTCCTTCGGTTTTTTTATAACAGCCCGATAACCAAATTATGTGGTTTAAGAGAGTGGTTAAAATTAGTTAAAAATAATAAGTCTATTTGAAACAAACATTTTTTCTAAGTATGCCCTTATTTATGAGGGGTAAGGGCGAGAAATAGAGTAAATATATATATCATCAACCCCTTAATTAATGCAATTCATGTAATTAATGAGGGGTAAAAATGGAAAAAAAACTCATTAAATGTTCAGACAACTCTTATCGGTAGGAGTGTTCACGGGGATGGAATGGGAACGGAACATGCCCATTCTGTGTCCCATCTTGCAAAAGTTACACAACAAAACTATTCCGTGTCCCATCTCATTCCCTTCGGGACACTACTACAGAATTATGATATAACCACCCCAATAGACGTCCCAATTTTAAAATTGGGTGGTTAAAAATGAAGGCGGTGGCATTTTCATAATTATGTGTACATAGGAAAACCCTTAGACGTCCCAAATTTAAATTTGGGACTCCTAAAGTAGAGTTTAGACGTCCCAAATTTTATTTGGGACGCCTAAAGATTTCCACTGGCACCAAAAAAGTAAATTAAAAAAATTTAACTTACTTTAAGTGTCCCAAATGGGATTTAGGACGCCTAAAGTCACACTTTAGGAGTCCCAAAAAAATTTAGGACTCCTAAAGTCATGTCAGAAATTCTGACATGCGTGAGACTTTTCTTCCCTTTTCTTCATTCCCATGTCAGAAACCCATCCCTCTTTTTCCATCTTTCCCATCCCCATGACTTCTCTTCCCTTTTTTTCTTCATTTCCTTTTTCCTTTCATTCCCGTGACTTCGTCTTCCTCAATCTTCTTCCTCTCTTCCTTTTCTTCATTCCCTTTTCCTCCACCTCCTTCCATTCTCATAACACCTTCTTTGCTCTCACCCTCCGGCGTACACCTCCTCTACCTTTTTTGCCCCCTCCACCCTCCGGCGTACACCTCCCACTCTCTTCGTTTCTTTCAGCCTCCGGCGTACCTCCCTTCTCCACTGTGCATACACAACCCTCCAATGTCTTCTCTCCACCTTAGAAGCACAAAAACACCGTTGGCTGCCCTCTCCCCTGCTTTCATCAGGTTTGTCTTTTTTAAATATAAATTTACATGAAGAATTAAGTTAAACTTGCCATATGAAATTATTATAATGCTTTCAATTTATTTACATGATTCTAGTTATTGGAGTGTTTTTCCCTTGATTGTTTTTTTTTTTTTTTGCCAGAATCATAAACTAGTTGTTAGTAGTTATGCAATACTAATAATGTTTTTGTTTTATACGTTTGGAGCTTGGAAATCGAGGAAAATACATATGTATATTTATTTTGATGAAATGAACAACAATTAGTTTGTAGTTGTGTGGTGACAAATATTTTGACACTTTCTAGTTGTTGTTATACATATATGATATTAGGTTGTATGAGTTGTTGTTATTATACATATATATATATATATATATAGTAAAAAGATTGCAGTGCTAGATGTCCTTACCATTTCGTAAGGGACATTTTGTGGTTTATGAATCCATCTTTAATTCTGTTTCTGCAATTTTAATTTGCTAGGTAATGAAGAATATAAATAATCATTTTAAAAAAAAATAAAACATTTTAATGTCCCAAATTAAGAATTGGGATGTCTAAAGTCCCCCTGTGGAGGACTTTAGACTTCCCAAATTGAGATTTGGGACATCTAAAGTCCTCCACCGGGGGACTTTAGACGTCCCAAATTAAGAATTGAGACGTCTAAAGTCCCCCCATAGAGGACTTTAGATGTCCCAAATTGAGAATTGGGATGTCTAAAGTCCTGACTTTAGACGTCCGATTCTCAATTTGGGACGTCTAAAGTCTCACTTTAGATGTCCCAACTTTTTTGGGACGTCTTTTCTTAAAACATACTACGCCCCCTACATAGACGTCCCCCAGTTTTTGGACGTTAAAAGTGCCAAAATAGGGACGTTAAAACCCCTTTTTGTAGTAGTGGGACTAGGACAAGACTGGAATCGAGACGGGAATGGGACGTCCCATATATTTTTCTTTTGAGGACCTGGATCAGTTTTTCTACTTTTCTGAACTTGTAAACTAAAATGTAGGGGTATGAGTTAGACGCTAAATCCACATGATTAAAAATATATAATACAAATATGTAACTATCCTCTTTTATCATTTTTAGATCAAAAGCATAATCAAAAATGAAAAATAATTAAAACTTAAACTTAATAAGAGCAATATTTTGTAGTGAATTAGGCGAGCAGGTGCAAGAGAGACCGAGAGAGCAGAGTGAACGAAAATGGTGCGAGCTACTATGAGAGTTTTCTTCAATATTTTTACTGTTTTGTATTAAAGATATAACTAATATATGATAATATCTTTTTATAGCACTAAAATATATCTAAAAAAGATAATATGATAATATCTTTTTATGTAACTAATATATATTTAAAAAAAGATATTATTTTTATCTTTAATAAAAATATTAGATAAACTAATAACAACATGATTCCAGGATGGGACGAAAGGCTAGGACGGAACAAAGCCCGTCCCATATCCCATCCCATCTCGATAATGATTTTGTCATGTCCCATAGTTTTTCAGGAAGGGACTGTCTATCAATGTATATGGGCTATTAGTGTGTATAGCCTGGACTCCAGGCCTAATGGCTTGTAACTAAGTAGTTAGTTTATAACCATTGTGATACACATGAGCTCAGACTCAGAAAAAATGGAATAAACTCCAAATTACTCTTCCTCTCAAATTCTCTCATTCTTTCTCTATTATGCTTTAATCTGTTATGCCAGCATGGTATCAGAGCTTTAGCAGGTGACTCCAATCTATTATTTTTGCTTTTCATAGATCTGATCTTTAATTTGATTTTCCGTTCGATACAAGAAAATGTCAATTTCAGCTGGATTTAGTTTTGTTCAAGACGACAAACAAGCTCCTGTTGCTGTACCGTGATTCTTTGCTAACAAAAATATAATGGTGAAACTTGATGACCACAACTTTCTTATATAAAAATAGTAGTGCAACTCATGGCAAAGCAACATCGGCTAACTTGTCAGATCTGCCACAAGATAGGACACACCGGTGATCACTACTATTTTTGGTATGCCTATAATTCAAATTTCTCTTATCCTCGTCCCGCTTCTCCTAATGGCCCTGCTAGTGCATATCATGTGTACAACTCTAGTCCTATTGATGGTGTCGATTATGGATCTAACATAGGACAGTCTCTGGTTGCAGCCTCAGCGTCTACATCTTCACCTGCACAACCTGCTCCCATTGTTGTCTCTTCCTCTGACGCTAGTACTATCTCTACTTCAGTTCCACCAGTTCAATCTGATCCAATTCCACATGCTCAAGTATACCTCGCATCTCCTTCTATGGTGAATAATGACACTGTGTCGTATTTTGACTCTGGTGCAACTCAACATGTGGCACGTACTCTTGCTGTTCTTCAGCAAAATGTGCCTTACAGTGGCAATGGCATTGTTGAAGTAGGTAATGGTCATCCCTTGCCAATTTCTATAATTTTTTCTTCTGTTTTAGATGCCAATAAACCTTTATATCTGCATAATGTGTTATGTGTTCCTGCCATGACCAATAATCTCATGTCCATTGCCAAGTTTACTAAGGAAAACCATGTATCAATTGAGTTTTTTCCTGATGTTTGTGTTGTTAAGGATCTGCAGACCCACATGACTTTGGCGCATGGTACTGAAGTCTCTGGTATGTACAAGTATACTGGGAGCTCATCAACGAGTTAGATATCACATTGTGGCACATGCTGTTCAGTCACAACCAATGAGCCTTTAGTCCTGTTGCATCGTAGATTAGGCCATCCCTCTCTTGAGGTTACTAAGAAATTTTTAGCTTTGAATAATGTAATAGTACCTAAGGATAGTGCTTGGTCCTTATGTCAAGCTTGCCAATTAGGCAAAAGCCATAAATTACCTTTTGTACCTTATACTTCAATCTATAATAAATCGTTTCAATTGGTTCTAGCTAATCTATGGGGTCCAACACCTCTTGTCTCATCTAGTTATGCTTACTATATTGCTTTTATTGATGCATATAGTCATTTTGTGTGGATTTATCTACTGAAGCATAAGTCTGATGCTCTACAAGCCTTTAAGAGTTTTAAATCCAAAGTTAAAGTTTGATTTGATTGTAAAATTGAACAGTTTCAATCAGATAATAGTGGCGAATGTTGAGCTTTTTCACCCTTCTTGGATGCTAGTGGTATCGAACAACGTTTTTCTTCCCCTTTTACGTCTGAACAAAATGGTTTAGTAGAAAGACGATATAGGCAAATTGTTGAGACTGCTTTAACTTTACTTGCACAAGCATCTTTGCCTCTTTATTATTGGCCACATGCTTTCACCTCTGCTGTTTTCCTTATTAATAGATTACCATCCCAACCTCTGCAAGGTCTTACACCATTTGAAAAATTGTATGGTCAGAAACCTAATTATTCTATGTAAAGGTATTTGGTTGCTGATGTTATTCGTAGATCCGACATTTTTAGGTGCATAAGTTAACCTATCAGTCTGTACATGTATTTTCTTGGTTACAACACTCAACATAAGGGATACAAGTGTTTAGACCCTCAGACAGGACGCTTGTATATTTTCTGGCATGTTCATTTTGATGAATATACATTTCCCACTCAAACCCAACACAATGTTCGTGCCTTGCCATCTTCTTCTCCTAACCGTGTTTCTTCTTTACTTCCAGTGTCTACTCACCCTTCCCACCCTCCTATCCCTCCACCTACTATAGATCTATCTTCTATAGTTGTATCCACCATTCCTTCCTTACATCCTACCGTAAATCCTCCCCTTTCATCTCCCAGTATTTATGTCCTCACACATGACCTTGACCTTGAATCCATCCCTACTCAACCACCTTCCATTCCCACACTTCCCAATAATGATCATCCCATGGTTACTAGATCCAAAGCTGGCATTTTCAAACCCAAAGTCTACATGGCCGCTTCTACCCACCCTTATTGTCCTGTCACTATTCATGATGCCTTCACCAAGCCTAAGTGGAAGGCTGCAGAAGAAAAAGAGTTCAATGCTAAAACCTGGGAACTTGTCCAATGACCACATGATAGAAAAGTTGTGGGGTGCAAGTGGATTTTCAAAAACAAAACTAATGTAAATGGTGTCCCTGTGAAGCAAAAGGCAAGGCTTGTGGCTAAGGGGTTTTCTCAAGAAGATGGTTTGGACTATAGTGATACCTTTAGTCCGGTTGTTAAATCCTCAACTGTCAAAACCTTGATTACCTTGGCTGTTACTAGGAATTAGACAATTCGTCAGATTAACTTCAATAATGCCTTTCTTAATGGCAATTTAGTAGAAGAAGTATTCATGGAACAACCACCAGGATTTGACAAGGATCCCTCTTTGGTCTGCAGGTTGAAGAAGGCCTTGTATAGGCTCAAACAAGCTCCCAAAGCTTGGTTCTATAAGCTAAAAGACACTTTGTGCTGTCTAGGTTTTATTCAAACCAAATCAGATGCTTGTTTATTTCTCTATTTAAATGGCACCAAAGTTTTGTACTTGCTCATTTATGTTGATGATCTGATATTAACAGGCAATGATACACAAGACATCACACAATTAATTGCAGCAATAAGTTCTCATTTTGACTTGAAAGATCTTGGTGAGGTATCATTCTTCTTAGGTATAGAGTTTCATCACTCTCCTATGGGTATGCATTTATCTCAAAAGAAATATATTACTGAACTACTGCATAAGACTCATATGCTTTTGTCAAATGCAAAAGCAACTCCTATGTCCACTAAAAATCTGTTTCATGATGTCACTAGTCCCCTTTATTCTGATTCTTCTACATACAGAAGTATTGTTGGAGCTCTTCAGTATATCTGTCTTACTAGGCCAGACATAGTGTTTATTGTGAATAAATTGGCTCAGTATATGCAACAACCACGAGTGGTGCATTGGCAGGGTGTTAAGTGGGTTCTACGTTATTAACTGGAACTCCCACTTTTGGCTTGTTGATTCAACCAGCATGTAATTTAATTGTGCAAGCCTATGTTGATGCAAATTGGGGTTCCTCTAAAGAAGATAGGCATTCCAAAAGTGGTTATTGTACCTATCTTGGCCTAAATCCTATCATATGGACAACAAGAAAACCACCAGTTGTTTCCCATGGCACTACAGAGGCAGAATATCGAAGTGTAGCAGATTCTGTATCTGATGTTATTTAGCTTCTAGCTGTTCTAAAGGAGATGCATATTGAGACTATTGGTGTTCCTTTACTCTGGCGTGATAACTCTGGTGCAGTAGCTTTATCAGCTAATCCAGTTCTTCATAATAAGTCTAAACATTTTGAAATTGATCTCTACTTTGTTGGAGAAAAAGTAGCTGATGGCACCCTTAGAGTTGAGCATGTGCCAGCTGTAGAACAAGTAGCAGATATTCTAACCAAGGCTCTTCCTTCTCTCTTGTTCTCTAATTTTCGCACTACGATGCGTGTAGTTCCTATTGAAATCATGTATTCCTAGACATCAGCTACTTCCAGTGTCTTTTTCATTCAGTAGGGGAAATATCAATGTATACGGGCTATTAGTGTGTATGGGCTAGACTCCAGGCCCAATGGCTTGTAACTAAGTAGTTAGTTATAACTACTATAATACACATGAGCTCAAACTAAGAAAAAATGGAATAAACTCCAGGTTACTCTTCCTCTCAAATTCTCTCATTCTTTCTCTATTATGCTTTAATCTGTTATGCAAGCACTGTCCTATCCCAAAATGATCGGGATCAGAATGGGACGGCCGGGACCGAACAAAAGTGAACACCCCTACTTATCGGGCTCTTATAAAAAGGTTCAAGACAATTTAAATTTTGGGCTTTTATATGAAAAAAATATAAGAGTGAGTATTTGCCTACAGTTCGTCACGGGGGCCAAATGTGGTTATAGACTTATAGTCATGGAAGAAGACTTATGTTGCTCGGTTTTTATCCGTTGCGTCGGTCACAAGCCAAAGTCTATCTAGCCCCCACTTTGATTGTTTAACAATATAATCACAGAAAAAAAAATTTCAAATAATATAATCCTTATAACTTATTCTTATACCCTCACTCCTCAAACGCCAATCAAAGAGATGGATTGCCCGGTGTTGGACTTTGGGTCTAAGTCCGCCCTTAATGGGTCGGACTATTTGATTAGGATATAAGTAGCCTAATCAAATAAGAATAAAATCATCATTAATTACAGATTGGGGAATAATTCAGCAATAATTATGGATTTCTTAAATGAGGAACAAATCACCATAATTAGGGAATTAATTAAGAATCAATTAATTGTTGTCTTGGAGGGCAAGAAGGAGTGCACACGTTTCCTAATTAGTGGCCTCCATAAACCACTATAAATAGGGTGTGCCTCCTCAATTGCAATTCACCCCGCCGTTGAGTTTTCTGACAATTCTCTTCTCTCCTACCATCTTTTTGGTTCTGGTGATCTGCTGTGCAAATCACAATTAGGCTCTAGTAGTCTAATAATTGTGTGGGCACAAGTATGGAGCATTGGAGTTTCGACCCGGATCCGAACATGGATTCGCCCCGGTACGCCAAATCTCCTTTTTACTTATATTTTTCTTACATTGGTATCAGAGCCATTTGATCCTTGAGCCTGTGATTATTCTATGTGAATAAACTATATGATATAATTTATTTTATATCTCCATCATATTCCGCTGTGCTACTATAAATATATATATGAGTGTATATAAATATATATTGATTCATCGCATATTTAATTCTCCTCTGTGGTTCATATGAATGAAGCATGATCACCGTCTCTTAGCATGAACATATATGTTGTTAATTCATGCCGCAAGAATGCGTTTTTCTTTTTGTGTATCGATGCTTCTGCCTCTGCCTCCATATGAATATAAACTGTGTTATTGAACGATATATGCGTGTCTGTGTATGCATCGGATTCTTCCTTCCATATTTGATATTCGACCATGAAGCTCAATATGCACACATATAAAATATTAGGTTCCTGCTTTTTTCCTCCTCTAATTATTATATATGTATCTACACGCATATATATATATAACTCAGACACGATTTCCTTCGTCTGTTCATCACTTCTTCGATTTCTTAAATTTGAGTTTTTGAAACCTATGAGGATCCAAAAAATGAAAAGTCTTAACTCCTCAAAGGTTAGAAGATCCTTTGAAACACAAAGGACACACATCCGGGACGAATTACGCCGCACTTTCAAAATCGAGAAAAAATTGGGTGTTCGAAACTGAGTTTTTTTGCCCCAAAAGAAACCATAGATGTGTAGATCTCAAAGAGACGATTCCAATGATGCTTAGAACACGTCAAACGGAGTTCGGATGAGGGAGAAACAAAGGAAAGAAGTTCGCGGGTCGTTAGTCACCGCCACAACTTCACTCATGATTTGATCAATGAAACAGAGATTTTAAGATCAAATAAATGTCATGGATTTGTAGTTCGCTGAACTACGATTCCAACGACACCAAGAATGCGAAAAACGGAGCTAAAACGAGGGAGATATGGCCTCCCGAAGTTTGCGGGTCGCGATGACCCACCGAAGCTCCAACCGGGTCGGTCTGACCCGGCTGGAGGTTGAAGATGATGATGTAGCAGTCAACGCCATGTCATCGGTCAACCAATGCCACGTGGCGCCAATGAGAGGTTGCCATGTTAGCGTCAAATGCCCCGTCAGCATCGGTCACCGAAGGCCACGTCATCCATTGACCAGCCACATCGACAGCGCCATGTCATTGAAATGTCAGCTGTGATATGTCAAGGTTGGCCAGTCAGCATTGATCGGTCAATAGTCAATATTGGCCGGTCAACGGTC
Organism: Inga laurina; assembly: GCA_963855925.1. Classification (NCBI taxonomy): domain Eukaryota; kingdom Viridiplantae; phylum Streptophyta; class Magnoliopsida; order Fabales; family Fabaceae; genus Inga; species Inga laurina. The sequence continues at coordinate 80,057,341 of OY979701.1, read as the reverse complement.
AGCTCCGACAAAAACAAATTTGACAGAGGCGGTTTGGGCCCACTGGGGCTCCGTTTGACACGTGGCAAGCATCGTCGGAGAGAGGACGGCGCGTGGAGTCTTGGGAGCTGGCGTGTGTTGCTGGCGAACGGCCGCAAGGCGGCGCGTGTATGTCATGCGCCGCCGTCGAGAGTGGCCAATGCTGGAATTTTCCAATTTTTCAGAATTTTTTGATCTAGAGACCTTCTAGGGGCGCGTGAGAGCGTGTAGGACCTCCGATTGAAATGTGGTTTGTTCCTAAAAATCCCTAAATTTGAGAGCTTCAATTTGATATATAATTTGCATATATTTGAAGCATATTTGGATCTGTTTTGAGTCAAAAAGGTGCTTGTATGCACCTAGAGATTCCCAAAAATATTGAAATTGAGTCTTTGTGGATTCTATTATTTTTGGGATAGGTTGACTTACTTATTAAGAGTATTTCAGCTACAACATAAGGTTAATGCTGCAAGATTCTTTACAAGTAAGGGATTATTCAAATGAGTTTTTGAATATAAAATCCTATCCAACCTTGACTCAAACTCTTAGAAATAAAAACCTGAAAAATTGCAGCAACTTAAAATTATTCAATAATTATTGAATAATAATAAGTCTTCCCATGCTTCTAACCATATTGATCCACTTAGATTGAAGCAATGACTTCTAAAAGTTAATCCTTTATCACAAATGTTGTGATAAAGGATAAGACAGATAGAGATGTTAGAATCATCTCATCAAGTGGGAGGTTTGCTGCAATTATATCCAAGTAAGTGGATGTAAACATGGCAAAGAGGAGCTGGACATTGTAGCTAGACGCTACATGAGTTAATGAGAAGGAGAACCTAGTTAAGAGACAACAATATGAGGCTTAAACTTTTGAATGTTCTTGTTTTTCATTGAATTTATGATTAAATTCTCTGTTTTTTTTTTTAATTGAATTAAGTATGTTCTCTTCCTATTTCCTTGAACATTCATGCTGATTAGATGATATTGTGTTATTATCATGCTGTTTTTTTTTTTGAATTGACACAACATTCAAGGAAGACTATGGTTAAAAGGGTGATGAGCTAACTAGCATGATTGGGATGGGAGTCAACATAGTTGTCTCCTGAACATGAAACTGTTAGATCTCATGTTTTGATGATAACAAAGAATATTATGAAAAAGATTTGGTTAATAAATAAGTTTGAACAAAGTAATAACAGGGAAAATCATCACTTGAAGTAAGCATTGGAGTAATGAAGAAAGGGCAAGAGAAAAAGCTGAGAAACTTGATCAGAAGCAAGTTTTCTAAGGCATTACTCGAGTAAGTACTCGAGTAATGAGACAGAAACTTGAAGTAACCAGAGACACCTTTAAGTAACCTGCCAACAATACTCGAGTAAGTACTCGAGTACTATTGTAAATGTTTTCAAGTTGCTCTCGGCCTGCCAATGTTACTCGAGTAGCTACTCGAGTAACCAGGTAAATCATTTGGAGTTGCTCTCGGCCTGCCAACGTTACTCGAGTAACCAAGTAAAAAACTTCCAGTTGCTCTCGGCCTGCCAACGATACTCGAGTATGTACTCGAGTCCCCTGTTTCAAGAAATGTGTTGCTCTCGGCATTTTCAACCCTGCCAACGTTACTCGAGGAGCTACTCGAGTAACTCACTGTGGTAAGCAAAAACCTGAAGGTAGTACTCGAATAACTTGATCTGGTTTTATCACATTTCACTCGAGGCACTACTCAAGTATGCAGGTATTGAATGACTTATTTAAAGTGGATTACTCGAGTAAGTACTCGAGTATCCAGAGTTATTTTTTAAGAAAAACCTCAAGTCATTACCCGAGTAAGCTATGCAGAAAATTTATGTTTAATCGAGTATGTACTCGAGTAACAAGGTAATCAAACTTGAAGTGCTCTCGGCCTTGAAATCCTGCCAACATTACTAGAGTGAAGCATCGAGTAACATAAAGTTTATTTGAAGGTTTACTCGAGTTGGTATCCGAGTAACCTATCAAGAAAAGAATGCAATACTCGAGTAGGTACCCGAGTAAACAAGTATTTCCAAAGGTTTGAGATTTTGTTTATTCCATGCACTATCCGAGTAATGTTATATTTGTTTTTGACTTGCAGTTCATCAAAGTTTTTCCCGATGATACTCGAGTATGTACTCGAGTAAACTTTAATGAATACTCGAGTAGCTACTCGAGTATGCAAACCCAGAAATTCAGAAATCATTCCAACGTTCATTGTTTTGTTTCCTATATGATTAACCTTTCATTGTATTAGTATTCTTAGCATATCCACAGATAAACAATGAAGAGATCTTACCAAATAAGGAAAGTCAAATGCAACGTTCAAATGTCACCTACCGCCACCTACCGCAAACGTATATCTTTCAAATACTGGAAAAGTCAACAGTGGCTGCGCACGCTCTAACGGACATAAAGAAAAATGTTCCAACAATCATTACCAACGCATCTATATATATGGGAACCTCCAAACAGAGAAAACAACAAGAACACACACACAAACGTATTACCAAGTTCATTACTCTGTTTTACATTATACTTGTAATTCTATGCTTCAGTGATTCTTATTCACTCTGTGAGAGAGATATTTCATTCAAACTCAATATTTGTTATTGAGGTAACTTAAGGTTGTGGAACATTGAGTTGGGATTGGATTACAACTTGTAAGGGGGAGCGAGTGTCCAGGCGAAGGAACTTGCTTGTACTGAGGTGCCAAGAACCCACTGAATCTTGGAAGTTATAGTGAAACTCTCAGAGAAGCTCTGAGGACTGGACGTAGGTCAAAGTGGTTGTGGCCGAACCAGTATAACTCTCAGTGTACACTTCGATGATATTTCTCCTTACTCCTTATTGCTTTATTTTCATCGTCAAGTTTTTATATTTGCAACAAAATTTTAGTATCACCCAATTCACCCCCCTCTTGGGTGAAACGCTTGCTCTAACAGAAACTAGTGAACTTATTATATAATTATCCTTTGTCTAACTTGAACAAATATGATTTGTATACCATAATTGACTAAGTGACCAATTATGACCAAGTCTATTTGACTAAGCTTATGAAGACAAGCTCAATAGAGATATCTGTGGAGTTAAAAACTCTCAAATCTCTTTCATTCAAGAAGAATGAGATGTCAGGGACATCCTACCAACTAGTCTTCAGCATTTAAAGGTTGAAACAACCGAAGGATACAAAAGGTTTATGCTATGAAGTATAGAAAGAACAACATTACTTAAACTTATGCTGGTATGAGCAATGTAACCTTATCCAAGCCGTGTGGATAGTGTTGGAAGATAGTGAAATAGGTGATCTTCTTCCATAAAGTTAAAACTAAGTTAAGTTTTAACATAGTGTACTAAGTCCTAACATGTTGTTTAGGCAACACTTGAGGCAGATGTCAAACTAAGAAGTTGAGACAAAACTAAATGCCAAGTTCTTTATAACAAACAACAAGTGTATGTTGTGATAAGACATCTCCCAGTGAGTGGGAGGAAGCTATGTCTCCCAGTGAGTGGAAGTGAGCCTTGTCTTCCAGTGAGTGGGCGTATACGAAAGTAAAGATTGCCTCTGATATGCATGTTGTAACCTTCAACAATGTGATTCACCATATTGAACTTGAGTGTGAAAGACTGAAGGATTCAAGATCCATCAGTTAGACGAACTTAGCTAAAGAGTGGGAGGATTCATCCTCTAAGCCCAAGGGCAAGAAACCTATGAGATAAACTTGATCTAGAGGAGGTCAAATGGTTTCTACAAAGATGAAAAGCTACATTGATAATCTTTAAGGGTTGTAAAAGTAGCAATCCACATGAGTTGTGGATGTTTCAAAGAAGTATATGACTTTATGTCAAATGCAAAGCAATAAAGAGATAGAATCAGGGGATTGAAATTTGCACGTTAACTCTGCATAGATAAACTACCCTGATTCACTCCATGCAATTGCAACTGATAGAATCACATCTTTGCTATCTCTTTAGTTAAGGATTGATGGGACTATGATTCTTAAATCCTTTGTTGGATTTTGATGTTTCTTTTCTAGGGATAAAAGATTCCATTTCTTGCCATATGTATACCTTGATCAAAGGGAATGATCAAACTAGCAAAAGAGTATTTGTTAAATGTGTACTAAAGGGATAATACCCTTATGAATAAGTGGAGAACTCATTCTACCTGGCAAGAAAAATAAAGAAACATTTTTTGAGAAAAACCACTGCAATTGGCAAATTATGACGTTAGTGAACCAATAAACATGAGGGCCAAACACAGAACTTAGTGTTTCATTAACGTCATGGACGTTTACATGAAATACAATAACATTTACTTAATTCTAAGCAAGTGTAAAGCTGTTAGATAATGGCTGAACTAGTCAGGAATCAGTAAACTGAAAGAATAAGACCTTTCAAACTAACAAGGGTTTAAGACACCCATGTGATTAGTTCAAGCAGTTTTTATGTATAAGAAAGGCATTGTTAGGCAACTATCAATACCTAGAACCCTTCAACATAATAGAGTTGTTGAAATGGAGAGATAGACCTCTCCTTGATTTGGTTGTGAACATAATGGCATCAATGAGGCTATCAGCCATATGTTGGTAGGTGGACTCACAGTTACTATATTCACACTTAACCAAATGCCCTCTATGTCAGTCACAACCTTACCCTATGAATGTGGATGAGCCTTAGATCAGGGCCAAGCTCGTTAAGACCATAAGGGTCATCAACTTTATATTCATAATTCTTCCTATGAGTAAGGAAGATTAGGGCTAAGGTATACAAGGTATCTCTTTGTGAGATGACATGAGAATTTGACATGACACGTCTTCATTAGTGAAAATGATGGCGTTTCAGTGACTGAGAGAAAACCGTGGGACACAACGTTCAAAAAACCCAGATTTTCTAATAGGAAATGAGCATTAATCACAATAAATCTCTTTAAGAGGTTCACAAGTGACAAGGAATGACTAAGTGTTCCTAAGTTCACTGATCCGAGTGGGAGGATTGAGACCGTTTTCACAATGAAAGAGGTAAAAGGTAAGTTAAGAGAGAATTACCTCACTCATACATAGGAAAAGAATCCTATGAAATCCACCTCGGAGAAAATTGTCATCTAGCGAATGACTATAAGGGATAGATTCCCTAATGGATTGAATGCTCTCTTCATCATTTAGAAGGTGATGATAACTACCTATAAGTGTCTGAAAGACACTAGAAGGACCTGCTAAGATGAATTGTAAAGTGTCATGCAAGAATATGAGTTTGGGTAATTTGTCACCTAGCCAAGAGGAGATTGGGAACAAGTAGGTTTTCAAATCTGTTGGGGGCATGTAGAACCTAAAATACTTAGTGGCTAAGGGGTACTACAATAGAAGGTTGTCTATTGTGCGTTTTAACTCTAAACTTTGGCTATGACAATAAGCTTAGTCTTGAAATTACATCAAGATGATGTAAAGGCCGCCTTCCAATTTGGAATTTTGGAAATTGGATGATGAACTCTACATGAAGCAGCTTAAGGGCTTCGTAGAAACAATCACCCAAATAGTAGTATATGAGGTTTTCACAAGATGAAAGCCTCACCAACTTCGAAATAATCGAAGAATACTACATAAGTCCCAAAGGGTCTAGTGATGATTTTTTGAGAAGTCATCCTTTGTCAAATGACATATGAAACAAGTGTCAAGGGAGTCAAAGGAATAAAGGATCATAGAATTCTTAAATTCTGAGTTGAGAAAGTCATGGGTTGAACAAATATCTTGAATGACAAGATAAACGGAGTTGCACAAGAAAGATACAGTCTTTTCCACCTAAGACATGTACAAGTGTAATCCTTAGACATCTTAGGATATTAAACTGCAAACCCATGGACACCCCTGAAGTCAAGGGCATGAACCTAAAGAGGTTACATGTCCTATGAGGAATCCAACATAAGAAAGGTGGATAGAGTCCCATGTGAGACTATAGTTGGTAATATGAATGTACATATTGGTGTACATAAGACCGAATGTTTTTGGTCAAACTTGGAAGTTGTTTTTTGTCCTGCTGTGAAATGGGTTATGAGAATAACCATGGATTAAGTTGTCAAGACAACAACTTTCCTTTTGAAAGGATACTCCAATACAAGACCTAGGCAAATGGTGATGGAGTAAGGAAATATACAAAGTATTGTTTCCTGTTATCCATGGAAATAGAACACAGGGCGTGTTCTGCCATCATTCAAAGTGCCATATGGCTAAAGTAATTCTTATGAGAGATTGGGAATGAATGGTGGATAGAAGGATCCAAGCGATAACATCTTATGATGAGGATCCTAAGTATCACAGCAAGGCGAAACATGCTTTTTGCTATATCTCTATAAGAGATATGCTTTCAAAGAGGGCAAGCGACAGTTCAATGACCTTCTACTAACAAAATGTTGGTAGATCCCCTTAATGAGCCCATAGCTTGATTTTCATTGAGTTAGTGAAAATCTTGGAGCGTGAATAAAATGTAAGGTTGTGAACTTCTTTTATATGAAGATAAAAGAAATAGTATGTATGTTATGAGTAAATACATATAAGGTATACAAGTTTGTATGTCGTACAGGTCAGAAAAGGTTGGTCCACTCATACGAACAACCATCTTCCCATGTTTTGCGGGGGCATGGGAGGGTAAGACGAGTAAATGATCACCATGAGATGGTTAAAAAGAATCTTTGCATTTGAGTCGCCTCGGTTAGACTGAGATGAGATCTACATGTGTGCATATACACAGAAAATGGATCGAAGCATGAATATAGACCTGTAGCAAGGCAAAGAACTCTTTTTCACAAATGAGAGTTCTAGTTCAAATGTTGAGTACATTTTGGAACTAATGTCTGTACGGTGAAAGATAAAGAAATCGATGTACACCTCAAACCATTCACCGTTGCATGCAATTCATACTGCATGTGCTTAAGAGTTAGACTGCAACACGGGATGTAGGTGAAAGATCCCTAGTTCACTATAGTGTGAGTCCCAGGAAGGAAAAATCCTTCCGCGATGCCCTTAAGACTTAGGCGGCATCATGAAAGCTTGGTTTGGTGACAGCTACTTTAGCTGAAGCCCCATGATCACACTCGATTCGGTCAGACGAGTGAAAACTAGGAAAGCGACCAAGTCAAGATTGACTGATGTTTAGTCAAAAAGGAAGATTTACTCCTAGATACATAAGATGTGCTAGTATCTATGGTCGACCCCTTACTAGCTCTATGTGTAGCTAGTAAGTGTGGATACTATATGCGTAGAAGGCAATCTGAGTTAATCAACATATTAACTCAAAAGGGATTAGATATGCCATGAGTAATATGTATGGGAGAATCTGGGGCATATGAGGCAATGAATATATAGCTTACAATTATATATAAAGGGTGTCCTTGGATGCTGATCTGATATGAAGGATTTCTAGTATCACAAGCACCAAATCTTCAAGACGTTTTTGCCCACGCGGTCACGGTAGACGCCAAGTATGAAACAAGAAAGAGTAACGCACGCACAATGGGAGGCCCATCAAGTGCGAGTGGGAGATGTTAGACTTTGGGTCCAAGTCCGCCCTTGATGGGCCAGACTATTTAATTAGGATATAAGTAACCTAATCAAATAAGAATAAAATCAGCATTAATTGCAGATTAGGGAATAATTCAGCAATAATTATGGATTTCTTAAATGAGGAACAAATCACCATAATTAGGGAATTAATTGAGAATCAATTAATTGCTGTCTTGGAGGGCAAGAAGGAGTGCACACGTTTCCTAATTAGTGGCCTCCATAAACCACTATAAATAGGGTATGCCTCTTCAATTGCAATTCACCCCGCCATTGAGTTTTCTGGCAATTCTCTTCTCTCCTACCATCTTTCTGGTTCTGGTGATCTGCTGTGCAAATCACAATTAGGCTCTAGTAGTCTAATAATTGTGTGGGCACAAGTATGGAGCATTGGAGTTTCGACCCGGATCTGAACATGGATTCGCCCCGGTACGCCAAATCTCCTTTTTAGTTATATTTTTCTTACAGCCAGAAAAAGCAGCAACACCGTCTACGGCCTCTTCCTCTGCCACAGAGACGCCACCATTCCTGCTTGTCAAGAATGTGTTTCCTTTTTATGGAGTGCCTTTGCCGCCGCCATCCCTTCCGCCGGAGAACCCTTCCAATGGTAAGGAATTTTAAGGTCATGCATCATATGGCATAATAGAATAACTAAAAATCAGAAAATGATGAAATTCATTTTTTATTATTTGTTCAGATATGGGTAAGGTATCAGATTGGACAATTATGGCCATAGTTGTTCCAACAGTGATATTCATATTGCTTGTCTTTCTCTCTGCTTCTTCTGCCTGAAAAGGAGAGCAAAAACGAAGGATTCCTTAGTTTCCAAATACATTGGTAGGATAATTATCAGATTTTATGTTTTAGATCCTCGGGCTATTTTCACTTTTCTTGCATGTCAGGAGGTTTCTTTTGATGAATAATATATTTTATTTACAATTACACGAACGCACACTTTTCAGTTGATTATTCAAAACCTAACGTATGTTATATTTTACTAATATTGTAACGAACAGCTAGCTAGCTAGCGAAGGTGCAAAAAAGTGGGGTGTTATAATTGATTCATTTTTTGGTCTTTGGTTATATTGTTGACATTTCAACTGTAGAATCTATGCAATTTGATTTCGATGCCATCAAATCAGCCACAAACTTCTTTTCTCGGAACAATATACTTGGTCAAGGAGCATTTGGTAAAGTATACAAGGTGTACAAATCAATTCCAATTATAGAATTAAAATGGAATCACTGGGACTATAAATTACTTGCTTCTAAGTGGTTTTTAATAATTGTTTTATTTTGCACGGTATCCTACCTAGAGGACAAGAGTTAGCTGTGAAGAGATTATCAAGGTCCTCCAGACAAGGTGTAGAAGAATTCAAAAATGAAGTTATTACTATGGCAAGACTTCAACATAAAATATTGTAAGATTACTAGGATTCTACTTGGATAAGGAAGAAAAGATACTCACATGAATTTGTGCCTAAGAAAAGCCTAGATAGATTTCTACTTGGTAAGTTTTGTTTTTTGTTTCTTCAATTAACTTATGCAATCAGATCATCTTTATTGCAAATAAATTTATATTTCATTTTATTAATTAAAATTTCCTCTTGTTGACCATACAGACCATGAGAATAGAGGTGAATTGAATTGATCAAAGCATCATAAGATTATTGAAGGCATTGCAAGGGGATACTTTATCTTCATGAGGATTCTCGACTCAAAATTATACATTATAATCTCAAAGCTAGCCAAATATTGTTAGATGAATTTTGAATCCAAAAATTTCTGATTTTTGTTTTGCTAGACATTTAAAAGTCGATCAAACCCAAGCATACACAAGTAAAATTGTGGCTACTTGGTGAGTTAGTTAAAACAAATAAAGTTTTCATGCCATTTGTTGTGTCATACTCTATAATGAATGAGAGAAGAGATAACTTACTATGTAATGTGTTCTATTTTGTAGTGGCTACATGCTCCAGAATAGGTTTTGCATGGTCAGATATCAGTCAAATGTGATATATACAATTTTGGTTTCTTGATTTTAGACATTATTGCTGGCAGAAAGAATAAATGTTCCTATATCTCAAGTTATGGTGAAGACTTATTAAGCTTTGTAAGGAGATTATATTATCGAATTGATTAAGATCAAATGGCAGTTATTAGGAAAATCAGAATATTGTATAGATTAGCTATATAAAAAAGAATATTGCATATATTGATTACATATATATAATTAATTGTATCTCTGCAGGCTTGGAATATGTGGAGGGAAGGGACGCCATTAGAATTGCTGGATCCTAGTATAAGGGATTCTTATTCAAGAAATGAAGTTATTAAATGCATTCATATAAGCTTGTTGTGCAGTCAGGAAAACCCAACTATGAAACATACAATAGCATCCATTATGGTGATGTTAAGTAGTTACTCTGTTACCCTACAAGAGCCTCAAGAGCCAGCTTTTTTGGTTGACCATCATAGAACAGATTCAAACAATCCGGCCGTTCGTATTAAAAACAGTTCACATCAATCTACAAGAACGTTTGGGCATATTGGTATGTAGATGAAGATCCAATTTCTGATGTATTCCCTCGTTGGCATCCCATATTTACCTATATACTCAAGTCTTTTAATTTGTATGTTTTGGGTTTGAAACTAGTGTTTCAACATAAACCTCGTTTTTTTTTTTTTTTACATTTTAATTAAACGGAGTACAATGGAACCTTATCATATATATCTTGTACTTATCAGTAATCGATGATGGTTACTTTTTGTCAATGATTTCCATATACAATCACGCAGATATATCCTATTTGGACATCCATTGCGATAAATAAAAGAGAAATCAATTTAGCGATCCGGTTGTCATTATACAAACGTTATATTTCAACCAATAATATTAAAGACGACTTGAAAAAAGAGTGGCTTCTCTATAAATGAACGCTGAAAATTCATTGGTCCAGTTTACGTTACAAGACGATTTCCGTAACCAATGTTGGGAATTTCACTTGTTTGATAGCGTTTTTGCTTCAAAACCAAAATCACGGTGATTAACTGTATCAGCCAATTAATTAGTTACACCCTGTCCTTAAACATAAGCTTCAAATAACAGATTTGCAGTTATCAAGAAAACAGTTAAAATTAGTTAGTAGTATCAAACATGTATTTTTTTTCCAACTATGCCCTTATTTGTAAAGAGAATAAGTGAGAGAAACAATAAATACAACAAATAAAGTTAAGGAGTAAAGATGGAAAAAGTGCAATAAATACTTTGATAAACCTAAAATAAAGCTTATATTTTGGCGTGGACCTATTCTCAAGTTTGAAACTTATATTTAGGGACTGAGGGGAGTATATATTTGACACTTTGAGTGTGAATTTTATTCACGTTTTGAATTTGCGGGGGCAAAGAACCTAACGTGTGGAATTATGTATATAATTAATAGTACTCCCTTCGGTCCTTTTTATAAGAGCCCAAAATTTGAATTGCTTTGTTCCTTTTTATAAGTGCCCAACAAGAGTTGTCTTAATATTTAATGAGTTTTATTCATTTTCGCCCCTCATTAATTATATAAATTGCATTAATTAAAAAGTTTGTGATACCTATATTTACTCTATTTCTCTTCCTTACTTACCCCTCATAAATAAGGGAATACTTGAAAAAAAGAAGATTTATTTCATACACACTTGTTGTTTTTAACTTCTTTTAACTACTTTTTTAAAACGTGTAATTGTAATTTGGTTATTGGGTTCTTATAAAAAGGACTGGAGGGAGTATAAGCTAGCACTAAGCGCAGCTTGTTGAGTAATGCTTTAAGGCTCGGACACGTACTCTCATTTGATATTTCATATTATTTAGTTCATTATTATTTTATTATTAGGTTTGATGTTAATTATTTATTTCAGATTATTTAGTTCATTATTATTTTATTATTAGGTTTGATGTTTATTATTTAATATTTATTATTTTTTAGAATTAGATATGGATATTATATCATAGATTTTTTTATTTGACTATGTGGTGCCAAAAGTAAATGACAATGAAGGGAGAAGAGTCTTGAAAAGTGGTTCTTCTTCATGGGGGCATGTGTTTGGATGATGAAACAAAACCATGATTCGTAAAAAATCATTCAAATACCTAAATTTTTGCCAAACCATGGTTTGGGGAAAATCTATTTTTTTTTTATGTGGGCCCCACCCTCTCTCTCTCTATAGTTCTTTTTCATTATGTGGGCCCCATGCCACTCTCTCCCTCATCTTTAGTTTTTGAATTTCACTGTTTTTCATCTTCTGTCTCTCTGTGTTTTTTTTAAGAATTTTAAAATTTTAATACTCCATCTTATCTTTAATATAAGACCTATTTATCTAATTTGATTATATTAGAAAAAAATAGTTAAGTTAATTAACATTACATATAGACAAATTTATTTCATTGTTTATATGAATTATGAAATTTAATGTTAAATAATGGGTTAAGATATATCCTTTTTAATGCCGTTAGGGGTTTTCTTCTCTTATAATTTAACGCCGTAAGGTCAAATTTAACGGTTTTATTAAATTTACATCCTTTTTAATTGTTCATTGTTATTTTTGCATCTTTTAGAACGTATTTGTACCAGACGCCCCCTCAGGAAAAACTTTAATGTTAAATTTGGACCTTAACCCTTGAATAATACATAAAATATAATCTTATTCTTTATATGTAATTATCACAAAAGTTAATGTCCTTTTTAATCATTTGACTGAAAAAATCTATTCTGACCATAATACCCAAACACTCTCATTTTATCAAAATCACTTTTTTCTCATAATCTATTTTCCAGAAACTATTCTCTAAAAACTAACCCAAACACCCTCGAACTGTAATACGGGTTTAAAAAAAGATGGTCCTACCTAAGCTAACTTATCCTCATGTTACGTGGTTTTTATTCATTTCTTGGTCACGAATCACGAGCCAAAGTCTAGCCGGGTCCCCACGTTGATTGTTTAATAATATTACCACGGAAAATAAATTCAAATGATCCTTATAATAATTTATACTTATTCTTACACCCCCTGCTCCTTGCGTACTAGTAAACATCATTGAGCATCAGAAAATGATTCGCTTCATGAATTCTATCACGCCATTTCTGCTCCTTTGTCTTACAATCCTTTTGTTTCCTAGAATCATCAAAGGACAGTTCATTTGTTCAGGCCCAGCTTATTCCCCGAACAGCACATACCATACAAATCCCAATCGCTTACCGTCCTCCCTTTCCTCAAACGCCAATCAAAGAGATGGATTTTAAAACACCACCGTCGGACAAAACAGCCACACCACCGTCTACGGCCTCTTCCTCTGCCGGGGAGACGCCATCGTTCTGGCTTGTCAAGAATGTGTTTCCAATGCAATCAAAGACATCACAATCCCTCAGAAATGCCCCAATAGTACCCGAGCCGTAGGTTGGTACGACAAGTGCATGATGCGATACTCCGATACGTATTTCTTCTCCATAGAGCAAGATGACCCCACGCGCATCCTGTACAACATCGCCAACGCTACAGACCCCACCAGCTTTATGAAACTGGCGGTTGATACCCTGAGTGCGGTGGCGAAACAAGCGGCGTACGGTGGCGGCAGCAAGAAATTTGCAACCAAAGAAGCAAACTAGCGATTTTGAAACTATATATTCTATGGGGCAGTGCACGCCGGATATATCTGCAGATGAATGTTATAACTGTCTGAGAAGAACAAGTGCAGAGTATCCGAGTTGCTGTTTTGGGAAGGTAGGTGGAGTAGTCCGTGCTCCCAGTTGTAATGTAAGGTATGAAGTGTACCCCTTTTATGGAGTGACTTCGCCACGGCCATCTCCACCACCATCTCTGCCGCCGTCAGAAACCCCTTCCAATATAATGGGAAGGAATTATAAGGTCATGCATGTTTTTGCTTTCTACTATATGTATGGCATAAAAACAATATACTCTCTCCCATCAGAGCTAGTTGGCGTTTATGAGAAAGATTAAGGAAGTTAAATAAGTTAGATTAAAGTATTTATATTTATCATTTTTAAACAAACTAATTAGTCTAATTTATAAATTGATATATATATAATATAATAATACACAGTATATGTTATGATTAATAAATTTATTTTGCTTCCTTAATCTCTCCAAAAAAGTCAACTGAATCTTATATTAAGAACTAGAGGCATCTAATTACGAAAAATCAGAAAAATACATGAACTTTATGTTTTGTTTTTTTGTTCAGATAAAAGCAAGATTTCAGATGGGGGAAAGAACTCAGCTGGGACAATTATGGCCATAGTTGTTCCAACAGTGATATTTATATTGCTTGTCTCCCTCTGCTTCTTCTGCCTTATTAAAAGGAGAGCTAAAAAGAAGGATTCCTCAATTCCCAAAGAAAGTGATGGTACGATAACGATCAGATTTAATTTCCAGATCCTAGTCCAACATAATTATCACTTGTTGTGGATGTCAGGAAGTTGCTTTTGTTGAATAATATCTTGAATTTACAATTACAATGAACACACACTTCTCAATTTTGGTTAACAGCTAGCTCTGGTGCAAGAAAGTTGGTTGTTAATGATCCTTTTTTTTTTCTTTGGTTATATAGTTGACATTTCAAGTGTAGTAGCTCTGCAATTTGATTTGGATGTCATCAAATCTGCCACAAACAACTTCTCTCCTGATAATAAACTAGGTCAAGGAGGATTTGGTGAAGTATACAAGGTAAAAAAATCATTTCCAATTATAGAAATTGGAATTACAAATAAGGATAGAAATTACTTGTTTGTAAATGGTTTTTAATCATTGTTTTTTATTTTTGGGTATCCTACCCAGTGGACAAGAGTTGGCTATGAAGAGGTGGTTATCAAGTTGCTCCAAACAAGGTGTAGAACAATTTAAAAATGAAGTTGTTAGTATGGCAAAACTTTAACATAGAAATCTTGTAAGGTTACTAGGATTCTGCTTGGATGAGGAGGAAAAGATCCTCATATATGAATTTGTTCCCAAGAAAAGCCTGGATAGATTTCTATTTGGTAAGTTTCGCAGTTTTTTATTTTTATTTTTTACATTTAGATTTAACTTATCCTATCATATAATCTTTACTGCAAATTGGGTTTAAACTTGAGCAAGCTAGGATGTGAATTTATATTTCATCTTATTATTTAAAAGTGCATGTTGATCATGCAGAACCTGAAAATAGAGGCGAATTGAATTGGTCAAAGTGTTATAAGATTATTGAAGGCATTGCAAGGGGGTTGCTTTATCTTCATGAAGATTCTCGACTCAAAATTATACACCGTGATCTCAAAGCTAGTAATGTATTGTTGGATGAAAATTGGAATCCGAAAATTTCTGATTTTGGTATGGCTAGAATTTTCGGAGTTGATCAATCCCAAGAAGACACGAGTAAAGTCGTGGGTACATAGTAAGTTACTTAAATCAAATTACGTTTTCATGCAAATTGTTTTGTTTCATATTCTATAACAAATCAAAGAGAAGAAATCATTGGTGTGTTCTATTTTGCAGTGGATACATGGCTCCAGAATATGCTATGCATGGTCAGATTTCAGTCAAATCTTATATATATAGTTTCGGTATCTTGACCCTAGAGATTATCTCCGGCAAAAAGAATACATCTTTCTACATATCAAGTTGTGCTGAAGACTTGTTAAGCTATGTAAAGTAGATTACCGAAGTGAATAAGCTCAAATAGTAGCTAGGGAGATCAAAACCTTGCAAAGATTGATTACTTATATAATTGTATTTGCAGGCTTGGAAGCTGTGGAAGAAAGGGACGCCATTAGAATTGCTGGATCCCAGTCTAGGAGATTCTTATTCAAGAAACCAAGTTATTAAATGCATTCATATGAGCTTGTTGTGTGTTCAGGAAAGCCAAGCTCAGAGACCTACAATACAATCCATTTTGGTGATGTTAGGTAGTGACTCTGTGACCCTACCAGCCCCTGAAGAGCCAGCATTTTTTGTCGATCATAGTGGAACAGATTCAAACAGACCCGCCATAATTGATGGAAATAGGTCTGACCAATCAACAAGCGGGTCTGTTCAATTGTCTGTGGATAAAGATCCGATTACTGACTTATACCCTCGCTAGTGTCCTTGTTTATTACTACTTAAATAATCAACTAGTAGTCTGGATATTGCATGTTTATTTGTCCATTGTTTACCTGTAATAGTTAGTTCTTGGGAAGGTGTGTGAGGAAGGTGATTATATCATCTGCCAAGCTTCAGAAATTGATCATAGAAGAGCCAATCTATTTAAATAAATATAATTATTCAAAAGTGCCTGATGAGCTTGTAATTCATGAAAATGTTCCTCCTGAATGGAGGGGGTCTGGCGACACATTTTAAATAAACTCAGAGAATTTATATTTGAAAGTTAAGGTGCGTTTTTTTTCCAACCTCAGTATGTTTAGTTCTCTTCTATTTGAATGTTACAGATTTTATATTTTCATTAAATTTAATCTGTTTTAATTCTAACAAGAGATAGAATGACACTACATAATATTCAATTATAAACTCGAAGAATGATAACTTTTTTTGGCCATTCAAAAAAAAAATATTTTTCAAAGAATAACTTAAGAATATTTTAGAATAATGAAATGTTGATGCTCCAAATCATATTAGGATTATTTGCAAAAGAGGCATCTTAGGTATTGACATTTTTTTTATATCTCTTATATTAAAAAACAGATTTAAACTGTTAATTTTAAACAGTTTTAGGCTTTGTTTGGTTCAACAAAGGTTAGGTTAAGTGAGGTTTACTTAAGTTAGGTTAGAAGAGGTTATAATATTGTTTGGTTCAACGAAGATTAGGTTAAGTGAGGTTTATTTAAGTTAAGTTAGGTTAGAGGAGGTTAAAATGTCCTTCTACATATTTTCCTTCTTCTTTTATAATATATTTATTAATAATTATTATTTATATAAAATTATTATTTATAAAATAATTATTCGTGTAAGCATATAAATAATTATTTATAAAATTATTATTATTTGGAAAGTTCATTGAATCAGGAGGTCAAGTTTTAAAGGGGAGGGCAGTGTTGGAATTTTAAAAAATTGTCATGGGCAATTTAGTCACAATTGAAGACAAATATTCTCTCACCTAGGAAAAACCCCAATTTTGGAGAACAACCTAGGTTAGGTTACCACTAGAAGACAAAAAAAACATCTAACACCTAATCCAACCCCCTTTCAACCAAACACTACTTTTTTACCTTCAACCCACCCCAACCTAACCTAACCTCCAACCAAACAAAGACAACCCCACCCCAACCTAACCTAACCTCCAACCAAACAAAGCCAAGGACTCTAGCAGTTATATTAGATTTCAATGCAGGGAAGATTCCTAAAAAAGAATTTTATAAATACTAAAGGACAAAAAAGTGTCCCAAATATTCATAATACCAGAAAGGTGTAAGTGCCTGATTTGTCCTTTTTAAAATTAAATAGAAGTGACATAAATATTTCTCGAAGTTTAAAATATGTGCTCCTATTTTTCATAAGGGTTTAACAAGTTTAGATAAAATTTTGACAACTTTTGATAAGATTTTCACAAATTTCAATTCAAAAATCACCACTTCCTACAATAATAAGTTATTAATTTCCACTTATGATAAGGGTTTCACAAGTTCATATATGGTTTTAACAAATTCTAATAAGATTTTTACAATTTTCAATTCAAAATTTACCACTTGCTACAAGTTAGGTATTAATTCTCACTTCTAAAAAGAATTTCATAAATTTAGGCAAGGTTTTAACAATTTCTAACGAGCTTTTAAAAAATTTCAATTCAAAAATTTAAGGCACCGGCACCTAGCATCAATTACCAGCACCTACATATCACCATCAACAACACTGGCAAAGCATCCAAGACCCCCACCAACCACCACAAAACATCAACCACCGGTAGCAACAAGATGATGATTTAAGAATTAAAAATAATAGCCAACCGGATTTGGTGTCTCAGCTATCCCTTTCAAGTGTGCTCTTTGTTGCTCCCTATTTTGGGGATCTTCCCAAATATATTTTTTATGATTTTCTGAATTATTAGATTCTATACGAAATGGGAAACATTTTGATATATTATAAGTAAAAAATGGACATGTTTTTAATTTTTTATGATTTTTCAAATATATTTCAAAAAAAAATGTTTAAAGTGAAAAAAATAACACACTAATTTTCTGAAATATCTTTAAAAAATCATAAAAAATTGAAAATATATCCATTTTTTACTTATAATATATCAAAATGTCACTCATTTCTTATAGAATCTAATACTCTAAAAAGCAATAAAATATATATTTAAGAAAGCCCCAAAATGAGAGTGTAGCATAGAGCACATATGAGAAGGGGTAGCTGAAGCCCCAAATCCCAGCCAACAACACAAAGATCTTATAATGCTATAAAAGTTCAATCTGTGAATAAAAAATAACAGCAGCAACAACACAAATATTTGAGAATAAGAAAATCCATTTGAAAATCGAAGGGCTAAAATCAACAAATGGAGGTTGAAGAAGAAGCTTCGTTGCCATCATCAATCAAAGCGTGTTCTCTCCATTGTTTCCGACGCTCTTTCCCAGATCTTGGCGAGGCTATGTGGTTCCAGTATCACACGTCCCTTTGAGCAGCGGTGCGGGCAGCAGAGTGGGGAAGCCTGACGACACAACAATCACTCCCCTAAGATCAACCTGGCCGAACTCCAGCTCATGCTCTTGAACCACAAAGTCAAAAATCCACCACTCCACTTTGAGATGCAACATGGATAGCTGAAACCGTCGACATCATCTCCAAATCTGAGAATAGGAGGAGGATGAGGCAATGGAGGTTGAAGAAGAAGCTTCGCTGCCGCCTTCACTGGAGGTTTAAGAAGACTATGGCGTGGGAGCAACGGACGAACGGAGCAAACGGCGGATTGAACAGTGGCAGAGAGAGAGTAGGAGAGGGAGAGCACTGGACGCAAGAGAAAGAGAATCGGCTTTTTCACCGGTACCCTGTATGCAGGAAAAAAAAAAAAAACCGAAATGCTATAAGGTGGAAAATATTTACCAATATACTACACTTAAAATTCATCACGCCAAGAACGATTTTCACTATCTGATGTGATGTTATGATTATTTTTTAATTAAAAAGCAAAATCGTTCTTTACAAGAACGATTTCACTTTTTCTGATTGAATTGACAGGAAGAGAGAGAGAGTGGGAGCTATGAGGGGGAGTATCACTGTCAGAGAAAAAGGGAGGGATGGAAATAAAAGAAAGTGAGGGAGATAGAGAAAAATACATGACTTTTAAAATTTATTTTTCTCTCAATTCCACTATCACCAATTTCTCCACATCCCTCTTAGACTCTTACTCATTATTGTTAAACTCACAAGTTGACTCTTCGAATTTACCGTTTTTATATTTTTAATTTATAAAATTGTGTAAGTTTGTGCTTAAACTCATGCTAGCCATAAACTTAGTTAAACTCGCGAGTTTACACACTAAATGTACTCTTTTTATGTTTTTATCTCATAAAAGTGTGTCAGGTTGTTCTTAAAATCGTGTTAATTTTCTCATTTTGATAATATTTAAGAACAATCTGATACACTCTTATGAGATAAAAACATAAAAAGAGTAAATTTAGTGTGTAAACTCACGAGTTTAACTAAGTTTATAGCTAGCATGAGTTTAAGCACAAACTTACACAATTTTATAAATTAAAAATATAAAAACGGTAAATTCGAAGAGTCAACTTGTGAGTTTAACAATAATGAGTAAGAGTCTAAGAGGGATGTAGAGAAATTGGTGATAGTGGAATTGAGAGAAAAATAAATTTTAAAAGTCATGTATTTTTCTCTATCTCCCTCACTTTCTTTTATCTCCATCCCTCCCTTTTCCTCTGACAGTGATACTCCCCCTCATAGCTCTCACTCTCTCTCTCTTCCTATCAATTCAATCAGAAAAAGTGAAATCGTTCTTGCAAAGAACGATTTTGCTTTTTAATTAAAAAATAATCATAACATCACATCAGATAGTGAAAATCGTTCTTGGCGTGATGAATTTCTGTACAAATCTAAAATCGTTCTTGGCGTGATGAACTTTAGGTGTAGTATATTGGTAAATATTTTTCACCTTATAGCATTTTGGTTTTTTTTTTTTCTGCATATAGGTTACCGGTAAAAAAGCCAAGAGAATCAGATGGAAGGAAGCGGGCAGAGGGTCAGCTACGCCTCCTCTGCTGCCCTCATTTTGGGACTTTGTTAAATATATTTTAAACGATATTTTGATATCTTATGAGTAAAAAAATATAATTGTTTTTAATTGTTTATGATTTTTTAAATATGATTTCAGAAAAATTGTGTATTTTTTTTCATTTTAAGCACTTTTTTTTTAAATATCTTTAAAAAATCATAAAAAATTGAAAACAGTTTCATTTTTTACCCATAAGATATCAAAATATCGCTAATTTCATATAGAATCTATTGATCTAAAAAACCATGAAAAATATATTTAGAAAGGTCCCAAAATGGGGCGTAGCTAACACCCTCTGCCCAGAAAGAAGCATAGGGGTTTGACAAGGAAAGAATCTTTTTATCATTTTTATTTAATTTCAAAAAAGACAAATCAAACCCTCACCCTCTCTAGTATTATGAATATTAGGAGCACATTTATGTCTTTTAGTATTTTTAAAATTCTTTTTTTGGGATTTTCCCATTAATTTATTACCTCTTTCATCTAATTTTATTTTTTGGTTTCATTTCATAATTCTACATTCTGAGATGATATAAACTTTCCTAATTACAGACATATTTAGTGTTAAATGCAGCAAATAGATTGGACTTGAAATAATGTTTGCCCGAAAGTTTCATAAAACATTTCTCGCTTCGAGTGCTTTCAACTTTAGGGTTTCAAAATTCCTGGTGGCTAATACATTATTGGGAGAATTATACTTAGGTCTCAAGAAAAAGGAAAAATGAAGAAATGGCCTCTTGAAATTATAAAATGAAAAAATAGTCTCATGAAGTTGTCAATGCAGGTTCTTAGAATTATCAATGATATGCTTCTGAAATTGTTAATGAGACCATTTTTTCATTTTATAATTTCAAAGGATCATTCTTTATTTATCTTTTTTCTTGAGATTTGAATGTAATTCTCCCTATATTATTTATGCCTCCATATTAACCTAACACAAATGATAAATTTTGTTATTATTATTAGAAATTTTGGGGTGTTTTTTCTAATCTTTGTCCAGTTGTGCTAAGTGGGCGCTGTTTTAATTTGTTGAGTTTGGTGCGGTTACTCAACAATTTTCACACACCCACACAGATGGATGTTAAATGCAATGTACAAAAAAAATGTTAAATGCAATCTCCCATCTTAGGCTTCAAGTATTGTGAGCATATTGAGTTATCAGGGATTGATTATATCGATATAATCATTGGTTTTGTACCGCTGAATTGTTGTCATTTGATTGCTCTCCCCTCTTAGAAGATGGTAAGATTTATAAAAGTCGTCAGTGGCCGGTAATGGTTAACCTATTTTTTTAAAAAAATAAATATATTAGGGCACTAATGAAATTTCAGAATTTTTTGGGTTATTAGAAATTAATTATCTACAGGGGTCATGAATGAAATTTTCCCTTATATTTATCTCAAATGTTGCGGCTTACTTTCATTGTGTTTTTTTTTTTAGCTTAGGGTATTCATTGTCGGCCTCGCACTATAGACTTTCCAAATAGGCTTTAGTGTTAGGCATGAAACTCTTTCCATACACACCGGCAGACGAACCCTTAACTAGATACTCAGCTAGGTATCTTTGTTGTCTTTTATTACATACTACCCAAAATATTTTTTTTTTTTTATATTATCATCCGTTATCTAATTTTAGGTTTGTAGCTACTCTTCTCACCATAGGTGATTCTTTTAAAACTTAAACTTGAAACTTAAAAGGAGTTAAAAAAGTTTTACACCGTTAGAACAATTACTATATAATCTTTGGATTTATATTTCAAAATTCTTTTGAGCAGGTTTTGCTGTGCTATGACACTAAAAGTGTTTCTTTCTTTTAATTTTTTAAAAATATTTTTTATAATTTATAAGATAAATATATTAAATGAGTTTTCTCTCTACTCAATTGCAAAAAGATTGCTTTTGCAACGTAGTGCTTTTAAGTGCTAAGGATGTGGGTGCTACAATTGCCCAAAATCTGAACTGAAGATTTTCAGGAAAAAAAAAAATACAGAATACTCGCTTCAACCATTGTAGTGAGGAGTGACAGATCCTTTCCTTTCCTTTCCTGTTAGGCGGTAACGATTCTTCAAAAAACCGTTTTTTTCGGATTCTAGTATGCTCCGCATTCCGTTCCTACTTCATTTCCCGCTTCGATTTTGCTGACTGAATTGGCTATGGTCGCCACAGCTCGGAGGCTAGTCGCCTCTTCAATCCTTTATCTCAATCGTTTGAAAAGAGTTCAATTTCAAGTCACTTTGCCTATCGCCCCTCACCACTCTGCTAATTGTCGTCATTTTTCCGTTGCTTCGCCCGAACATTCTGGGCCCTTGCAGTCAGGTAAATCTTCACTAACCCCGATTCATTTGATTTCGGGAAAAGAAAAAAGGAAAGGAAGAAAGCTTAGTATGCATGTTATTTAGTGTGCATCAATTTTATTAATTCCCGTTTGCGATTATCTTGCTTTTCAAGATTAGGGGATGGTTCTGGTCCTTGTTCTGACAAGTTTCACAAATGGCATAATGGAGGGGCCACTTTGCACGAATCGGCTTCCATAGACTCATCTGCTGTAGTAGAGATTGGCGCTGTTGTTCATTCAAAAGCAGTTGTTGGAGCAAATGTTCATATAGGGTCTGGAGCGATTGTTGGGCCTTCAGTTATAATTGGCCATTCAACAAAAATAGGGTACGATTTACATGTTATTTTCGTTCTCTAACGATGTTTGTTAGTTTTGCACATTTTTATATGTCAAAGGTTTCAAGTTGCTGTTGAACTCTGAATTTATGTGCTCTGCTTAAATATGTTAGCGCTTTTAGCTGATCATTGATAACAAACAGGAGGCCTGATCTGAGAGTAGAGGATTAGAATTGCAAAAGCTTTTACTATAAGGGGTTTAGATGTGAGGCTTGGACCGTAAACATATTTTGATTTAAAAAGTAGAAACTGACTTTCAAAAGCACATCTTATGTTTTTGAGTACAAACTACACCTTATTTTGTAATTCACGCTCTGGTAATTTGAAATATATAGGTGTGGGTTATTTATGATGCAAGTTTGAGAGATGACCCATCAATGATTTCAAGAGTATGGGACTTGAAATCAAGTTTGCTCTGTATTTGGAATATTTGGTGGTGATTAGTAATGCGTTGTCTGCACTTACTGGCTAACCTTGTTATTGAGAAAGACTGTTAGAGAGTAATTTAACTTGCTATTGGTGTTAGTCTTCATCATTTTAGATTTTGTATCTTGTGCATGCTTTTTGTATTGCTTGCTATGTTTATAATTTGAATGTAAATCTCATTAGATTAAATTCTGCCAAATGTCTAGAATTTTGAATTTGAGCTCAAGCAGTTTTCATTTATTTACTGTTCTTTCCAGGTATAATGTTGCTCTTAGTAATTGCCAGGTGGGTGAATTGTGTGTAGTCCACAATGGAGTCTGCATTGGTCAAGATGGTAAAGCTGTAGATCTACTCTTGCTTGCTTTCCAGACTTTTATATACTTCAATAAAGAAAAGAATTCCTATCATTTACTCACTACATAGCCTTAAGCAAGTACAATACTAGTTAGGCCATGAGCCTTACCTTTTGCCCCTTAATGTCTTTTATGGAATTCATTCCTTTCTGATAATCTTAATGTAATTGCTGCAGGGTTTGGATTTTATGTAGATGGTAATGGTAATATGATAAAGAAGCCTCAGGTTGGTAATCTTACTTCATTTACTTTGATGTCCAACTTCTTTGTTATCTTCTTTCAACTTTCTTCTTTGACATATGCTCTGTCCCAAGGAATATGGATTGTAAAGAATGACTGATTTCATCAGCCAGATGCTTTTGAGCTTAGGATGTTTTAATATTATCCATAATTGCATTCGTTGCTTAAACATGTAGATGTTGAATGTAATAATAGGGGCACATGTGGAGATTGGTGCTAATACGTGCATTGACCGGGGCAGGTACGGAATTTGATTGATTCATGCTTCTTTTTTTTATTTCAAATATATATGTGTGTGTGTGTGTATTCTAGTTTGATTTTCTTTTGGGATTTATGAGCTTTAAAAGACTCAATATTTATGCTACTGACTGATTAATTATGCAGTTGGAGAGATACAATCATTGGGGATTATACAAAGTTGGATAATTTAGTTCAGGTTAGCATTTAACTTTTGTGTAGTCAAGTATACCATTGCTGGGATTTCTTTTACTCTCTGTCCTAATCCGGTTCTGCAGATTGGTCATAATGTAGTTATTGGGAAGAATTGTATGATTTGTGGGCAAGCAGGAATTGCGGGTTCAGCAACGTATGTTATCATAACTCCTTTTCTTAAGATCATTGGTTTTTGAATATCAGATTGATATTTATGGTGAACTTCATATTCAAAATAATTCACGCTGAAGCTTTTGAACTTTTCAAGAGTTACAACTTTATCTGATATGCTACCCTTCAGCATAGGTGATTTTGTGACTATGGGGGGAAGAGTAGCTGTGCGAGATCATGTTTCTATTGCGTCAAAGGTATTTATTTGCTTCTCTAATCTTGCAAAGTCTTAGCCTTTTGTGGCTTTGGTGTCTTTAGGATTGCTAGTGAACGTATAATAAATGGACTTGCTGAGTGCATGTCATGAGATAAATAATACTGAACTAGATTTAGAAAGGCTGCGATTTTTTTCTAGTGGTACAAAATTAAGAACAGGCTTGAAAAACATTGGAAATGTATATAAATATTTTGGTTAATCTGAAGTTTTTAATCCCCCCATAGATTTTATCTCTGGGAAGTTAAGGGGAAATCGTAAGCAGCATAGCTGGTTTCCAGAACAACTCAAACATCAGAATTGTTTGCTTGTATTACGTATTGATAAACGGCGAAATCTGTTTGAATGTAAATATCTTTTGTTATGGTACTACTTCTATCTTTTTCCTGAAAACTGGAAGTTGGGGTTGAGGAGATATCTGATCATCGATAATATGGCACTTGCAGGTTCGGCTTGCAGCGATGAGTTGTGTCACCAAGGACATCCTAGAGCCTGGAGATTATGGTGGCTTCCCTGCTGTAAGGATTTTATTCTGTCCTTTTACCTTTTGTTTTTTCCCCTTTCAAAATATTAGGACATTCACACGTCTTTTTTCAGATCAATTCTTAAACTACCTCCTTTGTGTTGCCTTGCAGGTTCCCATTCATAAATGGCGGAGACAAATTGTCAGCAGCTGTAGGACTCCACGGAAATCGGGTCCTTAAAGTCGGGTGAATTTATTACGGTAGGCACCATGCAAGTCTTACAGTCTGTTTGGTGTGAGGGATTTGAAGGGGAAGGGTCCTAGGAAAATTTTTATGAGTTGAATTTTAAAAAATTGAAGAAGTGGGGTAATAAAATTTTAATAAAGAGAATATATAAGATAAAAAAGCAAGAAAAATTAATTAAAAATTTTTAACTCCACTTCTCTAATTTTTTTAAATTCAACTCAAAAATTTTCCCTCCGCCCACTTTCGCTCCCCTCCCCTCATACCAAACAAGCCCTTAGGTTAAATTCAACATTCAAGCATTTGTCTCAGGTGGCAACTTCAGTTCTGTAATTTTTTTATCATCTCGCAGCACAAAAACTATATAAGAAAAATAATCTAAAGTGGGTGAGTCTCCCTTCTATGCGATTGGTGGTTGTTTTCATTCTGTATTATCTTGTTCTTGTTGTGACTTTCAAAGTACTGGTTCTACTTTGAAATGCCTGATTCTTAAATGGTTCATCAAGTTCCATTTCTAATTCTTGAGCTTATTAACATGACTGCTTGACACAGCAACAAATTAACAACAATAACAGAAAAACTTCATAAATGAAACATAAAACACCCGAATTTGGAACGTGGCATCTGTAGTTCTGTACCTTACATGATTTCTAATCACAATATGTTACAAAGTTTGTGTTTCCAATCCACATATACAATTCGGACCCAAAAAAATGAGCCACTAATACTATGACTAAAAAAGGGTGTGCTCAACAATATAGATTGGTGCATGAGCTATTAGGAATGAATCAGAAATCTATTCACAAACAGACACAGATGAGACCTGTGATTAATGCTTTATTTTGAACTTTGCCGTTTTCTTGGAGGGACTCTTGATGGGATACTTTTTCTTCTTACCTGAAAGCTTCCCATCAGGACCAATAGGCAGAGTACCTTGCAGGTTCACCCCATGAAACTTGCTCTTAATCCCCCATGTCTTGTATCGAAACCTGGTCATCAAAGCCGCCTTCAACTCAGCCGTGCCATTCAAAATCGCATTGACAATGGGTTTCAGAGCTGCACGGTTGGCATCAGCACTTTGAGACATACTATTAGTTTTACCAGCTTTTTGACGAAAAGAACCTATGGTTGATTGTGCCACCTGATTTTCCCCATACAGGAAACTCAAAGTTATGTCATCATATGAAATGCTAGAGTCCTTGTTTGGGTTTTCAATCTCAAGATTGTAAATGATGGTACCATTCTGATCAGAGGACTGCGGGATGGAGATGAAGTCGACGGAGTAGGAAGGAGGTTTGGGTCTTAGGGCAAGCCATAGTATGAGAGCAAGAAGACCCAAGAGGCCTATAAATTGGAGAAGCCAAACGTAGAAGTTCTTTGGTTCGCACATTATTTAATGCTCAAAATGTGGAGCTCTAATGGGGTGTGGAAAAGTTTTGAGAGGATTCATTAGCTTTGTTTCATGTGTTATGGTTGGTCATTGATGCAAACGCAACAGGAATTTATCTAGGACTGATGCCTTGTTATGAACAAGTGGGAAAGAATATATACCTTTGCTTGTGACCTAGGGGATCGTATTGATTCAAAGCGCGGAAACCAAAATACATACAGAGATATGGAAACATAGTTATTAATTACATTGTTCCTACAACATCTTCAACTTCCAAGTCAAGTGCAGTTCTCAGTTTCTGATGTTGTTCATTTACTTCATAACTATATTATTCGCTCGTATTCCCTCCGGTCCTACTTATAGGACATATTTAACTAATTTTGGAGAAATTAAGAATAGTGGTTAAATTAATTAATCATATTTATTTTTTTAAAATATCCTTATTTAAAATTTAAAATGGCATCCAATTACGTTAATTCTCTGTTTTTTCTTGTACCTATCCTACCTCACACACAACTTCTCCAAGCTCTCACACAATCCGGCGTCGTCAATCTCCCTCAACAACTTCTGATTTATTCTTATTAAATTATTATTGTGTTTAATTATTATTGAGAAAGTATCAATAGGGGGTATTTTAGGAAGAAATTGATAAAAATTAAAACTCTGTCCTATAATTAGGACCATGATCAACTCTCAAATGTTATTCTATAATTAGGACCGGAGGGAGTATCTTTTAATATAAAATCCACTTTATTAACAGCCGAAAGAAGTACCTTGTAATGTTCGTATGAGTAGCTTTTAGAGGGAGAGTTTCCAAATTCAAGTAAGGCGATACTCAAACTCATGTTAGAATAGTGATGACTTTCGCTTCTGTCATTTTTCAGGACTTGGATTGTTTACTTGCTCTGTCAGCCCCAGCCACTTGGTTCTCATAGTGATGTCTTTCCTTTTTCATTCTGAGCTAATGTATTGAAATATGCCAACACATAGAGTTGGTTTGACTGTGTAAAGTCCTATTAGATCCTTTTGGGTCTTAAGTTCGAGTCTCAAAGGACACACCTCTACTAATAAGGGTAGCCACACACATCGAAATTGGAACAATTGATTGCTCCTATAACTTTATGAGAGAACAAAACGAAATATTGTACGAAGTTAAAGGATTAAAGATGAACTTTTATTTGGTCAAGAAAAAAAAAAGGATGAACTTTTATTGATAAATTATTTTAGTTTAAATCAGATGATATATGTTAAAGGACATCATTTTGTTGTATTATATTAAATGTTAACAATATCAAAATCACCTAAATATTTCTGATTAAGGAAGGTTAATATCGAAGTAAATAATTAAGTAAACAGGCAAAAATCCCACGTTGGTCCTCTATCTCATATGTTTGGATTTAATTTATTAATTAATTTTACAAATATGTCCCTTAAATTAAATTATTTCATAATTTTCCTCTAGATTAAGATCATCAAAGCCGCCAACTGAATTATTGTTTAAACGATATTCAATAATTCAAGATTAATAAAAATATTATAGAAATGATTGTGAATTTCAATACAAAAATTTAGATTTTTTATACTCATAATTAATTGCATATAACGCCAAGAGATAAATAAAAAAAAAAGATTAATATAAAAAAAAGTGAAATTTATTAGTAATTAAATAAATTAAATTTTATTTAAATTATTTTTTTTACTACAATATTATAAAAAATATAATTAAAAATAAAAAATATATTTCCTCTAAAAAACTATGAACGAGAGCTTAAGGTTAAAAAAAATTTTAAAAAAAATCACAGCACGCCCCGGTCAAGGGAAAGAGAAGTAAACGGGACATCTCTTATCCCTGTAAGCATCTAAGATGGAGCTATTGGGGCCCACAGCCACGTCACAGTTGGCGTGCATCCGATGGTGCTTACTTTCCCACATCGATATTTTGAATTTGATCATGGCCGTTAAATCGAAACGGAACATGACGGTCTCTTTCGCCTTCTTATCACCCAACATTTCCGTCCAAAGCGCATCGCTCATCTTTAACGTAGCTCCGCTCAGAACGCCACCAACTACCGTCGTCTTCTTTGGCTCCTGGTAGAACGGACGAAGTAACGGCTTCGACCCGATGTTATGGTCCCTATAATAAACCGACCCGTTCATGTTCTCATAATAAATCCCAATATTCTGGTTTGAGTTCCTGGTGGTCAGGTTGAAGTATATCTGAGCAGTGTTGAACTCAGATCCTGGGTTCAGACCCGATATCGAAAACCCGTGGACATGAACTCGAGGACGATGCGGGCGGAGGCTGATCCAGAGAACGAAGGTGATGATGGCAACAACGGCGAGAAAACTCAGGAGAGTGGCGCATATGATTTTGGAGACTCGAGTCTTGAGGTTGTCACGAACACGTTGGACGTAATACCGGGGCGTGTGGCGGCGACTGAAGGGTTTCGGGTCGGGTCGGTTGCTGACCGGAATGCCGTCACGGCCTTGCATGGTGGTTTAATTAATTTATGGAGATTTAATTTGAATTGAAAGGGGAGAGAGGTTTTTATGGAATGAGAATGAATGTGGAAGGTGATGAAGAAGAAGAAGGGTATAGGAATGTTAGGAGGAGAAAGAAAAGAATAATGTCTGCCATAATTCCTTGAGAGAAGCATGGTAAGTTTCCTTTTAATTTCTGTAGTTCAAAGAGATGCTTTCTTTGTTTGTACAAATAACCCTATTGTCTTGGTTGAGTGTATTGAATGATTTTAAATATATCTGACAGGTTTTGGTTCATGAAATAACTTGGCAACGTAGGTAAAGCAAGAATAATGTTTATGAAACCACTCTCTCAAATGGACAACTAAGAGAGAACGTAACATTGATAATATTGCATGGGCGCATGCAGCTTTTTCTTTTTGGTATATTTCATACTATGAATTTGGTACTATATGGGTTAATTATCCTTTATATTGTTAATGCAAATTGAATTGTGCAACGGTCTTTATTTGAATGTATTGTTCAATGGGCTATTCTTTTTTTTTCTTTTTTTATGGCTATTTGATTGAGCCAGATTCAAGCATTGTCAAATTTGTTATTCTACATTCACATGAACCTAAATTTGAGACCTTATAATTAAGCCACCCAAGTCCCTTTCACTAGAACTACATTGACATATTGACAAGAACTTGAAATTTAAGACCTTCTACTTAAGCTACTGAAGCCCATTCCACTATGACTAACGTCTGATCTGTTGGTATATTGTCTCCATTATAATTATAAGCGGAAATTTATTTTTTTTTTTTAAAAATGTTCAACACTGTTCACTTTGGATTTTGGGCCTATTGAACCAAACGGGCCCAACATACTGTTGTGAATATTAGAGTATTAGCCCAAAAAAGGAATTGGCAATAGCAATGAGTTCTATACTCGGGTGTGTACCCTCTATATTTTTTGCATTTTATTTAAATTGTTTATATTTTATATATTTGAAAAAATGCTTTGTCTTTAGGGAGAAAGGAAAATAAATACTCCCTCCGGTCCTAAATATAAGACAGAATTGACTTTTTTTGAAGAGATTAAGGAAGCTAAATAAGTTACTTAATTATATCATATGTTATGTATCCGTAGATTATATATTAGTTTATTAGTCAAACTAATTAGTTTTAAGAAAAAAATAAAAATATTCTAAAATAATTTAATTAGCTTCTTTAATTTCTCTAAAAAATTCAACTTTATACCGGAGGGAGTTACCTTGAAAGTTCAAAAATCCCAAATCATGGGGATTTTATAATTTAGGCAAAATGACGTTAATACTCCTCAGTAAAAAAAAAAATCTCGGCGGATGTAGCTTCCGGCAACAGCTTTCGGGAGTTGCTTCCGGCCAACGGCTGCCACCCATTGTCATAATTGATTACAATTAATTAAGTATACGTTTAGTTGAATTATGTGATAGATGAGATGTAAAATTGAGCTTATACAGCTTATTCTCACCTGTTAAAAGGAAGTCTCAGTTATTTTTGTTATACTCTGAAACTTTTATTTAGTTTAGGTCCTCAGAAAATGAGTAACCATGATTCCAAGAATTTAATGAAGTCTCTTTGGATGATTATGCAAATCTTTACCACCACCAAAGCAGAGAAAGAAGTGATCCGCATCATCAATAAGCAGAAAATATATATACTCACTCCCTTCCTTAATATAAAGCTTAATTGACTAATTTAGAAAAATTAAAGAAGCTAAATAAATTATTCTTAAATGATGACATAGGTATTTTAGAGAAATTATATAACATATATTATAATTAAGTAATTTATTTAACTAGCTTCATTATTCTTTCTAAAATAATTAACTAGGTCTTATATAAAGAATCAGAAGTGGTATATAAAAAGAATACACACACCCCAAATATGTTATAGAGGATTATTTTACCATACTCCCTCCATCCCTTATTATAACCTTTAAAATTATGAATGAGTATGTCCCAAAATATAAGCAATTCATTTTAAGTTTGTCTAAATATTTATTATGTTTTTTTCCAACTTTACCCCTTGTTGACTATATTTATTGTATTTATTCACTCTCCCTTATTTTCTTAACAGAAAGTCTTCTTTTTCCTTGAGCTGCCAATAGACTAGTAGGAGTACAAGGCCAATCCTTTTTTATCTCCCAAAAAAAACAAAAGGAAAATTGTATAATTGAAAAAATAATACATATTTATTGCCATTAACTAATTTTAACTGTTTTCTTTATTAACACAAATCGGTTATTTCAATCTTATAATATCAAACGTGAGGGTATTTGTATCAGCATTACAAGGATACAAATAGTTATAATCCGCCATAAACATGTTGGTGGGAATGAAGTATAGGAGCAGCCAAAGACATAGTTGTCAGTGCCCTACGAGAAGGAGCTGGTGACAAATTTTGCATAGTACCCATTTCTGCTTATTTCCCTGTCACATTCAATGCCATAGGCTTTGTGTGATTTGCTCCTTGTTGCCAGTTTTTGTTTGATAAGGATAACCAATTGGTTGGCACCAACCTCATCCTTCAACAACTAGGCAAGACGAAATCTCTATTCCCAACTCATATTCTTCTATCTCACTCTTCTCTCTTCCACATAAATGAACTTTGGCTTTTTCTCATACTAATACACACAACACTATGAGCGACAAATTAATATGGCGAAAGCAAATGAATGTACTGTATAATATATGGCACTAAATATCCTTGATATTTATCTTTTTCCTTCTTTCGAAAAAAAAAAACAATAAATAACCCCTCATGCATGTCTAGCTAACGCCGAAGATACCCAAATGGTTCTTATTATAAGGAACCTTCAAGAAAAAAATAGGTGGTTATTAATTATTATAAATCGCCAAGTGGGTTATCAATTATGTTTTTTTTAAGATTGCCACAACTTAAAATATCTTTAATTGCAATTTCTATGACTTATTGGATATAATTCATACTATTAAATATGAGTAATCTTAATTTTTTTTTAATTTCAGACAAAAAATAATGACCTTAATTACCACACCTCTTATTGACTTTGATGAGAGGAGTAAATAAATTAAATAAGGTGGTGTGTAATAATCACCAATTGCCTTTTGCTTTCAAGTTTGGGTTTCATTATAATAATCATATTTTGGAGTGTTGAATTTTAATATATAAGAACGAGATGAGTTCCTTTTATGACGTGATTTATGCTTTTTATTATATTAAGTGTTGTTGAAGTTGGGAAACAAAATCCTTAGTGGTAAGAATGTGATAGTCACATCGTGACGATAACCATTAACCAATATCAGTGGAACTAAAGAAATATTATTGGAGCTCGAATTTTAATGGAAACCAGATTTCTAAAAAAAAAATTTGGAAATTAAAAGTGGTCAAGTAGATTCGTGGTGGAATTTGAACCGGCCAAAATTACACATCAATAATAAGGCAAGACATCATGATCTTATTATTATATATTGCCGTCCATAATGTTTGATGGGTCAACAAATGTGTATTGCTTATTATTTATTATTCACTGTTTATATATATAATACACGAAAAGTGTATAGAAGGCTGGGACGTAATGAAAACTTTTGCATGTGCGTATGTGTATATGTGGAAGGTTGTGGATGTGATGAATATATATATATATATATATATATTGAAGTAGAAGACAAGAGTTAGTGGATTATTTTGTGTAAACCATAATACGCATGCA
This sequence comes from Inga laurina, assembly GCA_963855925.1. Taxonomy (NCBI): domain Eukaryota; kingdom Viridiplantae; phylum Streptophyta; class Magnoliopsida; order Fabales; family Fabaceae; genus Inga; species Inga laurina. The sequence goes on along the minus strand of OY979701.1, from coordinate 80,024,699 downwards.
TTTCTCTTTATATACTTAATTGTACTTTCGCTCTTTTTGTTCCCATCACACAATATAATTTATGTATTACTAATTAATTACGGCCTTAACTTTTTATGGACCCTATAATCATCACCTAAACTGGGGGCGGTTCATACAGAAAAAAGAAAAAGAAAAAGAAAAGTGCATCCTTTTTATATTAATTAAAAAGAAAATATTTAGGTCAAGTTCCTTATATCCATTTTATCAAATTCTTCAATCACACATGACCAATTGTCTTATTTTTGAATTATTACCATTTAACTATAAATTCATATAAAATAAATAGGACATATGATCATATATGATAGGAAAATTTTGACGAAATGGCTAAAAGAATTTGATGTAAGTATATTCCTAATTCAAATTGCTAAAAAGGAGGGATTAGGAAGCCTTTATATATTCTAGTACTGAGACCAAATAGTAAACTTCGATTCCCTCAACTAGATTTGATTTGTAGGCAAAAATTCGAAAAATAGCAAACATTTGCTTTTAGTTAATTGATGTAACCAGTCACGTATTATTAACTATTTTCTCTTTTGCGTAGCCTTTATATTTTAGAAAAATTTTGTCGTCGCAATTTTTTATGACAAATTTTAAGTTATTATATGTAATCGTGATAACAAGAAGCTCATCATATTTCATGGGTTAATGTCCAGATATACACATGAAGTATTCTCCCATCTATGTTTGACACCATAATTTTTTTTTTTTTTGGTGCATTAATACTAATGCGCATGAACGCTTTCAAATAAACAAAAGTGTCACATACTTCATGTATAAGTAGATTTGCACCTTAGTGCTATTTCCATTATTAATTTAATTAATTGATCATAATATGACTTTTAAAAAAAAAAGAAAAAGGAACAAAGAAGTACATGAAAAGATAAGGGGATAGTGAAGTCGTGAAATGAGAATTAAAAGTGTGGTGAATAAGTTGTGATGAAAAGGAGAGAGAATTGCGAGTGAGAGAGGAAGAAAACAAAGTAATTAATTATGTGTGAGATGAATTATGTGCTTGAATTAGCTTTTAGATAATAGCTTCTAGAGAAAAAATGATAAAAATGATTTTAAAGAATAGATTCTAAACAAAATACATTCTGTGTAAAAAAAGTGATTTTGATAAGATGAAAGTGTTTAGATAATTATTATTATAATCACTTTTTTATGTACAAATGACCAAAAAGGACATTAGATAATATAATAATAACATATAAAAGTATGAAATTCCATTTCAAAAATATTTAACATTAAATTTCATAATACAATAATAAATTTTAAATAATTTAAAAAATAAAAAATTATAACATTAGTCATTTTTAATAATAATAAAATAGTTCAAAAAATATATATAATAATTGATGGCACAAGAAACTGAAACTTGGTGTCAATGGTAGTTCGAGTATATGGCAAAAAAAAAACAAAAAGGCATGGCAATATACCAAGTAGAAAAATTCGTCATTATCCATCACCAAAAATATCAGAAGGAATCAGAAAAAAGATGAAATGGAGAAAAAAAAGAGAAAGAGGAAAGAGGAAAAAGGAAAAAGGTGAAAATGGGAAGAGAAAACGAAAGAGGAAAGAGAAAAAAAAAATTGTTTTTCAAAAATCATGGCTTAAAATAAAAAAGTGCTTCTTCTTCTTTTTTTTCATATGTTTAGCAATATTTTCACAAAACCATGGTTTTTAACTTTTAAGTTAAAAAATACTTTTTTTTAGTTTACCAAACACGCACGAAATTGAGTTATAAACATTGGATTGGCTTCGTTGAAAGCAAACAAACAAAATACACAGAACCATTATCACATGACCTATTTTATAATATCTCTCCGGACTCTGGACACTTCAATATTCTTTCTCAATCTTTAGCTGCAACTTGCCATTCTTTCTAGTTATACGTATAAACCATTTCATAAATATATTTACAACACAGATCTGAAAGCTCCAATATTGCCTTCATGTAACGTTACGTTTTTATTCTACGCACCATTATATAATATCCATCATACTTGTGTCCTTTTACAATACTCCCTCTGGTTCTAAATATAAGATAGAGTTGATTTTTTTAGAAATATTAAGAAAACTAATTAAATTACTTTAGAAAACTATTTTGCCTAACATATAAACTGATATATATAATCTAATGATATACAATATATGATATAATGAAGTAACTTATTTAGTTTTCTTAATCTCTTAAAAAAAAAAGTCAATTTTGACTTATATTTAAGACCGGAGGCAGTAATTCATTGAATGGCCCTTCTCATTTCTTTTCTCTCATCCAATAATCTTTTTTATGATCGAGTGCTCCTTTGAAGCGCCAACGCTTATAATTTCAATTCGTATAGATACATTCTTGTATGTTATAATTAATGTTTTGAATAATGCAGGAAAAAAACAAATTAATGTTTTGAATATAATTAATTAGCTGATTATGTCATTGTTTATTATTAATGTTTTGGATAATTTATCATCGTTCTATCACGACGAAAACGAATAATCATATCATATTCAAAAGCTTAGCTAAGTGATCTAACGAGCTTCACTCACCAACTATTTAATTTTATTTGTGATTTTAAAGGGTTAAGATGCAATTTTACCATCAAAGTTTTTTCTGATAGGTATCTGGCATAAATAAATTTTGGAAGTGACAAAAATACCAATAAACAATTTAAAATAGTGCAAATTTACCAAACCCATGAAGTTTCATCAAACTTCCGTTAGATTTTGCTCTAAATTGACCTTAGTGAATTTAACAGACGTTTGATGAAACTTAACGGTCTTGTGAATTTACACCATTTTAAATTGTTTATTGGTATTTTTTTTGCTTCCAAAACTTATTTGTGCCAGATGCTCTTAAAAAAAAACTTTGTTGGTAAAATTGCACCTTAAGCCATTATTATAAATATAAAATAATTAAGCCAAACATTATATCTATAGCTATGATCATAATCATAGTTTTATTTGTAGATAAATTGTGGTCAAAGCGAGTCATATACTTCGGATCCTTTAGCCATTATTGCCAACTCATACTCACACCTCATAATTATTAATTACCAGTATATATAGTTAGGATGTGCTTCTCTTTATTTATTATACAAAAGTTCCTAGCTCAAAACTCTTGTATCTATAAATCTTAATTAACATGCATGGCAACAATTGTTATGACAGCTTAATTAATAATAATATGATTACCACTGAAGTCCACCTTACTAATTGAAGTGAAAAGAGAGATGTATGGACCAAAGGTATTAAAACCCAAACCGGATATTGAATTGGTCGGGGTATTGGATTAAAGGTCAGTGGGTCAGACCGGGGCCATACCAGTGAGAAACTAAAGATTTTAGGCTTATTGGTATGAAATTCTTAAAAAATATTAAAAAAAATTAAATTGGAACCCAAACTGGACCGGGAACCGGACCGGTCTACTGGCCGGTTAGCCGGTTTCCATAAGCTTGGTATAGAAACACAAACAAAAAACAAAAAAACAAAAAGTTATATTCTGACAATATGGCCTGGTATTCCAAAACCCTACCTTTTTATGCTATCTTTCTCAGGAGCCAAGTGATGAAGCATGTATTATTAAATTCAAATCCCAAAATATGTTACGTTTGGAAAATAAACTGTTCATAATACCCTGATCATTATAGTGATTTTAACTTTCCATTTTAAAAGAGTCTTTTACATCACATTATTATATTGCGAAAGGTTCTTCCCAAAAATCCTACATCTCAAATGTTCATCATTCAATCAGTTACCATTATTTGTAAGCCGAGAATCTTTTATGTCTCTACGTTTGGATATTATTTTATTCTTTCAGTTATGGAATTTTATGTGAACCTTATCGCTCAAGTTTCTTTTGGCCAAATGGATAATTCTCAGAGTGCTTTTGTTTTATCAGAAATCGTTCTCAAAGATAAGTTCAAATAAATTATTTAACTAAGGAGAGAACGGCAAGAAAAGAATAAACTTGATTAGCAGTTATAATAAAAGAATTCATAAATTATGTCTATATTGATTATATAATTAAATGGTAAGCTTCAACATACTGTATATAATGTTGTGTCATTTTCATATAAACGTTATTTAAATGCATATAGAAAACATAGGGATAAAAAAGCAAAACATGGATAAGATTGAGAAGTAAAGTTGGCCAAAAAAAAAAGAGAGAGTAAATTAAAGATTAAGATTTGGTTGTAAAAGTGATCTGTTGTCCCTCGTGACACTTAATTACTTGATGTCTTCGCTACATATACTTTGCTATTTATTTAATGTTACGTACCATAAATAAAAGAGGCGTTACATGCCTTCCCATTTTTTTTTCCAAAAACGTAAATTAAACAAAATAATTAATTTAATATAAGGACTCATTAGAATTTGAATTTAAAAGAAAATGAATTCTTTGATTTCCTACTTCAAAAAAGATATGAAATCAAAATTCATTTGTGTGATATTTTTGTTTTAAAAAATCGGTAGAGAATTCTTATTTAAAAATTTTATGGCCAAAACAACATCATATGTTCTTTTTCATTCGTGTGATATCTTTGAAAAAAAATGGTAGAAAATTCCTATTTAAAAAACTTATTGAGGAAAACGATATAACATGTTCTTAATCTGTAAGATTTTTTTTTTTTAACACAGAAAATATCAATAATTCAATTCAAATCCTTGTAATTAATAAAATTTTCAAATAGAATTTTTTTTATCGATTTTCTTTTTTCTTTCTTGAGACCATACATGTGATATGTGTAATTTTTTTTTTTTGGCCAAAATGAAATATATGTAATTCAATGTATTCGTATAAAAATCCATATCAGTTGATGCTATCAACATATAAAACACTATAATTCGCGAATTTAGTGTAAAATAATAAACGATTGATGGAAATGGATAATCGGCCTCTCTTTGCTGTCAAATCGGTGACCAACAGTTGCTTATGTGTCATCCTCTCGTGATGTTATATTATTGCTGAATTATTAGGTACGACGTATTATTAATTCGCTGGATGTTTCTATCAGATTACTGATTACTGATTTTGAAGAAAAAAAAGGGAACCATTATTATTATTTTATAATAAACAAATATACAAGCTATCCTTGTATTTTTAGCGATTATTCATTTATTCTCTTGAAAGTACCAAATAGTTTTTTTCTTGCCCTTGCTATCCCAACTACCAAGCAGGTAGTTAATTTATTCTTTCACCAATTTTCATTACTTAATAAAAGCAAATTTGTTGATATAAAAAGTAATAAAATTAAATTTTAAAAAATAATATCAAATTTTATTATTTATTGTATTGTGTAATAATTCTTATAAATCAATAGCTATATTATTAAATTTTCATATGATTTGGTGATAATTTCAATTTATAAAAATAATTATAGTTTTAAAATTTATATTTCAATATTACATAGTTGTTATTGTTCTATCAAATTGTATGATAATATTTATGTCCAAAAAAAAAATTATGATAATATGTTAAATTTTATTAAGGGGAACATATAATTTGTGTGCTTATAATTGTGATCAATCTGCGTCAAGGTTCATCAGAGTTTCTACTATTACTAAATATTATTATCACACCAGTAACACATAATTTCCACACTAACATCACCAAGAATTTTAACCAAAAGTTGATAATAATTAAAAGGATCAATTTCGTAATGAAAAATTTACAAAAATATTGACCAAAATTTTAGAAACTAAAGACTTTATTTTTCTAGATTAATTTTCCTAGTTTGTTTTTATTACAACAAGAGAATTCAAATCATTGACAATTTCCACCACCCCAATCTGCTATTTTGAAATAGTCCATGTGGCTTATAGGCCTGCACGAGCTTGTCACCAAATCAATAAAAATAAAAGGATACAGAAAAACTCTTAAGAAGATGAAAAATAATTTATTATAAAATATCTAGTTTTTTATGGCGGATTCTCTTTAAAAAAAAAAAAAAGTTACGGACCAAGTCAATTAGACTATAAATTCTCAATCCAAAATTATTGATGGAGATTTTAGCCTATAATATTGTTTTCTAATTTTTTTTTTTTTTTTTTTGTATTTAGGTTTTACTTTCATTTCCGGTGTATGGAAAAAATATATTTAGTTTTTTATTTATCCAAAAGTTTCAAATACACACACATATATGAATGTCATTTTTTTTTTCAATTTTATTTATTTATTTATTTATTTATTCCTTAAAAAAAACGGCGAGTGAAATTAAAGCTGAGGTAGAGGATGACGACGAAGGGGATTAGTGGATCCCTTTGTGTGATTTTCTTCAGTCTTCCGTTGAAAAGAGATCCTCTCACAGACGGGAACATCGGTTCAACGTTTAGTTCACGGGCACATATCTCCACTATTCCTATTCTACCCTATCATCTCTCTCTCTGTTTTTTTTATAATTATTATATTATATAAATAAATAAATAATTGTATACATATATAAAAGGGCCACATGAAGAAGGCCCCCTGAAATTTCCAACGTCACTCATACTCTTTCTTCTTCCTCCTTCCTTCATCTTCCGCATCATTTCTTTTCTCCTCTCTGTTCAATCTCCCCAGAAAAAATCACCAATCCTCCTTAATCCCACAAAACACAGGCTAGTTATATGTCTGTTTATACAATTTTCTCCTCAAACGAACTAGCTCCACACTTGGTTTCTCCTTGAAGCCAAGCTTCTGAATCATAAAACAGGGACGAGAACACCCAACTACTTTTGAACCACCATACCTTTTCTTCTGTAAGCTTCTTTTTTCCAGAAGCAGGTGGAAATTCCTGCCTTATCTTTAACGTGCCTCTGATTGCTCCCTTTCTGTATATGTTCCTTTGTTCAATTCATAACCTCTGACTTTGGCTTTTCTTTTTTCTTTTTTTCTAATTTCCTTATCTGAAAGCGACGGAGATGGCGGAAATTCCAAAGCTGGTGAGTGTTCGTCTTCTCACCACGACTGTTCCATTGAATTTCTGGATCATTCTTCATAAACACCTCACAATTTCCGCTCACAGATCCTTCATGACTCTGATTTTTCAGCACTCAGGTTCTTCGTCGTCGTCTTCTTCACTCGACGCCGCCGAATCACAACAGAACAGAGCCACCCAGAAAATCTCTGTTTCAGATCACATAGACGCATTTCAATACACCACTGAGAAATCTGATAGTTTTGTGATTGACATGGACGCCTTCCCTTCCACCTTCAACAAGGATAACAGTCCTAATTCCAGAACCACAGTAAGTTTTTTTCCCTTCTTTCTAATAAATTTAATTACATAATTTACCTCTGTTTCCTTGGAATTTATCTGTTACTATCTATAATTTGAAGCTGCGAATCCCATATTTAATTTCACAATAAATTAAACCTTGGCTTATATAACACGGTAGTGTTGAGGTCAATTTTGTCATCAACTTCCATTTAAAGCTTTGCGGCCATTGGAATAGAATGTCTTTCTCAAGCTTTATTACTATCTCCTTAGACTCTGTCTCTGCTCTTAATTTAAAATTAATGAAGCGTTGAAATTAGAGAAACCTTTTTAATTAATTAAACCATCTTTCACTTTGTGTGGTTCTTACTTAACCCCCCTCACCAACATGCCTGTTACTGTATTGAAGTTTTCAATATTCCACGGCAATTAATTGAATCTTAATTATTATTCTCTTCTGCACACAAGAGCTGTTAGTGTGTCTTCGGCAAGCTCGGAAACCATGGTTTCAGAAGCATTTTTCTGTAAATCAAGATAAAACTTCTCTCATATATTTATCTCGTAAATCGTAAAAGATATTTTCCAAAGACTAATCTGAACAACAGAGGCAATGAAGAAGCACTTGCTTGTGGTGCTATGTAGATTTTCATACCAAATAACACAGGCAATTGCTTAAATTTCATAGATTTAACTTGGCTCCAGTTTAGATCTTTTTGGGCCATAATATTTTTTTTTAAAATAAAAATTGTCTTTATTTATTTATTTTTTTTGTTTTATTTTAAAAAAGTTGCAGAGGAATCTTTCCAGGAAAGGATCTCAGCGTGGGGGCGACAAGAAGATCAATGGCAGTGTTGTCCTTCATGATAGGGATCGCGTCCCTACAACAGGCTCTCCTAAAGGTATCACTGCCCTTATTAAAAATATACAAAAGCTCATTTATTGTTTTCTTCTTATTTTTAATACGAAATCGCATCTTGTATATGCCATAAAATTATAATAATCAATGTCACCATACCTGTTTGTCTATCATCTAAGTTTATGCCCGTGTGCGGTGATGCGGAATAATAAATTAAATATTAGTGGTAAATATTAATATTAATATTTTCCATCACCAACCTGTAATTGTGTAAGGCCATGGTGGTGTCCCCTTGGGTGTCAGGTCTCATCTTGTTGTTAAATGTTAATGTTAATGATTCTATACTTATTATTAATATTATAATTATTATAGCCATAATCCCAGATCCATTATGGTTCTAGGAAACGACATTCAAACATGGTTGGTAATCATTCGCTGATTTACTTATAATTAAGAATTTTCATTACCTAGTTTGTACTTAAAAAGATTATTAGTACACCAACCCTTTTACCACTTTGTCACGATAGATTTACTTGTTATCATAGCGTGGAAGAAACTGGTTTGATGTAAAACCAACCACCACAGTATTCAACTAACACAAAACCTAACTTCCACAGTTGTGGATCCATCTTATTTTCTATTTTAAATAAATTAAATTTATTTCAAAATATCTCGTAAAAAACAGGAAATGCCAACAAATGCTTGATAAAGTATATGTGAAAATCGGTTAATTAGCAAGAAGTTGGCCCATATTTCATAATCATGAGTTTAAATCTTTCTACTAAATTAGAAACATTGCTGATGGATTACAAAAAAGAAAAAGGAAATGCCTTTCACCACGATATAAAAAGGTCAAGGAATTTGGGAAGTAAAATCCTCCTAGGTTTTGGTACGGGTACAGATTAAAAGGGTGTATTTGTACCATTATAGTAGTAGTACCCTAAGTGGGGCCACCAGAATTGGCAATGCCAGAGACTTGAACAAGCTTTGTGAACCAACAAATTTGTTGAACTAATCTTGGGGTATGGTATAATTGATCTGCAGCTACTCTGGTGGGGTCTTGCACGCCAGAAAAGCCGGGGGCGGTGGCCGTAGGGTCCACCGATCACTCCACCAATTCACAGGTCCATCATCAGATTACCATCACAGCCAGCAATATCAGCACCACCACCACCGCAGCTGCAGCTGCCACCGCCATGGAGAGCAAAGGAGTATCCCGGCGGAACAGCTTCAAGAGGTCTTCTTTCCGGGTCCTTGAACCTAAGAGGGTTCTTCTGTTCTTTGCCACCTTGTAAGATACATATAATAACAGATTCATTCATGGCCTTGCTTATTATATGCTCTTTTAGGTCCTTAATATAAAACATATTTACCTCATTTAATTAGATTAAAGAAGTTGGTTACGTTAGTTAATATGACATGTATTTTTTAAATACACCCTAGTGATCAACTCCCCAAAAAATATTTTATATTAAAGAGCGGAGGGAGGGAATATATATATTTTGTTTCTATTCCTAATGTCTGTTATTCTCTGCTTAAACACAGGTCAAGCATGGGAACTATGTTGTTGATATACTTCACGCTTACCATCAGCAAGCAAAGTGAAGAATATGGGGGTTGATTGGCAGCAATAAGAGGATCAGATAAGTTAGAAATCCATGGATTACCATTTACAATACAAGTTTCACACAAAAGAATAGAAATAGAAATTCTCAGAAGTCATACTTAGCAACCAGCTGGTACAACGAGCCAATGAAAACACATAAAAGTGGGTGTTCCAATGATAGTCAACCTCATTTGCCAACCAGAACACTCAGTTTAACAAGTTTTAGTTGCTTCACTCTACAACCAAATGATGCATTATATGTACCTAGAAATTTTCTTGCAGAAGAATTACAGCGAAAGGCAGAAAAGGAATCAGTTCAAAGAAGATAAAACTGCTGGAGTTTCACAAAATCCAATGTTCAATCTCTGCTCTTGGGAGTCAATACTTCAGCAAATTCAAGATATCCTTACAAAGGCATACTGAAAGATGGAATCTTCAGTTTATAGGAATGGCAAACAACAGATTACTTGAGACAGATTCCATTTCGAAATCTGGCGTGTTTGTAAGCATTGCACAGCTCGGTGAAGGATGTGTCACTTTTTTGCTCACCCCAGCTCTCCTTTATTTAGCCTTATTTGTTTTCTTTCCTTGGATCTTTCTGTTCTGTTCTTTTGTATTTTGTTCTTGCATGCAATCCTAATAGTAGGTGAACCTTTTTTGAGCTTGTGACTTTCATGTGAGGAAAAAAAAGGAAAGGTGAGAATAAAATTATGATTGTGACAGCTACAATCAAGTGTTTTCGTGGATAGAAGGCATTAACGCATGTGTTCGAAAGCTTTTAGCTTTTTGTAAAAAACGGGGCAGGCCACAATTGCCTTTACAGTAACAAAGAATGTTCTTTTGCCTATGGAAGCTTTAAGTACTGCCATAGATTAGGTATGAAAGATCAAAGTTACTTTGACCAATTTCAGATGCAAAGTGTTAGGTACTAAATTTTACCAACTCTGCGTGCATTAGACACAACTGATCAAGAATCTGTAAGAGGTTATCAAAAACCTCAAGATATAATTTAACAGGTACAGCCAATAAGATGGGCAAAAATAAAGACAAATAGTGTCCAACACTTCATATACTTGGAAGGTTGCTTATGCTGATGTTTTAACAGTTGGTATATGAAGCCATTGAGGAATCTTTAATTGATCTGATATAACAGCACTTCCTTTAGCTTGAAGGTAAATAAAGGCGCATTTCCCATTATCGATTAGGTCCATGAACAATAATTTTAACCGATGAAGAAATACCACCAACATGCACTAAATGTATTGATTTGCAGGTCCGCAGTTCCCACTAGGTTCATCAAAGCAAACACCTTTTAGGTAGATGTTCGGTATCTGGACCTATTTAAGATGCTATTCAGCTTTTGGCGTCCCAGATTAACAAGCATTCTTTGTAAGCGCCAGCCTTTATTAATCAAAACCTTAAAATTGATAGCAACATTTTACCCTCGGCTATAGATTGATATGGAAGAATAAAATTCGTGTTATACAACTATACAATATACAATTCAAGACTTTACAACTAGTGGCTTAACATCAGGTAAACAAAATTTTCACCTCTAATAGCGTTTTGAGATCTTTGGCATAGTGAACTTTTGCTTTCTGTCATGGTAGAGCCTCAATATAACCGCTGCAGTTTCTTCTATTGCTTTTCCCGTCACATCTGAAGTTGGAACAGCAGATTACAGTTCTAGTAGTGACTAGTTGAAAGAAATACGGAGAAAATTTGCAAAAATTACTATTGTATAATCATGATATTTTACAAATAAACAAGATGACACTAGAATTCTTACCAATCACTGGCCAGACAGGGTTTTCAGCAAAGATTCTTCCCGCAAGTTCCAGTTCCTGTCTAACATGATCCATCTCTGAGTAATTGCTCCTTGATTCTGAACTGAATCCCAGAGTTCTAGCCCTTGCTTTTCTAATGTTCTGTAGAACTACAGGATTTATTGTTAAGCCAAAAACCTTGTCTGCATCTACCTTGAAGAGAGTTTTCGGCGTTTCCACCCCCATCACAATGGGTACATTTGCCACTTTGTAACCTTTCTGTGCTAGATAAATTGATAGCGGCGTCTTGCCAGTCCGCGAAACACCAGTAAGAATAATGTCAGCCTTGGCCAAATTCTGGGGACATGCCCCATCATCTTGCTTGATGGTGAATTCAACAGCTTCAATACGGCGAAAGTATTCCTCAGAGAGCGCAAAGTTCCGGCCAGAGGCCCCACGGGGAAGGCCAGATGGTGAAACCCCTAGATGAGAAGCAATTTCTTCAATTATTGGACCTAATACATCAGTGGATCGAACACCCCATAACTTGCACGCCTGCTTAGCATAAACAGCCATTGAAGGGTCAGCTAAAGTATACACAAGCAAAGCACCTTCCTTGGCAGCCTGCTTGATGATCTCAACTAATTTTTCTGCATCATCAATCTGTTAATAACCGAGTAAAATCAGCACCACGCATCAACATATATTACACAGTTGAAAAATCTGCTTTAAATAACCATGTCAGCAGTTGGTTAGATTCTTGTCTCTGTGTTCACTAAGTTAGACATATAATGCATGGCACAAGGAACCAAATTAGAAGATTTCAAATTTACTACTACTTCTTTGGTGTCATTTTGGAGGGCTAATTCAAACTACCACCAACCACATTATTGTTGCCTGTTGGACAACAATTGCAATTGCATATGAGATCATGAGGAAAAGAATGATGTGATGACATGTGGACATGCTAACTTAGTATATTTGGTCAACTAATAGTCAACCTTAGGTGCCATAATGACTAGGGCGAAATTGCTACAATTTAAGAACTTCTGGGTGACATTGCTCTTTTTTAAAAACTGCCGAGATAAAATTGGACCTTAACCTTTCATTTTATACACCAAGCCTCACACACTCACCCTCCCCAAAAAGACTCCCAAAAAAAAAGATTCATTTGAGACTTGCTCATTAACTAGATGACACACTTTCATATTGACAGTAAGTGATAGTAGAATTGCACCACGCAATCCAAAGAAGGGGAAAATTTGATACCGCTTTTAAATATAGCTTACTCCCAACGATAGAGTACGAGCTACGAAATGTTACCACAAACCCAAAACACAAACTAAATCGTGTTTGGAACTCAAGATTATTACAAAGATGTAGCAAAAGAGAAGTGAAAGGACAAATTACCCCAGAAAACAAGTGAGTATTTACAGGGCATCCATGATCGACCAAGCAGTAATCAAATTGACCCAAGGCAGCGTTAACACAGTGCTCGGCGGTCCAACCGGTTCCATCGGAGACCATATAAATGGACTTGGCCACTCTCACCTCCACGCCTTCGACGACGTCATTATCGGACGCATCTGTATCAGGAAACAGAGTGAGAGGAGGTGGAGAAGCATCGGATTGGAGGGTCTGAATTTGGGGGTTAGGGCGGTCCAATTTGCGACCGGAACGAAGGGCTCGAGCCCTGGACCAACGGTTCAGCTGAGGGCTGACTTTCAGTCTCCGACTCGGCGACTCCGATGCTACTTCCGGTTGGATTTGGTTGTTGTGGCTACACCCTCTGATTTCGGGTACAACGGCTCCGATATTGGCCCATAATTGCGAAACCGCCATGCCAACCGTTCCAATGACTGTGGAACTGTCGAGAATCGAGAGGGGCGCGCGTCACATATCAAAATATCTCGTCCTCCTTTGATATTTGTATGAATTTTAATTTTTTATTAAATATAATCAACGAAATACTAATGAGAAAATCCCGAAAAAGAACTTTAAAATAGGGACAAGAGAAAAATATGATCTCAATTTGTATATTTTCACAGAGGTATTAGTGCCTGATTTATCATTTTTTAAATCAAAACAAAATTATATCACTGCCCTTGAAATCATCTTCTTCATCATTCGATAAAATCATCTCCTCCTCCAATAATGGTGATGGTGGACTCCTCCAGCAATGGCGACTATTTCTTCAATGACGACGGGCTTTAAATCTTCGATATCTACCACCATATCTGACTCTCGTTCACATTCACGTTCATGTTCATTCATCGTTTATTCCTCACTATAAATACTAATCTCTGTTTCGGACAAAGAAAACAGGGGAGAACAAGGACCTCGGACGTGCGCTTCCAGGTACGTGAGGGAGGGCTTCCGTTCATTGTCCTCATCTTCTTCTTCTTCTTCGCCATCACCGACAACAACTCTGATGCCATCACCCCCAACAACTTATCATCTTCTTCTACATCGTTATCATCGACATCTACTTTATCATCGACTTGAGTCCCAAATAGAGATTAGGCTTTATCGATAAAGTATTACATTTTCTCAATTTCATATAAGACTTTCACAGATTCAATCACTCGAGTGTCACATCTATCACTCGAGTGATGAAGCATGAACAGTGCATCACTAGAGGGTAACCGGAAAGTGATGCACTGTTCATGCTTCATCACTCGAATGATAGATGTGGCACTCGAGTGATTGAACCTATGAAAGTCTTATATGAAATTGAGAAAATGTAACACTGTATCAATAAAGCCTAATCTCTATTTGGGACTCATGTCGATGATGAAGCAAATGTCGATGATAACAATGAAGAAGAAGATGACGAGTTGTTGGAGGTTATGGCATCGGAGTTGTTAGCGGAGATGGCGAAGAAGAAGAAGAAGACAAGGACAATGAACGCAAGCCCTCCCTCACGTACCTGGCAATGCACGTCCGAGGTCCCTGTTCTCCCCTGTTTTCTTTGTCTGAAACAGAGATTAGTATTTCTAGTGAGGAATAAACGATGAATGAACGTGAACGTGAATGTGAACAAGAGCCAAATATGGTGGTAGAGATCGAAGATCTAGAGCCCGCCGTCATTGAAGAAATAGTCGCCGTTGATGGAGGAGTCCACCGTTGCCATTATTGGAGGAGGAGATGATTTTGTCGAATGATGGAGAAGATGATTTCAAGGGCAGTGGTGTAATTTTGTTTTGATTTCAAAAATGACAAATCAGGCACTAACACCTTTAAGAAAATATGCAAATTGAGATCACCTTTTTGTCTTTTTCCTATTTTAAAGTTCTTTTTCAGGAATTTTCCCAATACTAATTATATATTTTGAACAAAAAAACTAATTATATATATTTATATGGAGCAATATTATTTATATAAAGCCTTATCTCTTCCTTTTCATTGTCTGTTCTTACTAAACATGATTTTTTTGAGGTAAACAAATACATAATCTTGTATGAAAATATTTTTAAATAATTAATGACAATTTTTATCTCGTTTAATTCGATCTCATTACACCCTGGAATGTAGTGCAATGCGATGCAGTAATGTAATGCAATATTAATTATAAGGGTAGTGTTTGGTTTGACTTTTAAGTAAGGTGCAATGAGTTAATATTTTAACAACTATTTAAAATTAATATATCGTACAAAGTCTATTTTACCCTTAATATAATCTTTGTAAAAAAAATAGTCAAGAGTCAACGGTGGTAGGGATAGAGGAGGAGGAGGTAGTAGCGGAGACAACAATGGGGGTGGCGGCAAAGGAGGAGGTAGTGCTGGTGGAGGTGGGTGGGTAGTGACAACAGCGACGGAGGAGTAGGAGGTGGCGGCGGGTGGCAGCGGCAGCGGCAGCGAAGGAGGAGGTAGTGGTATTGGCGTGGGGGTGGCGGGGGCAGGCAGCAGTGGAGGAGGTAGTGGTGATGGCGATGGGCTGGTGACGGTGGAGGAGGTAGTTCAATCTCATTGCATGCCTGCAGTGGTAATCATGATTGCATTACTAAGATAAGAGTGTTTGGTTGCTCTTTAGCATGGTAGAGTTTACCATAGTAATAATAATTACCAAAAAAATTGGTAATCCTCATTCATACCTCCCCTTATGAATCCACATTATCATCACATTGCATAGTTAAAAAAGTCCAATTTACCTTTTAGTTTCATGTGTCTTTGTTTCACTTATCTAATTTTATTTATCACATCACGCCACAACTATCTCCGCCACTACCTCCTCCTCCACCCCTGTCCCCACCACACTCCCAATGTTAGTTTCAAGAACAACCTTTATTTAAACAACAGAAATAATAGTTTATTCATTTTTTTATTTTTCTACTTCAATATAAATTAAGAAAATTAGGTAAGTTAATTATTTATAAAAAAAAATGTTAAAAATGTCATTTTTAACCATTTATATTGGAGTGTTAGCAATATAGCTTATGCATCATATAAGAATATAACTATATATTTGCAAAAAAAAAATTAATAAATATAAGAAAAAAAGGATTGAAGTTATTTAAAATTAGAATAAATCTGTCCACTAGTACATACATTTAGTAGGAGAGAGTATAATTAACAAAGCTTATAAAATGAGGGATATGTCTATCATATGGGGAAATTATGTTATATATGGTATAAGTTCTAGCTTATCTACAATAATATTGAATTGTGTTTTCTCTTTAACTTCAAATATGTGATGGTGTTTTAGACTTGGAGAAATTTTTATTTCCTCGATCACAGTCCTCATTGATTCTTGTAACACAATATTCTTGCAGGTATTTTAGAATTATATTGTCTCTTTTTTTTTTTAAATTTAGTTAAGATTATAATCCCTTTCAAAATTTAAAGCACAAAGGATTTTTGTTAAGAATTATATCTTACTCATGTCTATTAAGAATTGATTTTTTATTACCACGCGACATTCAATCCAACTTCAGTTATTAGGTCAAGACTAGAAACCTGTGCCATTGTACAATTTTTGGTTTAATTTAGAATTTCACCATTTTCCCAATTGATATTGTGTGCTCATACAAACAACTCTAAACTTTTGCTAACAAAAGTTGGTATCTAATACTCTAATTTATAAAGACTTGGACTTTCTTTTTGGTAAAAATAAAGACTTGGACTTATTCTATGTACAAGTCTAAAATGAAAATTTTTCTTAAGAGAAGGCAAAAATTCACTCACCCATCAATAGTAAAACCTTAACGTATCCAAAGATTTCAAATATATCATTAACCAGCATAACTATGCTTCTACAAAATGTAAAATGTAATACGCTTCTGGCAAAAAAAAAAACAAAAAACAAAACAAAACAAAATGTAATACGCATTACAAACAAACCTTGTACTCTACACGTTTAATTTTCATTCCCTTTTCCGCAAACTACTGATCTGAGCTACAACCTGACTCAACGCAAACATCTTTTTTTAATCTTTTCATAATTTCATGCAATAGCAGGAAGAGCAGACAGCGTTTTTATTTTATTATGGGATGTGTGTGTGTGTGTGTGTTTACCCAATATTATGCTCCAAACTGGTCCATCTAAAATAATGTAGTATGCTCCATTATATACATTTCCTTTTAAACAAATCTGCAATATAAAAACACAGAACCAGCGGGCATGCATGCACCAAAAAAAAGTTATATATCTTAGTTATATGTTTGACAAAATAGTTTGGAGAAAAAACGATAAATATAAATATTTTAAAATAATTTAATTAGTTTTATTAATATCTCCAAAAAAAAGTCAACTTTATCTTATATTTAGGGCTGGAGAGATGAAGTATATAAATAGAGAAATATTATTATAGTAGAAACTTTTTTTTTTTTTTGATGAGAATAGTAGAAACTATATATGCATAATTCAAGCCTCTAAAAATTGAGATTACAAAGGAATTAAAAAGGGAAGGGACTTTTGGAGTTTAGGAAAAACTCCAAATACAGTAGAGTGGGGGTGGAAATAGGTTAGGCTAAGTTAGGTTTTGCCTAAATAGGCCTGGACCTATAACAAAGATTCAAAGCCTGAGTCTGTATGTAGGCTATTTTTTAGGCCTGAGTCTAGGCCTTCAGAAGGCCTAAAGCCTATTTAAAAGCCTACTTAAAATGTAGGACTTTAAATAGCTTTTAAAACCTATGCCGCCAAATTCATAAATAAACCCTTCATACTTATATATAATCTTACATTATGTCTTAAAAGCCTAACATCTATTCTTGTCGTAATATTAAGGCTTAGTAAGGAAAAGAAAATAATGTCCAGTGACAACACTTGTCCAAGCAAATAGGAATAAAAAAAACTAATCGTCTGTTGAATAATGACATATATTTTTTAAAATCAACTAAGCATAACAAATAACATGTAAAACTAGACTTTTGCCTTTTTTACTCCTTCCACGTAAATTGGGACAAACTCCTCTTGTTAAGATTATAATATTTCATATTTGACACTAAAATAAACTCATAACAATTTTTATGCTTTAGTGGAGGGCACAAATTAGGGGAGAGAAAGTGAGTTAGTATTGTGTTCTCGAGCGATCGAAGAGAAGAAATGTAACGGTAAATGATTTATACGAAAATAAGGGTTGAGTATAATGACGATGAAATATGAAACTTAGAATTAAGATTAAGTTGATAAATTTATAAAATTATTTAGATGATATTATATATACTTATATAATAGTATAATTTTTTTAAAAAAAATTAAATAGGCCAGGCCTGTAGGCTTGTAGACTAGGCTTTATAAAAATAGGCCTGGCCTATTTATCTAAATAGACCTAACAATATGCTTAAGCCTGAGCCTGAGCCTGACTTATTTACTAAATAGGCTAGGTTTTATATAGGTTAGGCCGTAGACCCCTGTTAAAGATCTGACCTATTTCCATCCCTATAGCACATCAATTTTTCTCCAATAAGCTACAAAGAAATAAACAAGTCAGATGATACAGATCAATCATATATATAACTAAACAACTCATCAGCTCTATAATATAACACATTGATTAATTATATATTATTCTTTGCCCAAGCAACAGTCACGTGCTCTTGCCCCTTCATTCTCATGGTCCCATGTATCAGACATTGCTTCCCTTTTACCGACCTTGTAATCACATAAATTAATTCTTCTCCTATTGCAATGTTCACCAGACCAAAAATGCAGACAGAAATCAGCCTCCATACCTTCCTTCTGATTTCATTTGCTCCAAATCTTTTTCAGAAATAATCTAGTTAATTAATTGATGCATGAATACACAAGTATGGTCGACTATATACATATATATAGATAGCTCTACTAATATTCAAAATAAGATATGTTTAATTTGCATCATGGAGATTATTAATTTATTAAGAAGCGTGCGTAATTTGCGTGAGAAATCTTGGGAGGCCAATTTTAGAACCCAAGTTTCGAACATCTTCTCGAACTTGTTGCTTATATTCCATGAAGCTGAACTTCCTGTACACTGCGGGTTCTGTAGTGCAGCTCTCTATCACTGTGTCGTTGGAAGGACAAAAGAAATAAGCCGCAGAGAATCTCTCCACTCTTCTGTTCGTCATCACTCGGTGCTCAACACTCTTATATACTCCATTGCTCCACGCCTACAACAATATATATTTATATATATAAATAAGAGACTTATTATATATGTGATCATAAGCTTTTTAACAATAAAGGGCTAAGATGCAAATTTGTCCGAAAGTGATTTTAGGTTCAATGTTGTTCTGAAAGTATCAAAATGGAGCAATGTTGTCCTTTATAGTTAAAAGGTTAATGACCAATGTCAACTTTTTAACGACCAACATTAGTTTTTTATTGGTATAGGACAAAATTGTTAAGCTTTGAAACTTTTAGGGTGATATTGAACCTGAAAAAATTACTGGGGCAACATCGCTCCTCAACAAAATTTTTTAGGACAAATTTGCTTCTTAACCAAACAAAGAAATTCATATACTTGTTTCGGTCCGTAATATAGGGCACTTTAACCAATTTATGAGAAATAAGAAATGATAGTTACCTCATTAAATATGTCCTAAATTAAAAAAAAAATCACTTTTACCCTTATTGAAAAATGTGTTTGAAATTTTAATCAGTGGACAAAATTGGAAATGAGCATTAAGTATATGAACAAAATTGAAAAATGAGCATTAATTATCTTACAAATAACTGATATTTTGGATCAAGTACGTTATTCCTTCTAGAAGCATCCTATACTATGGACCGGAGGGAGTATATCCAAGTCAATTGGGAATTAATGTGAGGGATAAAAAAGTATACGTACCTGGAATAAGTCACCAATGTTGATGGTAAGGGCATCAGGGTTTGGTTTAACTGCAATCCACTTGCCATCTTTCACAAGCTGCAACCCTCCAACTTGATCTTGGTGCAATATGGTGAGGAAATCGCTATCAGTGTGAGGCATGAGGCCATGGATTTCTGAGAACAATGGGCATGGAGGATATCGGTTCAATCGAAGATAACAAGTGCTGGGCAAACAGTTTTCATGGAAGAAAGTAGACTTGTGACCCATTTGCTCTTCCAGAATTTCTGCTAATCTTTGTGCAAGACTTGACACTGTGCTTGCAAACTGTTCTATGGCTGAGCTGCGCATGTATACACCCAAAACATATCGCATTAATTATACTTCATGTTTGCAAATAATGCTATATATGGGAAAAAAAAAAAAGGCATTTTGCAAATGGACTTGGATGAAATAATCTTTGTTCACTTATAGCCTGAGCCCTGAGGGTACGTTGGAGTATGACAACAACATTCAAAGAAAGTAACCCATACAGGCAAATATATATAAACACCATGTATTATTTTCTGAGTGAAACCAATTATAACAAGATACCTTGATAAAGTCATCTATAAATACACAATACTTTTATATATATATATATATATATATATATATATATATTAAGTAGTTATCACTCTCTCTGTGTCTCTCTCAATTCACGTAGTATCTCAGGCTAGGCTCTTTCTCGACAACTGCACAGGCTCAAACTATACTCTGAATTCAAGCCGTTTGGGGCCCTTCCAAAATGTGGTACCTTTAGTCTATCACATGCGGTCTAGTTAAGTTGGAACCATCACTCATCCATTTGATCAAAAGCCCTTGCTTTTCTCTATTACTAAGGAATAGTGCATTGGAATATGTGCCACTCATCTTCTATTTATCAAGGTATTAAAACTCGGACTGGATATTGAACTGGTCGGGGTACTAGGTTAAGGGTCAGTGGGTCAGATCGGGGCTAAACCGAAGCTAAACTGGGACCAAACCGATGAGAAATTGAAGATTTTAGACTTATATAATATGAAATTCTAAAGAAAAAATTTTAAATTGTAACCCAGATCGGACCGATTTACCAGCCAGACCGACTGATTCGGTCTGGGTTACATAACATTACTATTTATCCAATTTCCTAAGCCAGCCACATTTTCGAGGACTCCATTAGCCCAAACTACTTTGAAAGTGAGCCATACAGGGAAGCATAGCATTGCTATATTTCCTAGTTCATAATCGAGAATTCTATTTTGTGTGTGTTTGAGTAAGTCTCAAACTGCGGTTTCAAAAGTCATTTTTTATAAGTTAGGATAAAATTCTTTTCACATACTTATCTCATAAATCATAAAAATAATTCTTTAAAAACTAATCCAAACACAAATTTAATTGATATATGCACTTAGTGTTTCTATCTTCTATGCTTTTTCTTTGTTGGTGAGTCATTGCCCCTAATTGAAGCATCGGAACACGTGTCATTCATATCCTATTGATCCATTTGTGGCATATGGCGCGCCGTACTTTTGCTGACTAGCTAGCTAGGGAATCATTTATCAGAAATGAATACTCCTACCTATTGCCCTGTGTCAGCTTCAGCTACTTGGGAGGTTCATTCACGTGAGAACACGAATCTGGGGTAGACGAAAGGGAATGATGCAAAGTGGCAGACTGGCAGGCCATGATGCGTACATACAGAATTTGTGTAAACAAGTTTAGGGGTTAGGGAAAAATTGTCTGCCACGTGGGGTTAGTGTGTGTGAACTGTGAATATGGTTGCAGAAGCAAAAATGAAATAAAAGTATGATATGGCATATCTTGAGTGGTGTGCTGACGGTGGCAGAAGTTGACTATACATAGAATCGACTTTTCTAAAGATTGAGTCCAGACAGAGCCCTGCGATGGCAGAAAGGGTTTCATACTTTCTTGTCTGATCACTAACTCTTTAGCTACATAATGTAACCAAGTCAAAAGAAAGCATGTGAACAAGTTGAAGTGAACAGGATAAGGTTGTATTCTGTGTGCATGCTTGAGCCATTTGTCGATGACCAAAAGCAAAAACGGAAAAAATGGCACTTTAAATTGAATTGTCTGAGCCCGGGTTCGAACCGGGGACCTCTAGTGTGTGAGACTAGCGTGATAACCAACTACACCACCCAGACGAACTGGAGGTTGTTGGCTAATATAATTATTTCATTAATAATGCAAACAAGTCTAATAATCTTCAAGTCAAAGAGCAGAAGGTGATTTCTCCTGTCAAAGAATTCTGAAAACATTGGATACCAAGCGAATTTTGAAAAACCACATGCCAAATTTTCCTTCCCTACAAAGACATTAATCGAGAAGAACGTCATAAGAATATGTCACTCAAATTAGAGAGATGACCAGGGAGCAAAACAAGAGAAGAAAAGCCTCCCTCACCTCCTCCATTCCCTAGTTTAATTCTTTCTATCCTCATTTCTCATAGGGTATGGCACTTACACTGAACCCATAATAAGAAAATGAGGTCTTTTTACTCCTTTTTTTTCCTGTTATTGATGCCCTGGGACTACATATACGTATGTGTTTAGATTAATTTTTAGAGGATAGCTTTTATGATTTACGAGGTAAGTATATGAGAAGAGTTTTATCTCAGCTTGTAGAAAAAGGCTTCTGAAACTAAGGTTTCATGGTTTCCCAAACACCCACTCAAAAAAATAGACATATCAAATTATTAAACCCCTATGAACATATATTATAAACAACAACAGCATGTGACCGAAAAATGGATTGTCATAAATCATTAAATCCTTATGCTTTGAAGATGAAAGGTGCACACACAACCCTTTATTGCTATATATACTGAGTAAACAATACAAAGAGACAATTAAAACTGAAGACAGACTAGTTATTTTTAATTATGAGCCATGCTTTTTTATGTATATAAGTATATCTATCCAGAATGAAAGGAAAAGAGTTAATAGCATGAGGACATGTTGTTACCTGAGACTGTTAGATCCAGTTGAATCAAGTATATCAGAAAGAGGAATATGAAAGGCTTCAGACCAAGATAACTGTCGAATGCAAGTAGCAGAAGGAGAACCCCAACGGTAAGTACCAGCAGAGAAGTTACAGAACTTATCTTCCTTCACCTTCTGCTCAAATGGCTCCTTAAACACTTTCTCTTGCTCAACCCTCATCTTCTTCAAAATATCACCAGAAATCCCATGATTCACCACCTGAAAAAATCCCCACTCCTTTGAAGCCCTAGCTATCTCCGCCTTGCACTCCTCGCCGTTGTCCTCGCCCTCCAACCGCCTCAAGTCGATCACCGGAAGCTCCCTCTCCTCCACCACATCACCACCGCCACCACAACTAACAAAACTGTCATTAAGGTTGTTTTGGTTCTTGTCGAGGAGGACCTTGTAGGCCTCGTAAAAAGGTGGCTCTGAATTTGATTCCATCATGATTGCTTGTTGAGGCTGCAAAAAGAGAAGAAAGATGAAGGTGATGATGAGATCATATATATAAATGATAGTGTGAACAAGGGTTTTATACATACATAGAGACAATATAAATAGAAGATAGGGACAAGTAGTTTGTGGTTGCTTTGTGTCTTCTGTGTATTTTTGGTCCTTGATGAAAACGTTTTACACTTTGGAGACTAAGGCAATATACACGTCTTTATGTATTGAGACAATCGGTTCTCTTCGCTTGTTGTTTATCTTTTCTGCACTATGCTTAGTTGTTTTCAGTTCCATGTCATTGCATTAACATCCACACACACATTTCCAAGGATTTGGTGTAAAAGTTATGCTGAAAATATAAGTCCTTTTGAGTACTCGTGATTCAGTCTTCCTAGTTTCTAGTGTGGAGGTTTTTTGGTTAAATGTAATCATCACAAGCTATATTTTTATAATACTAAAGTTTTTCCCCAAAAAACTCTCACTTTGATTAGAATTAGCTACCCTAGAAGAAAAGATATAACAGAAGTGAAATAACATTCATTTCAAATAAATTTTAACAGTGTCTTCTTTTTGCCATAAATTTTGATAGTGTCAAAACTCAAAAAGGATTATTTTGATTCTAAATTCTACCGTTTTGGCCTGAATCCAAATTATTAATTAAAAAAATTCGTATATTTTCAAATAATTTACACACACACACATATACATATATATCACGTCAAATAAAATTCAGTAATTCTTCATAATAATAAGTGAAAAATCCAAATTTAACTATTTTTCATATCCTTATTTCCAGATTTTCTAATAAAAATACAACAATGGTATGATTACATAACTAGATTTTTAAGATCAAACTTAATATAGTTATAAAAAAATGGTAGAAGTATGTAAGAATCTAAGCAATTAACTTATATATAACACACACACACACACATATAATGTTTTCTTCATCTAGCATATAGCTTCTATGGATTAGTTTATATCTGGGGCTTCAACATGGGCGGGTTACCTCCATAAAGGGGAAAAAGTGGAGCCCATTTCTCTGTTATACAAGATCTAGTACATAGGAAAAAGGAAAAACAATTAAAAAAAATTAGGACCTACGGAAACTGGACGACACTTCAATTATTTGCTGAGAAAATAACCCTTTTAGTATTATATTCCAACATGAATATTATATAATACAAACACGATACCCATTTGAGACTGGCGACTCTATTTAGTATAAACATATACATCCAATTTATAGGTCGGTGGATAGACAAAGACACGCACTTCCTTTGACAAATCAAATAAAGTTTACTAGAAACCAGAATAATCAAGTAATTAAATTAAACCCACTACTTTGAATGACTTAATGTTCTTAAAGTAATGTACTATAATAGAAGGTAGTATTCATTATGCCTTTTTACATGAATCTCATTTCTCCAAGCTAATTAAAATTGACCAACTTATTATTGTCTTCATCACACTGTGGCAAAACAGCACAAGGAAACTTCGACAAGGCACGGTAACATTGATCATTCGGACATTTCTATCTATACATTTCAAAAAACCTGTGACTCTGTCTTAGAAGAGTCTATATCATTGATCCTTTTTAGTACTATCTCTGCTCCTTAATATAAAATTTAGTTGACTTTTCTATAAGAGATTAAAAAATTTAAATAAATTATTTATATTTATTATTTTTCTCCAAACTAATTTACCTGACTGATAAATTGATATATAATCTAATGATACATAATATATACTATGATTAATTAGTTTATTTAGCTTCATTAATCTCTTAAAAAAATTCAACTGGATTTTGTATTAAAGAGTAGAGGGAGTATTCTATTTTCTCACTCCACTAGTATTTCAAACAAATCAAAGCTTTGGCATGTTACATGCAAAACCCTACGATCTCCTCCTCAATTCAATCCTCACCCAGATATATATAAATATACAGACAGTACCGAGTTTACCTAATCACATATCTACATATTTATTCATGATTGGCTTGGTCGTCTAATTAAAAATTACTTTGCTGTTCACAAAGCAAAAAGCAGTTAGTATTATATGGTGGAGTTGAAAGTATAGATTCTTCGACAAAAAGATTTATTTATTATATATTCCCTCTTTCTAGGTTGATCAAGTGGTAGTAAACCACATGTATGTCGGAATTTGAGAAGGGTTAGTATATGGCAGATTTGGAAACCCTTAAATAAATAAATAGATCAGCGACTGACATTCACATGGTCACATCCCTAGAATCAGATCAGATAGTCAAACCTCGTGACTCGATCTGTTGACTTATAATTACTTAATGATCTCTAAAATTCCATCACTAGGACAAATTTGAAGCATATAGTATAATTAAATGCAGTTTCCTAATTACTCACCGGATTGAAGCTGCTCATCAACAAGATATGAGACTCTCGAGAACAGATGGTCTGCATAATAATATTGCACTCACCAGTCCTGCAAATAAAAATCTTCACTGAAATTTGAAACCAATAAATAAACACGATCTTGGAAAAAGTCCTGAAATTTAATGCTAATAATTTTGGATGTCCTTTAGCTAACTATATATGTACTTGTTTCTTTCACTAGAAACTGAAAAGGACACCTACATGTCATATATATGTTCTTAGCATCTTGTGGGAACTATAAATTTAAGTAGATCATATATATGCTGATGGAGAAATGAAGAGTGATAGATACAGAAGATGAAAAGAACATAAATGCAGAATGGTTGAAATTATAATAAGAAATTAATGAAGAAGATATTAAAGGTACTCACCTATATAGGAAGAGAATGGTATGAAGAGAGTGAATAGTAGTGTATACACTTATAATCTAGAGGATTAGGAGAACAATAATTTATAGGCAGGGAAAGCCCATCAATTATTGTCATCACACACACTGATATATGTACCAAAAGGAAACAGTTGAGGATTGAAAACTTATGCTCAAGAAAAGGACCACGCGGCTCATGGTGCTATCAGAGAAAAATATATTGCAGACTAATTTTTATATTTATGCCAAAAATTTTTCAGCATCAATGATATCTATTCTTTCTTCTTTTGCTTTTTTTCCTTTGCTTAGTAGAAATAGCTGGGGACAGTGAGAAAAAGGCTTGTCGACAAAGGAAGAGATGGAGAAAGAGAGACTTGGAGGAATGAGAACCATACTCCTAGAAGAGTCCTATTATCTGATTCCAGTGACAGTACGATAAGTGTTGGGTTTACTTTGTGCCTATTTAGATTAGCAATAAAAATTGATTTTCTAATATGATTTACAGTTTATGACAAAAGTATGTAATATGAGCTTTATTTTGTCTTACATAAACATATATATGTTTCTTGAAAGCTATCTCAAAGAGGCACCTTGTGATTTGGTTAATTTGATAGTAAACTCAACAGTGTTTAACCCAAAGTGAAAAGTAAAATCGCATGGGAAAAGAGAAATAGGTACATATGGCTACTTAGTACACTGAAAAGTTCCAGAGCCTTAACCGTAACCTGTGAGTCCATGTCGGCACACAATAACGTGGCTCCACCTTGGGGGGTCACATGCATGTCCTCCTTATTTTGCTTTGGTTAAATTGGTTTGGAATTCAAATCTCTCTGAAGTGTTAGACGTGAGACGTAGTGAGGCCGATTAGTGCATAAAGGTCAAATTTTTAAAAGTGGGTGTGAGGATGAGAGAGAGAGAGAGAGAGAGAGAGAGAGATTATTGAGTTTGAAGAGGGCATGTGATTTGCTTACATGAGAAAGGACATGAGAATCAGTCTCAGAGCATAAGCGTCTCAAGATAATGAAAAATATCCCATTGAACTATTGAAGCATTTCATTAATCACCATTGGTCCCTTGCTTTACCCCGACAGTGACTGGGCTTGATTCATTTTTTTTAAAATTACTGTAAGGAAAAAAAAAATCAAAATTTTCCCTGTTGATGGGCATCTTGACTTGCTGGCTCCAAATGGTCATCAGCTTTTTGGATTCAAATCCTCTCAACTGATTAGATTATTACTATGAAGCGAGAGATTAAAAAAAAAAAAAAGCAGAAAAAATGAGAGTAAATATAATACTCACAGGCCTAGATACACGACTCAATTAACATTTTTATAAAGATTAGGGAAGATCACAAAGTTAGTTAATTATTTTGTATGATTAAATTATATATTAAGTATATTCTTTTGAACAGGGTCCTATGATTTAAATTCCAAATTTTGTTTAAGAGGTGAAATAAAAACGACAGTAATTTAGATGTAATTATCCCTCAGGACGGGGCCCATGTCAGAAAAAGATGGCTGTCAAAACCTAAAACAAAGAACGGAGGAAATTAGAGTCGGCAAACATATTGATTTCTTCTTTTTGAACAGTAATAATGTGAAAGTGAAAATGATAAGGGATGCACTAGAAGGTCTCAGGCAATGATTAATGAATAATTATTAGAGGAGCAAGAAGCGAAGTCCAATAACGGTGAGCGATTAAATTTCTAATCTTTCTCCATCATGGAGACTGGGGAAGCGACTGGGAATCAATGAGGAGGTAATAAATTTCCACTACGAAAAAACCTGTCTGATAGCTCAGCGCCTAAACTTATCGTTTTTACTTTTTAGATTCCCTCTGACAGAGAATGACAAAAAAAAAATTTAAAATTATGAAATTTCAAATCCATTATTTTTTTATAAAATAAGTTGTAAACGGTATCAATTGTTAAAAACAAATTTGATTTAAGAATTTACAATTTTAATATTTTTTCTATCATTTTTCCTAAATTTAATTTTTATATTTTCATTTATTAAATTAAAAATGTATCAATATATTAATAGAGTATCATTACCTTATTTAATCATATAATATATAATCTAAAACAAACGGCATGTATTTATTTAAATTATGAACTTTGGGAAATAAAATGGGTTAAGATATTATATTTAAAACTATACTAAACCCTTTTTTACTGTTAAAAAAAGCGAACCCCTTTCTAGCCACTTTAGTATATATTAATGAATTTAGTAATAATTCATGGAGTTTACTATGTGTCTGTTTGGATTAGTGGTAGAAACAGTTTTTCTGCTGTAAATGTAATTTATAATGTATGAGATAAGTATGTGAGAGAAGTTTCGTATTGATTTATATGAACGTACTTTTACAACGCAAACTCAAACAGGTAGTGGATTAAGCATTACATGACTTTTGAGTGATATAATTGATTAAGGGGCTTTCCAATAATAAACTATAAATAGACTAATTAAAAAAATTTGAGTTGTTACCAATAAGCCCGGTGGTTGATATGGTACTCGTTTAGATTAGCGATTGAAATCCTTAAAAACAGTTTTTTAATCATGATTTATATTATATGAGATAAATATATGAGAGAAATTATATCTCGATTTATGTAAAAAAATAACTTACAAACAATCACATTGCTAAAACAATAATACGATAAATTTGGCGTAGAGGGAATCCTTAACCAAATAATATATATATATATATATATGAAAAGGAATGGAAGAAAGAAAAGGATGAGAGGGAGAGGGACCCACAAGAGTGACTAAAAATTCGTTGAGATAAATATATGAAAAAAGTTATATTTCGATTTATGTAAAAAAATAACTTACAAACAATCACATTGCTAAAACAATAATACGATAAATTTGGCGTAGAGGAATCCTTAACCAAATTATATATATATATATATATATGAAAAGGAATGGAAGAAAGAAAAGGAGGAGGGGGAGAGGGACCCACAAGAGTGACTGAAAATTCGTTGAATGAGACCAAAAAGGCTGTTGGGGGAAACTATAGGGGCTGAATGGACATAATAAGCATGTTTGTTTGAGCTTAAAAAAACTTATAAGTTGTTTTTTACGTAAATCGAGATACAACTCCTCTCACATACTTACTTCGTATACCGTAAATCATTATTAAAAAGTAACTTATAAGCAATCGAATCGCTAAACCAAACATACCCTAAATTATGGAAGTCGGCATATCGTAATAAAAATTAAAAAAAAAAGGTCCAATGAATTATTAACAAGTAATATGAATTAATATATAAAATTATGAAAAGTTTGGCCAAGTGCGTAGAATGAAAAAAAAGCATGTGATGTCTCGTGTTTATTCCCAACACTGTTTGTCCAACCTGCCTCCCCCCTCCCTCTTTCATGTCTTCTTGTCTCTCATTATCCCCTCCCTCTCCTCTCTCCACCATTCCTCACGCCGCCCAGTTTTTTCCCCTTTGAACCAATAATCCACCATCATTATAAATTGTTTCATTATATTTAATAATTCGTGTTTCATGATTTTTAAAATAATGTATAATATATTGTACTCTTGAAATTTAAAAAGTTTACCCCTAATTAACTTAGGGTTAAGAGGGAATTTTGCCCTGAAAAGTTTTCACTGAGGGATAATTTTGCCTGAAAGTTTTTCAAGGGCAGTTTTACCCTTAAAGTGTTAAAAGGGGAGCAATTTTGTCCTAGGCGTTATCCTAATTAATTTTAACTATTAATTAACCATATAAGCTAACGATTCATATGTCATCCACGTCATTTTTTACAAATTTGATAATATCCTAAAATAACATATTTAATATATTACGTTAAGTATTACCTCAATATAGATTTTGTGATGTTAACTCTTAAAACATGGGGTGGGAGCGTGCTTCTATGGGTGATCATGAAAGGTGGTGTGGTGCTATCTCTTCGACATGTTTAAGTATGGATCAGTCTCTTTCAGCGTATAGTTCAACCTCTCTTCCCCTCCCCAACCTCTCCTCTCTCTGCTATCTTATCATTCTCATAATCTTCCTTATCATCACTCTTCAATCTTCTATACTTCCCAAATTTCCTTTTCATTATAATTTCTCTTCATCATTTTGCCCCATCTCCATTACTAATGTAGAGTTGTTCTTTTCCTTTTTCCGTGTAAGGAAGTCGTTGAAATTGTAAAATCAGATTGTGTCTATTGAAGTCCTTAAAACGTACAGATTAATAGAGCATCAGAATGGGAATGGCAAGTGCCAACTAAAGAACAACGGGTAAGTCTTCAATAAGATTTTATTCCGCTGCATTGCAAGTATCATAATCCCTTGCATATAGATATTTCGAGTTTGGTTTTGTTTGATTTTATTCAGCCAAAGCCTTTTTTTTCATTTTAGCTATAGAATAATTGATTTTATAGACATGTTGTGATTCCTTTCATGATATCCCATATATTCCTAACAAGGGTAACCCAGAAGGCGTTCTTTAGATTATGGGCGTACATCAGCCCGCACCTCATACTCACAAAAGCCATTTACAGGTAAAATGTTGGGATTGGCAGGCACAATAGACTGCATGCTAGTACCTCCAATGTCTCCTTAGGGTTTCCCTACGACTCATTTTTCTCATCCGTACTAAGGTTATCTTGCCCTATCATTTTTATAACTCATAACGGCTAAATTGGATCTTCAAAAGTAATCTTAATTCATTTTGAAATCAATTAACACTTAATTATTTTGATGAGCTACTTAAATAAATTTGGTTTAATTAAATCTGTCCAACGGTTTTAATTCAATCTATTTATTTAATCCGAATAAAAAGCCAATGAAAATAGATTAATTTATCTGTATATATTTATCATGTTAGTTATTAAATTTAATGCTCGTTTTGAATAGCTTATTTTTGGGTAATAAGTGCTTAT
Organism: Inga laurina; assembly: GCA_963855925.1. Classification (NCBI taxonomy): domain Eukaryota; kingdom Viridiplantae; phylum Streptophyta; class Magnoliopsida; order Fabales; family Fabaceae; genus Inga; species Inga laurina. The sequence continues at coordinate 79,993,859 of OY979701.1, read as the reverse complement.
AAATGTGATTCACGGTATACGAGGTAAGTATGTGAGAGGAGTTTTATCTCAGCTTGCGTAATAAGGACTTATTGTCCAAAAATAAGTGATATCAAACACAGGCTTAATTTATCTGATAAAACTAAATTTAAAACTAATACAACATAATAATATTATCATATAATATGTGTATATATACATGTGTGTGTGTGTGTGTGTGTTTAAAAAATACATCTATATAATATTGTTAATTTCTTTTCACAAATTTTATATTATATACATATATATAAATATAAAATTTGTCCATCCTAGATTAAACATTTTATTCGTTGAATCTTAAACATATCTTAGATTTAATGAACATGGACATCATAACTCGTGTTGGGTTATTCTTGTGTGCAAACATGTAGGCCCATACGAAGTTGGCAGTAAGCCAATAAATGTATTGACTCAAAAGTCGCAAGCGGCCTCTAGCAAAACATTATGACTACCTATTTCATACAAGGATCATTAACATGATGCAACCTGTCATACAACTATATCACGTTCCCTTTTGTCATACGATATTTCGGCCAAGGATGAGGCATGGATAATGTCAACCTTCTGTTCCCGATTATTACTTTCCCGATTCCTAGGTAGTCTAACAATAGAAATGGAAACTCCTTTCCATCATAGTATGACCATATATTTCTCAAACTCACTCATCGAGGGGCCTAGTAATATCTCTCTACTAATGTGAGGAACAAATTTCATCTTGACCATTCACATTCCTCTGTATGAAAACCACCAAGCTCAATTGTAGCTTTTATTATCACCTGGTCAAAGTTGACTTTTGACTAGGTCAAAGCATAGCTACTATCATGTAGGAATCTATGAGGATCTTGGGTCGAAGGGCATAGTGATGTGATTATATATGAGATAAGCTTTTGACTTGATCCATGCAGCTTTCTCATAGCGGGTCGATCTAGCACCTTGTACTCTTATAAGTGTCTAAGACTTTGATTCGTATCTCCATACCTTATCAAAGTCATACTGGTATTACTTCATCTCTGCTCCCGCATAAATAACCGACCAAGGACATTTAGGACAATCTTTATAATTTATCCAATGATACAATTATCACAGTGAACATACGAATAATATGATAACAAAATGGAGAAATTTATTAAATAATAATGTTCAAAGTACAATGATTGACCCCTAGGGCATAATTTCCAACATAATCTATGTTTTGTTCTTTTGGCTTTTAACTCTATTCTAAGAGGGGTAACATCCACTAAAAATGTTTCATTTCATCCTACATTGAAGGTTGAATTACATAGTCTAAGGAAATGCAATAGACTAATAGTTATATTACTTATGATTTATGCATCTAGGTTGAATTCCAATGTAATGGCCTCAAGAGTTTTCTCTCTTGTCACTTCAATTCAAAAAAAAAAGAAGAAAGGCAACTAATTAAAATGATTGTGAGTTTCAATTAATAGTATTAAGCATTAAAACTATTTTTGGACATATCCTCTCAAGAATTTCTTAATATAGAACTGATTTTTTTATTACACATACATTTGATCTTTAACCTTTTCTTCATTGTTTTCAAATTATTACTATATTTATTTCCTTATAGCTTAGAAAAAACACGGCATTGAATATATGTGCCTGTGAATAATGGAAATAGGCTAGCAAATATATTTATATAGCTTCTACCTTTTGTATATATTAATATGAAAAAAATGTTTAAATATATCTTTTTTCTCCATAGTGGAAAAAAAATAAATATTATTTTATATTTATATATTACAAATGTAAGGGCTCTGTACTGGTTGGGCAAAAGGTGGGGGCAGGGGAAGGGGAAGGCGTGGCGGTGCCACGTGGTGGAAAGTATGATGTTGAATGATAAATGGAAAAGCGAGAATCTTCGAGGGCTTCATAATGATTGAGCTGTCTCTCCCATGAGGCATGACCCCCCCCCCCCCACTAAATTATTATTCAATCACTCCGTTTCAAATATGTCATGAATTTAAATTAGGTAGTGAATTAGTCAGGGTATTGAGTTAAGGATTTATAGATAAGATCGGAGCTAAAATAGAGCTAAACCGAGACCAAACAGATGAGAAATTGAAGATTTTAAACTTATTAATATAAAATTAAAAAAAAATTAAATAGAAACCCGAAACCAGCCAGTTCGCCGGTTTCCAGACCGGACCGCCCAGTTCAGTCTGGATTCATTAACCCTGAATATCAAAGCTACTTCTATTAATAGCCACAATAATCTATATTCCAAGCAATACGAGTTTTTTTAGAGGGTTAGACATTAAATGTAGTATGAGATTGAAATAGCAACATCCCACTTATATAGGAGAATACACACGCCATTAGACTACAGAGTTATTGGCCAAGCAACACAAGTATAATATATACTCAACTTATAAAAAGGCACAAATGAAGATTATTTCTTCCTATACACAAAATTTGAATTTTTATCACCGAGTGATTAGATCAATCGGTAGAAATAATTTCAATTTAACCAATGATTACGGGTTTAATCCTTTAGGATGTGTTTGGTTTGAGGAAAATGGGAGAATAGGTAAATTACCTTTTTGAATTGAAGGAATTTAAATTTTAGGCTGGAATTAAAAATTAAAAAAGAATGAGAAAGTAAATTTTGGGCGGGAATCTAAAATTTTTTTTAAAAAATAAGAGGATAAATTTTGGATTTTTTTTATCCAAAATGGTAATTTCCCCACCCTCCCCTCCCCTCCCCTCAAATCAAACACAATCTTAGAAATATACCTACCTAGGTGGTAGGGGCCTGGCAAAATAAAAGTTTGAGTTTTACCTCTAGTCTCATCACCTGACATTGTTCCTTACATATGAATGTTTATATCCATCTTTTATATGACTTGAAGAATCCAAGTGAAGTGATGGTTGTCTAACGTGCCTTATACGTTTCTTTTCATAAAACTTATCATCTCAACCGTTCATTTTTTACATTTAGTAATCAGAAATATTTCATTAATCAAAACTACGTGTCTTAATATAGCAACTTAGTAAGTCTTGGCCGATCATTGATACTCATCAATCCCAACAGTTTATGGACTTTTAATTAATTTGACCATCTTCCTCACAGGAGCAGACACGTACAGGGCATTTGGAAGCAAGTAAGGGCATACAGCTCAGAGAATTAAAGCATGGTCTTCATCAATCTGGTCTCTTGATTCTTCTTCCACCTTTAATGTCTTCAATGACACATAGGAGATCTTAAGATTGATTATCCTTCTTATGACACAAACATCGACAAATATTTATATACTTTAAAAATGTCACCTCATATATATTTTGATTAATTAAAATTTAATAACTCATCTTATTTTAATTCTACATGATAAATGAGTTATTAGAGAAACTCAAATTTTATGATTTTAAAAAAACATAAACTACTTAATTTAGAAAATAAAAAAACTCAATTCACTCCAATCACCCCTAAAATCATAAAATTTGAATTTTTTCAGATGATTCATCTACCATATAAGATTAAAATAAGATGCATTATTGGATTTTAATTAATTAGAATACATATGAGATAACACTCCCAGAGTATGTAAGTATTTCTCCACAAACATCGCCCTAATAACTATAAATGGCACGAATGATGTGACTGTCATGTATCATGCGGCCTTGACAGATAACGTAAAATTTAAGGCTGATTTGGTTGGAGCCTTGGAGGGGAGGGGAGGGTGGGGAAATTATAATTTTGGACAAAAGAAATCCAAAATTTACCCTATCATTTTTTTAAATTTTGAGTTCCCGCTCAAAATTTACTTTCTTATTCTTTTCGAAGTTTTGGATTCACACTCAAAATTTGAATTTCTTTAACTCAAAAAGATAATTTACCCACCCTCTCATCCCTCCCCTCCCCTCAAACTAGGGGTGTACATGGGCAGGGCTGGGCAGGGCGAAGCCCTTGCCCGATGCCCTGCCCGAAAGATCATCGGGCTGTGTTTTGCAGCCCGATGCCCAGCCCTGCCCGGTAGAAGCCCAAACATTTTTGGGCTGGGCAAGGACGGGCTGGGCACTGCGGGCTTTGCCTTGCCCAACACTTATCAGCCCATTTGAAGCAACCCTGGAAGAAAATAAATTTTCATAACAATCAAAGCAAAAATCAAATTTCTACCAATTTCAAAGCTCACAGCTCCCATTCTACATCAAAAGGAGGACAAGCCATAATTCTACATATGGAACATTCCAAAATAAATCTATAATTTAAGTCTTGAAGTCAAAAAGAGTAAAGACTAACACGTCTTTTTTTTTCCTGATCAAAGGCAACTTCCATTTTTAGCAAAAGCAATACAACATACTAAAGAACTGTTAATGTAAAAACCAGCGAAAAGACAAAGTCCAGAACACATCAAAGGTAAATAAAAACTGATAAAGAAGTAAATTAGTTAACACCCTAACTCTTATTGAGTAGGGGAAGCCTCCACTGGTGACTCAAATACATAAACTAGGATAATTAAATAAGATCCACATTTCATTAAAAACAAGGCATCAAAAAATTGTAATTAAAGCCTTGTAGTTGTAGTCTTGGTGGGTTCGGTCCTATAGGGATTGGTGTTTGAATAGGAGTTGAAGCACCATGAGATATTTCAATAGGGGATGATGATGTAACAGAATCCCGTTCATCCATAAAACCTGTAATTTTGAGAAAAATCAGAATTGGAAGACAAATACAACATTTTGGGCTGAACAACAAAGATTGGCAACAAGAAGAAATCCATATAATGATCATGTAAATAACATAAGGAAGCTAATAATTTCTAGACAATGACAGAAAAACAGAACCAAGGTCAGGAAAACTTGTACAGAATGTAAACTTAAATTATAGGTTCAAGGAAGCTAATAATTTATAGACAATGACAGAAAAATAGAACCAATCTCAGCAAAAAAATAAAATCAGCACCAAGTTCTACAGAACCAAGTTCAAAGCTCAGGAAAAAAATAAAGTCAGATCTGAAATGAAATGTAAGTTCTTTTTAACTTTTGCATAGAAAATGGAATTTAGATTAAAATTCAGTTGCACTTCATTCTGATATGAAATAAAATGGAATATGGTAGCATATGATATGGATGAAATTATAAGCTATTTTTGTTGACTTTCAAACTTGCACTTCATTCATGATGTATGCTCAGCAAGCCCAAGATTTCAAATTTAATATATTTTCTTGATCAATATCGCTAGCTATACATATTCTTCTAAACAAATATTTAATTGAACTATATATGGTTTGTGTATGTGCAGGAGGTTTGTGTATGTAGCTAAATTTAATATATTTAATTAAACAAATATTTAATTGAACTACATATTCTTATATGGTTTGTGTATGTAGCTATACATATTCCATTACCTGATGTAGTTATTGACACATATATACGTTTATGATTCTCACATATATATAATAGGTGAAACCTACCACTCTTTATATCTCTCTATCTCAAAAGGAACGCCTTTTCCCCTTGTCTTTTTATGTTGACTCATGTTCCAAACTTGCAAGACTTATAAACAAAAAAAGCTTTCTTTCCTGGCCGATGACTACTTTCCCTTAGCCTTCATCACACCGTTATTCTTGCCTGGTGAGATATTAGCAGCAGCAAATTAATTATAAGCCTCTTATTTCTCTTTCTTGTTCAGATCCATCCGCCCCAGCTTCACACGCAGGTAACTAACTTCAGATCTAATCTCTTCCTTTCATTTTGATGTTTGATTTTCTCATAATCTACTCCTTGATGCATCAATTGTTGGGTCTTATAGATTATCAGCTGTTTTAATTTCAATTCACGGATTTCTTTCCGAAAAAAGACCAGATATATAAAAACCAATTCTCTTGAAGATATATAGTTAGAGCAATGGCTGCGATTCCTATACAAGAGTATATCTAAGTTCTATTAATCCTTATTTTCATGTTCAGACTTCTAAGAAGTACTCTATACACTTTTACTGATGCAGGGGGACTACAATCTGATGGCACTGTAATTGCAGTAAAACAACTCTTTTCTTTTAAATCTAAGTAAGGAAACCGAGTTAGGAAAAAGAGAATATCAACACTAAAATCTGAATGAGATAGAATTATTTTTGGACTTCAACATCCTGATCTTGTCAGGAAAAAGAGAAAATCAGTACTAAAATCTGAAAAAAAAAAAAATCATAACCTGGAACTGGAAGTGTCATGGACTGGAGAGATTGAGATGAGGTGCTGTGGACTGGAGAGACGACGGGGAGCGCCAGAGCCCAGCGTGAGCAGCAGCTGCCTGGAAGTGTCGATCTGCCAAGCTCATTCACGGTTGAGGACTCGCGGCTAGGGCAAACAAGAAAGATGAGATTTGAGAAAGTGAGAAAGCAGTATAGAGAAAGAGAAAGGGTTAATGCCTAATGGTTAATGAATTAATGGCATAGGCTTTTACTCTGCGTTTTTTTTCCCAAGCAAACCAAAGCCCTCAATCAAACAGACACTAACTAATGGGCCACCTAATAAAACATATATATACAAATATATATATATATATATAAGTGTGTACCTATCGGACAGGGCCAAATGGGCAAGGCGGCATACCCTGCCCGATGCCAGGCCCTGCCCGAAAAAATGCCCTGCCCAATTATGCCCATTTTTTTCTAGGCTTATTTTCTTTGGGCGGGGCAGGGCTATTTTTTCCCGGGCCCGGGCGGGCGCACCGGGCACCCGGGCTCCATGAACACCCCTACCTCAGACCAAACATAGCCAAATGTCAACGTATATGTCTTAGCGGATAGATGCTACATGTGCTCAGTCCGTCTTGATATCTCTGGCGCAAGGGCATCGATTGACTTTTAAAGTAATTTATTTAAGTTTTTTAATCTTTCAAAATTAGTCAACTGAATCTTATATTAATAATCGAATATAATATTATATGCGGAAGTTATAAATCTCAAAGGTCAACTCGTTAATGAATATTGATAATCCGCAAAAAAGTAATATTTATGTCATTTAGATGAGGAAAAATGACAAAAAGAAAAATACTGTCAAACTATATAAAAAACAAATAATGATGGTGAATTTGAGTAATTCCAAATTTATTGATTTGAAACTTTGAAATATTGATAAATGTGTGAAATTATAAAAGTGTCCTTACTTTTTATTTTTATTTTTAAAAAAAATCCCTAAAACCCCTTGCCATCCACTAGAGCTTTAGTGAAAGTTATTAAGAGATATTCAACAAATACCTCATTCAGTGCAACTTTAACATCGTTATTAATAACTCAAGTATCAATAGTGATGACTTTCACTTGAGAAATGAAAAAAAAAAAACCCCACCAGAGCTCTGGTAAAAATTATTAGAAAATATTCAACAAATACTATATTTATAGCTTTAATATAACTATTAACAACTATAGTATTCATATTGATAAATTTTGGCTAATAAATTAAAAATATATATTAGGCCTATGTTTACAACTTTAATATCGCTATTAATAACTCAAGTAATTTATATTGACAATTTTTGTTTGAGAAATGCCAAAAAAAAAATATATTAAGTCGTCGGAGCTTTGGGCACTGATCATCGACGCCGGAGTTCATGCGGCCGGCAAGGGGTTTTAGGGATTTTTTTTATAAAAAAATTAAAAAGTAAGGTCACTTATGTAATTTCATACATTTTATCAACATTTCAAAATTATAAATAAGTCAATTTAAAATTACTCAAATTCACCGCCTTTATTTATATTTTACATATTTTAACAGTATTTTTCTACAATTTTCCTTTAGATGATTTGACTATTCAACTATAAAGAACATATGCATACAAACATATTTTGCTAAAAAAGAAAAAAAGAACATACATAGCGTGCGTTTTCAAAATATAGGCCAGTTATCAAAAAGTAATCTGGTGTAAATGAATATTTCTGCCATTTTCCTTTATACATATGCTAGCTAGACGTAAGTCATGTATCTTTATAAAAGATAATTTGCTAATGAATATTTTTAGTTTGTAAAGAGCTATATTAAATTAGTTAGACAATTGGGTTATTCACTAATAAGCTGTCTTTCAATATTCATAATTTTAGAAAGTTAAGGTAATTTTTATAAAATTCAAAACCTTCATCTAATTTTAACATACTTTAATCTCATGATCAGGGTAAAATAGGAAAAGTGGCTTATGTATGAGAAGGCTAGAAGCATGATATAAGACCTATTTTATTGTTCAAATAGTAAGCCTTACATTAAGATTCGGAGGAGTAATATTTATAAATGTATAATTAAATTATGAGAAGTGGGAAAAAAATAAAGAGTGCAGCCATGACATGGGTGTCGATTTTCAACGACTAAACATGCAAGTAGGGGTGAGCAAAATACCCGCAGCCCGTGGACCCGCCCGCAGCCCGGAGAATTTTTGCCCGTTTAAGCCCGCCCAAATTGAGCCCGTAACGGGCGGGTTCAAACGGGCGGGTGCATGCTTAAACGGGGCGGGGCACGGGCACAGTCACGGGGTGCCCGTGCCCGCCCGTATATTTTTTTTATTCTTTTATATTATAATTTTTCTTATAATATATTAATTCTCCATTCCTATAACAAACATAAGCAGGGGATTAGTGGTAGAGATGCTACTAGAAAACCTCCTGGTCCCCACTTCGAATGCACCCCGCGCCATCATAAAGCTTTTTCTTTTCTTAAAGTTTTATATAACATTTTTAAAATTCAAAACCCACAAGTTGCAAATTAGCCCATTCCCTTTCCTTTTCTTTCACTGCACATCGTCGTCTCCTTTCAAGCTTCAGCGACTGTTTATTTTTTTTTTCTTTTCCCTTGCACGCCGTTTCCTCCTTGTCTAGTCCTCCTCCTTCTCTTTATCTTCCCTCTCACATCACCATAGCTCAATCACCTCCGCCGCCGCAGCAACAATGACCAGTCGACTATGGTGTTCGTCATCTTCTCCTCCTCCTCCTCCTCCTCACCATCTCATCTCAGATCTGTTTCCTCCATTGTTGAGCATAAGGAAACCCAGATCTTGCCGTTGGATTTCTCAGATTTTGCCGTCCAGCTTAAGGATCTCTCTCTTCTTTTTCTGATTCCTCTTCTTCCTTGGCGGTGACAGCGACCATTCTGGCACTCGACGGTGACCAGTGTGGTGCTCTGGATTTTTAGATTTTTTTTAATGGTCATCAAATAAACGGGTCCCCGGAACCCGTTTAAACCCGCCCGTGTATGTGGTACCCGTTTATGGCAGGTTTAACGGGTTTTGCTACGGGTACGGACTAACCCGTACCTGTATAAAATAAACGGGCGGGACACGGGTTAGGCCACGGGGCAGCCCCGCCCGCCCGTTGCTCAGCCCTACATGCAAGTTCCCCAGTGCTCACAAATGTGCTGGGCCAAATGGGCTATAAGACAGACCCAAAAGGTCTTGTCCTTCTCAAAACACCGGTACTTTTTCTTTTTGTTTTTTTTTTATTATGACTTAGTATCCAGTTCAGGATTTGTAGTCTTGATATCTAGTTCAGGGTTCGTAGTTGCCCCTCTCAACACAGATGTCTTTCTCTAAGGATCAAACTAGAGACCTAAAAAAATCTAGCGGAGCATTATATTGCCAGCCCAATTGTATTGGAAATCCAACTATTTTTTCAATAGAACATTAGTATAACATAAAAAGACTACTTCCACTTTGGTCCTCTTTATAAGTTTTTTTTAAACTAATTCTCACATACTAATGAGAGTTAGCTAACTCATTAACTATGGGCTAAATTTTTAATTTTGCCCTTATCTATGATTGATTTCAAAAATCAACATGAATAGATTCTTTTTGTTTATTGCAATTAATATGGGTAAAAAAAATACAAAATGCATTTACCACCGTAAAATTAGACTTATAAACAAGACTAAATTTTTTGGTAAAAAAAGGACTTATAAATAGGATCAGAGTGGTATGTGGTGTGAAATTGTAGAAGTACAAGTTTTGTTAAATATGATTAGTTTTGGTGATGTTAAATATAGATATGGAATGTTAACAGCAAAAAAGTTTATATAATGTATTTATTTTATACTTTGACTAATTACAGTGTTTAATGTGAAATATCTTGTAGATTGGTTAATTAAAGACTAAAAGATATCAAATTGAATTATGAAGGAAGAATGAGAAGACAAAATTATCAACTATGGGAAAATGAACAAAGAAGTGATTGAATTGATGAGAATGAACAAGAGAGAGTAGAAGAAAGAAATTGAAGATAGTCAAGAAAATAAAGGAGCTACCTAGTTATGGAGAATGATTACAAGAGGAAAATCAAGAAGAAAGATATGGAAGAAAGAATAACTTGTAAGATCTAATAGGAATATTAAGATTCAAGCTCTTAGAAATGATGTTAGAGGTTTCTACGGTCAAATGAAAGCCGGAATGATTCAATTAGAAGTTGAAAGTGCCTGAATCTTTCAAAATATTGGTTTTTATTCAAATAGCAGCATATGTATTCGAATAGTGAGACTACTATTCGAATAATAGTTGTATTATTCGAATAGAAGCTGTGTTATTCAAATAAAATAGTGACCTCATTTCGTTCAGTATGAGTGAGATTCAGTAATTTAGTCATATATCCCAAACCACAACTTTAATTGAACTAAAACTTAATTCATATGAAACTAGACTTCCAATGCGTCATTTTGACACCAAGATTAAATTAAAAGGAGCTTAGATGAAAGAGATATGAATTTTCAAAGATGCCACTCATTATCAGCATTGTATTTCAAAACAGGTTCAGTATTTTAGACATATCTCTTAAACCACAAATTCAATTGAGATGAAACTTACGACATATGAAACTAGATTGGAAGAACTTTCTAGTAATAGCTTATTTGTCATATTTGGAGTTCTATTCAAAGAGGTATGCCTTCTAGAAGTGGACGCTCAAATTTCAACCACTGCTAAACCAAAATAGATGTTACAAATTGGATCATAACTTTTGGAATACAAAATATTTGTGATTAATTCTAGTTGCTATGAAAAATAGACTTAAAGAGCTTTCTGGAAATAGGTCATTTGCCAAATTTGGAGTTATATCCAAAGAGTTATGTCTATTAGAATGATAGAGGTTGTTGTATTCAAATATGATGATTCATTATCAAACATACATTATTCGAATACAACAAATTGTATTCGAATAGTATGATCTATTTTGTGTGAGAGGCTATTCAAATAAGGGTTGGTCTATTAAAATATGAATGATCATTATCAGAGAATATTATTCGAATACAAATGGCACTATTCGAATAAGATCATTTGTTTTATAAAGGCAGCTATTCGAATAAGGAACTGAGTATTCGAATACACTTCAAGTTTTGAAAGTTTATTTGAATAGAGGTTGATATATTTGAATAAAGATTAGTCATTATCAAAGAAGGCTATTCGAATACAAGTTGTTCTACTCGAATAAAAATCAATGTTTTATAAATGAGTTATTCAAATAAGGAAAAGCTTATCAAAATAAGACCAATTTATTGGAATACAAAAGATTATTGGAATAAAAGACAAGTTATTGGAATAAAAGACAAGTTATTCGAATATTAAAGATGTTATTTGAATAAACGTCAACATAAACTGAGTGCTTCTATTCGAATACAACAAATGTTATCCAAATAACTAATTTTCTAGAAAACAGAGCATCGCTTCATAACCTCTGAAAATCATTGAAATGATTGTGTAACTCATTCTTCTTGCTTCTAATTACTCTAATACTTCATTATATTATGATTAAGCATTTTTCAAGTGATCAAGCAAGGATTAACATACAAATTGGAAAAGGGACTTTTTCGTCAGAAACTTCCAACAGCTATTTTTGCTACTTCAACGATGATATTTGTAAGCCACAATGGGAAGAAAAGAAGAAAAGCTCGATGGTCATCAATCTTCATCAACTATAAATAGAAGTGCATTCAAGATGCACAGATACGAGAGCCCATATCTACAATGTTGATATGCTGTTACTTTGAATCTTACTCGAAGCACTATAATCATACTTCCACTATGTAACTTAGTGTTAATCATTATTTACTTCGTATAGAGAGAAGTAATCATTCATTGTAATCATTCTATATTTATGAGAGTTACTTAATATTGGGGATCTTGAGTGGGAAACAGATTAGTGTAAGGGGAAGTTCTTATCTCCGTAAGAATTGTAAAGGCTTCACAAGTGCCCGGATTAAGTACCCAGTTAAACTTGAGGAAGATAGATGATTGAAATCTCAGGAGGAGTCTGGGAATTGGATGTAGGTTATCGTGGCTTAGGTCAAATCAGGATAAATTATAGTTTGTATCTTCTCTTCCCTAAAACTGACTATGGTTTTATAATTCTATATTTCATACTTATTAGTTTCATAAAATGCGAAAAGAATTTCAAAGTTATTAAATTTTTATCGTACACCCAATTTACCCCCTCTTGGGTGTCAGCCGGTTCTGATAAGTTTTACCCTTAGGATACATTGTAAGGGGTTAGTTCTTATAATGTAGCCAACCAATAATATTCGAATCTCCATTAAAAGAGATGTTCATATTTAAAACTCAATAATGTTTTGAATGAGAGATTGTCTATAAGAGAAAGATATTAACTTGCCCGCCAATAAAAAGTACAAATTTTGGAATATTTCACTTAAACCAACGCTTGCTTTTAATACTAGCCTTTGCAATTTGCAAACACCTGAGTGTTTGATAATTTGCTAAATCTAGGTTTTAAACCTAGGTTTGCGTAACCCGAGATAAAACTCCTCTTACACACTTACCTTATAAATCATAAAAACCATTCTTAAAAGTTAATTCAAACACACACGTAGCATTTTAGTTTGAAGGGATTTATGAGTTTTCAAATGTCTATCTACTCTCTAGTTTTACACAACTCATCTCACTTTAAAGAGGTGAATGTATTATAGACGCACAGATCCAGCATGAGATGATATTGTCCCAAGTTTGATCTTGTGTGAATGTAAAAAATATTTTTGATATAGCCCCTTCCAATTGAGTTTAATAATAGAGAAAAACTGAAGAAAATATTACTTAACTTTTAAAATCACAAATAAACGATCACCTACTCAAATGAGTTGTTAATAGCTGCACTTCAAGTTATTTATTCATTTTTATATGCACTTCCTGCAATGTTGATTCCAAACTCAATTCTCAAACACACGTCTTATTTTTATTTTAGACAATTTTAAAATGAAATAAGCTTTTTTTTTTTTTTTTTTTTGTCAACTTTACTTTTTATCACTTAATTTTTCAAATGTTTTTAACACTTATCGACTCAAAACAATTTAAATCCAAAATAAAATGCAAAATTATCAATCTAATCAAAATCAAAATCTTACAAAAACAAGTCAGTCATACGTAAATAAAAAACATTCCGACCAGGAAAAAATTCCCAAAAAAACAAAAAATAATAAAGCAAGATTTGAAGTATGCAATGGATCCGAGTTGCAGAGCCCAGTTTCCATTGACCAACGGAGGGAAAGAAATCACCAGGCGCCATCTTCCCCTGTGGAACAGAGAGCAACCACGATGAACGCGCCACCGGCACCGATTCGGTGGCCGGCATTTCTATTGATTGTGGTCCTTTCAGTTGTTATCTCTCCTTCTGTGGCGATCTACTGCGATGAAGATGACTGCTATGATCTACTAGGGTCAGCTCCTCTGCTCCCCAATTAGATTTTCACTTTTCTCGACTTCTACAATCCATTTGATTTTCTCTGACGTGCGATTTTAATGCAGGGTTTCTCAGAATGCTAATGCTTCGGAAATCAAGAAAGCTTACTACAAACTCTCGTTGAAATAGTTAGTTGCCGCCATTCTTGTTTTCGCTATTTTCCAGTAATTTGTTGTTTAGCTTCTTGTTTTAATTTTCAAAATGGAAGTTTTTCATTTTTTGTTTATACACCAATGCTAATTTCAGTCACCCAGATAAAAACCCTGATCCAGAATCGAGAAAGCTGTTTGTTAAGATTGCCAATGCTTATGAGGTGCGTTAGTTCCTGTTTTAAGGCTTTATTTGGTTGTCAATTGCGGAAATCTGAATATGGCAATCATTAAATGTCGGTTATAATCTCCTCTCACAAACGAAACACTGCGTCTTTGTTAAAATGTCGGTTATAAGCATATGTTTCTTGATAAAATGGTAGTAAATGATAGAAATTGAAACTTGTTTACAGATTCTGAAAGATGAGGCCACACGAGAACAATATGATTATTCAATTGCACATCCAGAGGAGGTAATTATATTTGTGTTTTCTGACGGCTCCTCTAAGTTAGAGAAAATGAATGGAAATGCATAATGAGCATTGTCATGTTTATTTAGTCCAAAGATAGGGCTATAGTTTATGTACCACATCTTGAGTGACTTAAAAGCATGTTTGTTTCAACTTATAAAAACTTATAAGTTGCTTTTTACGTAAATCGAGACACAACTCCTCTCACATACTTACTTCGTATACCGTAAATCACTATTAAAAAGCAACTTATAAGCAATCGAATCGCTCAACCAAACATATTATTTGAAGCTGATTGAATTAGAGCTACTTGGAATCCTATGCATAAGAAATGCAAGAAGACACTAAAAGGAATTCTTTATATGCAACAAATTCTCTGCTTATAACTGTTCCTCTGAGTTTTCAAATGAAATCAAGTGAAGTACAAATTTGGCTTAGGCTTAGGTGTAGAATTTGGATAGTCAGTTATCTAGGTGCAACATAGGCATCCTTCCGCTCTTGCCTTTGGTACCCTGCCACCTCCTACATTTTGTCCCCCCCCCCTTTCTATCGTGTACAAACAAGCAGTGGGAAGGGAAGAAAAGTACTCACTTTATTGTTTCTTTAGGGTCTGAAAGAAATGCAAGTTTAGCTTCCGTGTGTTTTAATTATTTACATATTCTGAGTTGAAATTTTTCTCATCACAGGTATTTTATAATACTGCACGATACTATCAGGCATATTATGGTCACAAAACGGTGAGTTTTCTGTTTTAAAACTGCATCACACTGTTGAATGTCCAATCTGACTTGATTCTAACTTCATATTACTGCCTACTTTTGTCTGCTAGGATCCTCGTGCTGTATTGGTTGGCCTTCTTATTATTCTTTCAGGTTTCCAGTATCTAAATCGGTGGACAACGTATAATCAGGTACCATCATTTTTAGTTTCCAGCTAACAATTTATAAAATTTTCTTGATATGAAACTGTGCTGGCAGTGCTAAATGTTGATTCAACTATTGCAGCTAGGAAATTTGCATTTTTTGCATTCATGTCCAATTATTCATCTATCCTAATCTTTGCTGTAATCTGCCAGCTAAAGGCTCAGGGGCTATGCCTATGATACATCATATCATGGTAATCAAGTCATGATTTGAATTGTGAATCGAAAGGCCAATTTTTGAATTATAATTTGTATGAAATTGTACAACTCAAATAAACATTGGAAAAATAGAAATGTTTAGTATAAACAATATGTACAACAAATAGGTATTTGAAATTATAAAGTTAAATCAGTAATTGACAATATAACATTCCAGTTTGGGCTTCTGACGTATATATGTGGCAAACAGATTCAAGTCAACTTGCTCCAACTTCTTTTTAACCAACATGTCTGTTTCATTTGAAAGAAAAAAGCCTTTTTGATTAGATTCATGTTGCAGTGTTTTGAATTGCAATTCAAAAGTATGAGTCTGGTTTTTTACGATCCAACCAACTATTGGTATTGTTTTCTTTTTGAATCTTGTCAGATCTTACACTCTAAATCGTGAATTGAGCATTTTCTACATATTTTTTCTACTTATGCCATGTGCATTGTGTTAAGCAGTCATCCTCTGTTTGTGGATCTTGAGCTCAAGGTATCTAAGTTAAGTTGGGTTGTATTATCACAACCCAAGTTTCACATTGGCAAATCAGTGTTGATAATTTTTCTGTAGCATGCATATCCAAGGAATGCCGGTGTCAGTTCCAACTAGAATTTTAATGCAAATTTGTGAGGCATGTTAAAGGCCTAGAATAGGTCCATCAGAAACGTGTTTGTATGTCCTTCTAGAGATATCTGCATCACCTGTTTGGGGATTGATGCATCTGCTTGTTCAAAAAATATCTATTTCTGAAGATAAAAACATTAAACTCATCGTACCGCCATTTCTTTGTTTTAGGCCATAGATATGGTCAAGAAGACACCGGCATACAAAAATAAACTGAAGGCATTGGAACTCGAACGCAGTGGCGGAGTTACAAACAAGAAAAGGACTCAGAAGAATACGGATAAGTATGGTTATTGTCTTTATTCCGTAGAAATAAATATCTGGTCTTGGATGTAATTTCCTTGTTTCAACTAAAATGCTTACTGCTGTTGTCATCCCTGCAAGCTGTTATTTTCTCCTCTTATGAATCAATCCTCTTAATACATTGGGCTTTGCTGACCATATTTTCAGACCTTTAATGCTGACTAAGTGAGGAATGTGTGTATGCAGGAAAATTCAGGAAGACCTTAGCAAAGAACTTGAATTGCAGATAAAGGGAGCTGAGAAGCCCGTTGTATGGGAGCTTATCGGCATCCGCTTTATTCTCTTACCTTATACTTTAAGCAAGGTTGAGCCCAAACTCTCTATCTGGAAACTGAAATTTGAAAAATAAGTACATAGATATTGTTTTCGCTCTTCTCTAATTACAACTTTATAATATGTGCAATTCCTTCCTGCAAGATAATTCATGAATTTTCAATTATTTTGAATCAATGTTCAAGTATTAATTAGCTTCGTCCTCCACTCAGTTGTTGTGGTGGTCTGGCTGTTGGTTATGGAGATACAAGGTTAAGCAACAGCCCTATACTTGGGAAGATGCTTCTTATCTGACAAGAAGGTCCCTTGGTGTACCCCATGATGTTTGGAGAAGCATGGGTGAGTACAATTTTATTTTTAGATTGAGCTTTCTTCTGAGGAAGTAAGCAAGTAAGTTAATTTCTGTATTGTGTCTTGTTTAACAGATGAAGGAACAAAGGAGGACCTTGTGTTAAGGCGTTTATGGAAGAAATCAAACATGGAAAGCTACATTGCAGAGATGCGTAAAGAATCTAAGCGTAGAAGATAGCTTTTCTTTTTTGTAGCTTTTATATCTGAGGACTTTACTTTTGATGTACGAGCATTTTACTGATGGTGGTGAGGGGTTTAACACAATTTTATTACCATAATGGTGAAAATTATAATGATGCTTCTTTTTCTTATTTTTGTTGGGTTTTTTTTGGGGATATTAGATTAGATATCTTCTCAAATAGTGCATTCATAAACATTTGATACAAAAGTTTGATACTAGACAATTTTCAAGATGCCCTCTACGACTATGGCCATCATTGAGGAAGACAGAAGACCATGAGTGCATTTTTCTTTATTTCGATCTACATAAATGTGATGACTCATGCAGCTTAGGACTTGATGTTTCATAAATGTTTTTTTTTTTTTGAAAAAAAAAAGAAAAGAAATGGAGATGAAGGTACCATTAATGATTATAATTTTTGCATTCTCCAGTTAAGTCTCTGTTTGCCAATATTGTGAGATTTTTTTAACCCTCCTCTACAGGGAGGTGATCCAAACACAATTTGTTTTGGTCACTTTTGGGGTAGTCATTTAATCAAGTGGTTCTTAGCTTTTTATTTATTTATTTATTTATTAGATTTTATTATGTATAATCGATGATATCAATGTACAAGAACAGATAATCAAGTACTCTTATAATTAGATCACTAATTGTCATTATTGATAATTTTTCTTAACTTTATAATTTGATACCCTATCCTATCACATATATAACTAGAGAACATGTTAATATCTTTTGCCAACAGAGAACATGTTAATTATATTTTAGGATTTTCAAAATAACTTAAAAATACGAAGAACTTGTAAAAATTGACTTATAAATTCTTTAAATACAATTAACTTAGTTTAAAAAAAATATTTCTTAATTGTTTTTTGGACAAATAATTTTTTTTTAATAGAACCAAATAGTGGTTTTGATTGGGGTTTTTGCATCAGGACCGTTAGCAAAACCCCTCGAAAATTGTTGGGCATACCCCAGACACTGCTGTGCGTTCTTGTTTCATGCAATCGGAGCTTCATTCATGTCTCTGTCACAGGTCCTTTCTGCATTATGTCTATAACTCTATATTTCGTATCTCGGATTTTGATCTTTTCTGTGATTTCAAAGAGTAACATTTGATTTGTGTGTATGAAGGTGGGATATTTGGTTCCACTGAATCAAAATTTGGAGGAAGACACTTCAGTGCCAAAATTACCTGTTTCAGATGGTTTAAACTCTATCGGCCGGAACAATATTCCTGTATCGGACAAGAGACTTAGCCGCAAGCACTTGACTTTGACTGCTTATGCTGATGGGTCTGCGAATTTGGCTGTGGTAGTAATTCAATTTTGAAGCTTTCATCGGGACTACTTTTTCCCCTTGTTTCGTGCATTTTTAAAACTGTTTATTTTTAGCATGACTACTAGCTGCAAATGTAGGAGGGAACCAATCCAATCGTTGTTAATTCGGGGAATAAGAGAAAGAAGTTGAATTCTCAAGACAAAGCTACCATTTCTGCTGGCGATATTATAGAACTTATTCCTGGGCACCATCTTTATAAATATGAAGTGTTGGGTGGTGAGAAAAAAGGGTCTTCAGTTAATACTGGTAAAAGATATTCTAGTGGTGGAAGGAAGGGTAATGAAGTGTCATCTGGAAACGAAGGCTCTGGCAGGAATTCGGAGGTATTTTGTTTAGCCTTCTTCTCCTTCTTCTTGTTTTTTTTTTTTTGGGGGGGGGGGGGGGGGTTATGTTGTTGTGTTTAACTAGAGGTTAAACGCACGTTCTTCTGTTCATCCCCTTTTGTGCTCGAAATTGATCGTCTTCTGTGTTTTGTAGGCTCTGCAAAATAGAGTTGAAACACATGACCAAGAACGAGGAAGAAATGCAGTGACACATAAATTTAGTAGTTCACAATCCATTGAAGACACTAGTGCAGAGGCCATTCGCCATTTCCATGTCCCTAATTATGAATTACCTTCAACTTTTCAACTTCTAAGTGTGAAGGGGCTACCACAGTGGGCAAATACATCTTGTGTTTCAATAAATGATGTTATTCAGGTAATGACACTGATTTTTTCAGTACAAGTTGTTCTCTCCTTGTTGCACTACCCCTCAAATGATCTCCTTTTGTTTTATATTTGAATGATAAATCCACTCTTGTGTTGATTCTGTATTAACTTTTAATTTTTTTTTTTAGTTTTTGTTGAAGAATAATTTTGCAAGACAATTATCTTCAATTTGAGCTGTTTAACTTGTTTTGTAATTGAAATATCTTAAGTAATTTGCCCCCTCATTGTTGGTAGGGGGATATTCTTGTTGCTATCCTTTCGAATTACATGGTGGATATTGACTGGTTGATACCTGGTGAGCTATCTTTTCACATTGGCCTGTTTTCTCATGCAAGTTTCAATTTCTTTCAGATTGTAGTTGATATTGTTCTGCAATTCTAGCATGTTGGGTTTGACGGTGCAGCTTGGGTCATTCATTCTTTTTATTTTTTTTCCTCTCCTTTATTTCTTCCATTACTACCCATTTTTATGTCTCATTTGGTAGTGAATCTGGTTTAGAGCATTCTTGTTGTCAGTTACGTAAACATATAAAAAATACACAAATTGGCCTTCACTTTAATCCTCGTTGGATAGTTGTCTTACATCCTATAAACACTAAAGGGACAATGTCATGATCAATCTCTCCATTTCTGCATATGAAATAATTTCTTTTGAATCCTTTTATAGCTAATCCCATTCCACTGTGCTTCACTATGCTCTTTACTGTATTTTTTTGGTGTAGCATGTCCAGCACTTTCAAAGATCCCCCATGTGCTCGTTATTCATGGGGAGAGTGATGGCAAGGTGGATTATATGAAGGTTTTTTCTCAGATTTAATTAACTCTTTCCCTCATTTACAAAATTTGATATTTTTTTCTATACTGAATAATTGATTTATACCTGTTACTTTAATTACTATCAGAGAGACTTGCCTGCAAACTGGATTCTGCACAAACCACCTTTGCCAATTTCATTTGGGACACACCACTCAAAAGCCATGCTTCTTGTCTATCCTCGCGGAGTGAGAGTTATTGTACATACAGCAAATTTGATTTATGTAGACTGGAATAATAAGAGCCAAGGTTTATGGATGCAAGATTTTCCATGGAAAGATCAAAATAATCCCACCAAAGGATCTGGGTTTGAAAATGACTTGATTGAATATCTCAATGTGTTGAAGGTATTTGGTGCATTACATGATTTACTTCTTCTAGAACAAGCTAGAATGTCCCAAGAAAAAATCATGATGCAATCTGAGCTAATTTATCTGAAGACCTTAGTGAATCTTTATTGGTTGGATTAGCTCTTGTTCAATCCTGTCAAATTCTGGAACAATCCACCCTGCCCCATCCCTTGTCAGGACAAAGCTTTATATTTGCGCATGATTTCCTTTTTGATTAATTCTGCCTGTTTTTTGTCAAAAATTTGTCACTTAATTTTCATACTGTCACAAATATTCATTTAGTTTTGTAGAGAATGCAATATCGATCTTGTTGATATATAAGGTGGGGACACTATTATTCAGTTGGTACAATGGTAGTTTATAGATTGTGCATATATCATGGTGTACTTTGTCATGCAGTGGCCTGAATTCTCTGTTAAGCTACCATCTCTTGGAAACTTCAGTATAAATCCATTTTTCTTCAAGAAGTTTGATTATGGCGGTGCAATGGTATGTGTCTCAGTTGATGTTTTGAAATTTCTTTCAATTGCCTTTGGAGCATCACTGTAATGTTCTTTGCATCTCAGTGTCCTTTGAGCACTCATGACAGACTTGACATGTTTTCAGGTCAGATTAGTTGCATCTGTGCCTGGATATCATACTGGTACCAACTTAAAAAGGTGGGGACATATGAAATTGAAGTCTCTTCTCCAGGAGTGTACATTTGATGAAGAGTTCAAGAATTCTCCCATTGTCTACCAGGTACACTCACACTGTATCCTTTGATGTATGCTTGTTAAGAGGCAGTTGCCGTACTTGTCAAATAGTCAATCTTAACCAAAAAGTCCTTCCTCTCTTTAGACGTGGAAATCAATGATCAAAAGTCCCATGCTATTTTATTTTGTTTGGTTCTTTTACTGGATCGCATTCAGCTTATAGCAATTTGGCATTGTTTAAGAGTTGATCCCTCCTTGTTGATTGCTGTAAATATTTTGGTTGTTATATGTCGACTATTGGTTATACCTAAAGGGCTCTGGATTTTTTTAATATAGATAAATTTTTCATGGCTGATTTTTAAGCATGGTATCTCTTTCTAACATAGCTAGCCTTTTGCACTGCAGTTTTCCTCTCTTGGCTCGCTAGATGAAAAGTGGATGGCTGAGCTGACATCCTCAATGTCGGCAGGTATTGCAGAAGATAAAACACCACTTGGCATTGGGAAGCCTCTGATAATATTTCCCACCGTAGAAGATGTTAGATGCTCTTTAGAGGTTAGGATCAAAATCTTGACGATTGTAGTTTCTGTTTTTATATTTTACCTTTTTTATCACTTCAAGAACTATTCTTTTGTTAGGCCATACACACATCCTGTAATTAGACTTTGGTAATTGAATTTTTTTAAATTCGCTTATTGGACAAAATTTAATTTGCTTCTATTTCTTCAAAAGGGCTATGCTGCAGGAAGTGCAATCCCTAGTCCTCTGAAGAATGTAGAAAAAGATTTCTTGAAAAAATATTGGGCAAAATGGAAAGCAGATCATACAGGTCGCAGGTAAGGGGTTAAAAATAGGCAACAAAAATTATACCTTAAAGTTGTGTTTTAATGGATATCCTTTAGCATTAACGTTTGATTGAAACTTCTTAATTCGCTTTTCATCTCTTCTTGGTAGTTTTGCTTTAGTTTCTTCTTTTATGATTGCTTGTCTAGGATCCTTGTCATAAAGATTCAACAAAGTTTTATGTTAGATGTGAGGGGCCTAACACAACCCTTCGCCTTTACTTATACATAGGACTGGTTATAAACATGTGCGTAGTTCCATATAGCCAACCCTACATAATGTGATAAAGCTTATTGTTATTGTTTGACGGTCATAAGCATCTGATGTATCAATCCTAATTCTTCTGCTCTCTTTGTTTCAGTCGTGCGATGCCACATATAAAGACTTTTACTCGTTATAATGGCCAGAAGCTTGCGTAAGAATAATTCTATCACCCCTTTTTTTTGCCCTTGGAAATTTTTGGTTTCTTATTGCACTTTCTAGGTTATATAGCTGACCATGAAATTACCCTCTTCCAAAACAGTTGGTTTTTGTTAACCTCGGCAAACCTCAGTAAAGCAGCCTGGGGAGCTCTCCAGAAAAACAATTCTCAGTTGATGATCCGTTCGTACGAGGTATTTCTCCGAATTCTCTCACACTTTCTTTTCATACTTCATTTCCTTAATAGCACCAACACATATTCTTTTGCAGCTAGGGGTGTTGTTTCTGCCCTCATCTATCAAAAGACATGGCTGCTACTTTTCCTGTACAGATCACGTTAGCCCATCAGAGGTGGTAACATAAAACATCCTTGCTTTCTGGTGTTATTTAACTATTTAACGAGCTAAAAAAGTTTCTGACTCATTCAAAAACAAAAACAATACAGGCTAATAGCAGAGAACAAGGATCTTCTCAAATGCGCAGAACAAAATTTGCGACTCTGGTTGGGATGACTAGTGAGACTGCAGATTCATCATCAGAAGTGATTCCATTACCGGTTCCTTACGAGCTTCCTCCTCAGCCTTACTCTTCTCAAGGTATTGCTCAGTCCTCGTACACTTCATTTTATGGAGACTTGCGTACATTGTACAATACGGTGTTTTTACATATAATGGTCATGATTTAATTTCGACAATCACGAAGATTTCTTCTTGTTTGTTATGGCTCATACCAATCTTGTATCTACTTTTTCCTTTTCCTTTGTCTTGCAGATGTGCCTTGGTCTTGGGATCGAAAATATAGTAAGAAGGATGTGTATGGCAAAGTTTGGCCGCCGCTGTGTAACAGATGAATCAGAGGCAGGCCCAAGTACGAATAAAGGAAAAAGCCCAGTGAAGAGTACGGAGCCCAAATTTACAAGGAAAAGCTCAAGGATCAGGAAAAGGCCCTGGAAGCTTCGAGATTTAGATGAGAGTGACAATATATGAAGGGAGAGGGGAATGGAAAGGGTGTGAATGATTTGGAGATCTTCTCTGGACGGAATCTTCCGTATTTCTCTGTTCTTCTTTCTGTTATCATCTTCGTTTTATTGTTTTGCGTTTTATTTGAATTGATGTATGGATCAGCTTTGTACTCATTGAATATTTACCAGATCTATATTATATCAGTGGCTGAATTCATTTTCGCATAGTCTGTGGTATTATTTTGTCCATTACATTTGGTGCTTTCATTCAGTTGCTGGATCTCATGGCGGATAATACAAGGATGAAAGACATACAGGCAGAATTAAAAAAAACCCA
Organism: Inga laurina; assembly: GCA_963855925.1. Classification (NCBI taxonomy): domain Eukaryota; kingdom Viridiplantae; phylum Streptophyta; class Magnoliopsida; order Fabales; family Fabaceae; genus Inga; species Inga laurina. The sequence continues at coordinate 79,970,291 of OY979701.1, read as the reverse complement.
GGAGTTCATCACAGACGCCGCTGGACGCTTCACTACTATCGACCAGCGTTTTACCAATATCGAGGACTTGCTCAACCGTTTAATTCTCTCGGTGGATACTTTGACGCACAAACCGGGTTCGTCCGACTCACCTGGGGGGTATATTCCAGTTTCGAGCACACCTTTGGTGGCAACGCCAATGCACTTCTTTCAGCAGACTCCGCGGCCCATCAAGCTTGATTTTCCTCGTTTTGATGGCACAGATGCTCTCAACTGGATCTTTAAAGCAGAGCAATATTTTGCTTACTATGATATTGCTGATGCACAACGCCTGGTCATTGCCTCTGTTCATCTCGATGGCGACATTTTACCTTGGTTTCAAATGATGCAGAAAGCCAATCGCATTCCTACATGGACCGCTTTCGCCCAGGCCATCGAAGCGCAGTATGGTCCTTCTCCTTTCAATTGTGCTCGTTCGCAGCTCTTTAAGCTCACTCAACAGAGTGTTGGGGGTGTCTTGGAGGATTATAATGCTCGTTTCTTGGCATTAGCCAACCGCACAGAGGATATTCCTGAGACAGCACTTCTGGATTGTTATGTGGGAGGTTTGAAATCTGATTTGAAGCGAGATCTCTTACTCCAACGTCCTATGACTGTGTTAAGCGCAATGTCACTTGCTCGTCTATTTCATGATACGTCGGTGTCCGTCCCATCTTTTTCTAAACCAAAACCTGGGTTCATCTCTTATGGTAAGGCTAGTTTTCCGAGCACACCAATGGTTCAAGTTTCGTCTTCCACGGATACATCAGGGGGAAAGGCTAATCTACCTCCCCTGTTACCAACTCCAAAAATACCATCCATTAAACGAATCACTCCGGCTGAAATGCAGATCCGACGGGAGAAGGGCCTCTGTTATACGTGTGATTCTAAATTCTCCCCTACTCACAGATGTCCTAACAAACAATTAATGATGTTGATTACTAAAGAGGATTCGGTTGAAGTGACTGATCCGAGTATTCCTGATCCGGATTTCGACGGCACTTTACACCACTTGTCTCTCCATGCAATGCGCGGCACTAATGGTCCAGCAACCATTCGGTTCAATGGCAGTATTCTCGGTACCAACGTACAAATTTTACTAGATGGGGGCAGTTCCGATAACTTCATTCACCCCCGCATAGTCCATCATTTACAACTTAAGATTGAACCAACTTCACCCTTGCGCGTGTTGGGAGGCACGGGTCGCATTCTTAGTAGTACTGAAGTGGTGCAGAACGTTCCTATCCTGATCAACGGTCATACTCTGTTTTTGGGCTTATATGTTTTGCCGATTGTCGGCGCCGATGTGGTCATCGGAGCAGATTGGTTACAGACGTTGGGGCCTCATGTCGCGGATTACAGTGCTTTGATGATCCGATTTGTGGCAGACAATCAATTTATTACACTGTAAGGCTATCGTGGTCCTGCGATTACTTCTGCCTCTTTTCATCATTTCGTTCGGTTGCAACAAACAGACGCTGTTGCGGAATGTTTCCTGGTGGAACGTTATGTGGGCGACACTGTGACAAATCCCAATGAGGATTCTCTGCCAGACGATTTGTTAAATGTATTACAGCAGTATGAGCGCGTGTTTGATCTTCCTTACGGGTTGCCCCCGCCACGTGGACATGAGCATCGCATTTTCTTGGTGCATGGATCAGGCCCAGTCAAGGTTCGGCCCTATAGATACCCTGTGAGTCAAAAAGCTGAAATTGAGAAATTGGTTCAGGCTTTGTTGCAAGATGGGTTGATTCAACCTAGTACAAGCCCTTTTTCTGCCCCAGTTATTTTAGTGAGAAAGAAGGATGGTTCTTAGAGATTTTGTGTCGATTTTTGAGCTTTGAATGCTGTTACAATTAAAGATGCCTTTCCAATGCCCACAGTGGATGAACTTCTTGATGAATTACATGGTTTGGTATTTTATTCAAAACTGGACCTCCGCTCAGGTTATCATCAAATTTTAATGCATGAGGGGGATCGAGAAAAAACGGCATTTCGTACTCATTTGGGCTTATATGAGTGGCTTGTGATGCCTTTTGGGCTTTCTAATGCTCCAGCCACTTTCCAATCTTTAATGAATTCTATTTTTCGTCCTTTCCTTAGACAATTTGTCTTAATATTTTTTGACGATATCTTAATTTATAGTGCTTCCTGGGATTCTCATCTGCGTCATCTTGCTTTAGTTCTAGATTTACTACAGCAACATAAACTTTTTGCAAAAAAATCCAAGTGTTCTTTTGGAAAAAAACGTATTGAATATCTGGGCCATATTGTCTCAGCCAAGGGTGTGGAGGTTGATCCAGCTAAGATTCAAGCTATTCAGAATTGGCCCAATCCAACGACAGTTACCCAATTGAAGGGATTTTTGGGGCTCAGTGGATATTATAGGAAATTTATTCACAATTATTCCCACAAGGCCGGCCCACTTACACAGCTCCTTTGCAAAGATGGATTTCACTGGTCTCAGGATGCCCAGCTCGCTTTTGAGGATCTGAAACTCGCCCTCACACAGGCACCCGTCCTTGGGTTACCGGATTTCTCCAAACCATTTATTCTAGAAACGGATGCTTCCGGCATCGGAATCGGAGCAGTTTTAAGCCAAGCCAATCACCCTATCGCCTATTTTTCTAAGAAATTATCTCCTAGGATGCAAGCCAAATCCACCTATGTTAGAGAACTACATGCAATAACTGAAGCGGTGGCCAAATTTCGCCATTATCTGTTCAGTCACCCTTTCATTATCAGGACCGATCATGCGAGCCTTCGCCATTTCATGGATCAGACCATCCAGACGCCGGAACAGGAAGCTTGTTTGCCGAAACTACTGGGTTATCAGTTTTCCATCGAGTATAAAGCCGGTAAGCACAATCAGGCTGCTGATGCTCTTTCCCGAATTTCTTGTATGGCTCTAACCTCGATGAATAATACTTTTATGGATTGGGTCTATCAACAACTTGCTTCTTCTTCTTTTGTGATCGATTTGAGGACCAAAATCGAGCAGGATCCTGCATCCTTTCCTAATTATAATATTAAACAGGGGTTACTTTACTGGCGAAATCGTTTACTGATTCCATCGGATCATTCTGAATTGATTACGCAAATTTTGGATGAGTTTCATTCTTCTGTTATTGGAGGTCACTCAGGATTCCATCGCACTTTTTTTCGTCTGGCTCCTCTGTTTTATTGGCCTAAAATGCGTCAGGATGTTCGTACCTATATTCGTCGTTGCTTGGTTTGTCAACAGGCAAAATTGTCTCATCTACACCCCGCTGGCTTGCTTAGTCCATTACCTATTCCTAAGAGAATATGGGAAGATATATCTATGGATTTTATTCTTGGCTTACCGATAGTGAAGGGCTTGGGGGTTATTATGGTTGTTGTTGACCGTCTCTCTAAATATGGTCAATTTGTAGCTCTACCTGCTCATTTTTCTAGCCTTCATGTTGCCGAAGCTTTTGTTCAGCATATTGTTAAATTACATGGTGTTCCGACTTCAATTGTGTCTGATCGTGATCGGGTTTTCACCAGCGCCTTCTGGAGGCATCTGATGAGGTTGCAAGGTTCTCAGTTACAGTTTAGCTCTGCTTATCATCCATAAACAGATGGCCAATCCGAAGCTTTGAATAAGTGTGTTGAAATGTACCTTCGTTGCTTTGTCCATGAGTTTCCGAGGAAATGGTTGACTTTTCTTCCTTGGGCGGAATATTGGTATAATACCTCTTACCATCATTCCACCGGCATGACTCCTTTTAAAATTGTGTATGGCAGAGATCCTCCTCCTCTCTTAAGACACGCCTCAGTGGATGATACTCCTTTGGATGTTCACAAGCAGCTTGAAGAGCGGGATGCTGTGCTGCAAGTTCTCAAAATTAATATTCAGAGGGCCCAACTTCGTATGAAAAAGTATGCGGATGCTAAGCGAACTGAATTAGAATTTCAGATTGGTGATTTGGTATTAGTGAAGCTGCAACCTTACAGGCAACACTCAGTGGTCCTCCATCGTTATCATAAATTAGCTTTGGCTTACTTTGGTCCATTTAAGATAATTGCCAGACTGGGTACTGTGGCGTATCGATTAGAGCTTCCTTCATATGCCAAAATTCATCCAGTGTTTCACGTATCTGTTCTGAAGAAATTCATTGGGGATGAACCTGCTGCTTCTTATTTTCCTTTACCTCTCAGTACAGTGCTAGAAGGACCAATTTCTCAGCCAATTGCTATATTGGATTCTAGAATGGTCCAACGTGACTCTATAACGGTACAGCAATTTTTAGTTCAATGGGATAGTTCACCTCATCCTTCATGGGAAGATCAAGAATTCCTGGTTTCCACATATCCATTATTTGACCTTGCGGACAAGGTCTCTTTCCAAGGGGGAGGTATTGTAACAGATGAATCAGAGGCAGGCCCAAGTACGAATAAAGGAAAAAGCCCAGTGAAGAGTATGGAGCCCAAATTTACAAGGAAAAGCTCAAGGATCAGGAAAAGGCCCTGGAAGCTTCGAGATTTAGATGAGAGTGACAATATATGAAGGGAGAGGGGAATGGAAAGGGTGTGAATGATTTGGAGATCTTCTCTGGACGGAATCTTCCGTATTTCTCTGTTCTTCTTTCTGTTATCATCTTCGTTTTATTGTTTTGCATTTTATTTGAATTGATGTATGGATCAGCTTTGTACTCATTGAATATTTACCAGATCTATATTATATCAGTGGCTGAATTCATTTTCGCATAAGTAGTCTGTGGTATTATTTTGTCCATTACACGCTGATTTAATTGTTTGTATATCGATGACTTTAATCATGTAGAGCTTCCAAGAGATGATGCATTCTCGTACTTGATCGATTGATTATTTCTTTTTCTTTGCTTCTATATAGTTGGAGATGGAAGTAGATGAACCATACAAAGTAATCAGATTGACTAAGATTTAAGGTTTTTTTTTTTTTTTAAAAGATCTTGATAGATGGAGTTGGGTTGGAGTATTGGTCTAGAAGACAAGAAGTGTCTAAGTGAGATACTCCTGAGAGTGCACCTAGTGGGAGAGGCAAAAAATTTTTACCTTTTAAGCCTCAAAGGGTATTATACCCTTGACTAAATAAAAAAAAAGAACCACTAAACACTTGGTTCAACTGGTAAGGGGTTGTGCTAGTTTAACTAAAGGTCTCGAGTTTGAGCTTTGGGAATGCAACAGTGTTAAATATTTGGTGGTAGAGCTTTGCTACTTTTGTGGTTCTTCCTAACTCAATCTGGATTAATTTGGACCTCAATAAATCTTTTGAGTTAAAAGCAGTGGTTTGAAAACCGAGCCGGACCGGACGGCCGGACCGGCCGGACCGTCGGCCGGAGTCTCCACCGGCTCGGATTTATGGGAAAAGCCGTTTTCGCAGTTTGGCCGGATTGGACCGAGAAAAAGCCGCTATAGGGCCGGAAATCGCTTTCCAGCCGGGAACCGGGACGGTTTTTCACTAACCGGACGGCTCCTATCCAAATTTTCCGGCAAGAAAAAAATGAGTACGTGAAGGAGATGAGAAAAATCGAAGAAAGAATAACCAGATGTGCCAAAAACATTTTATTTCTCACCATCATTTATTTCTGTTGAGTATTTTTTTTTCCTGTTATTCCTTGTGAATATGGACTCCTCTTCAACAAAACGTGGACGCGAGGACACGAGCTCGTCGGAAGTAAAATGACGCCAGAGGTAAAAATGAAGACACAGATCTGGCTGTAAAGACTAAAGAGAGGACATGTAGGTGAGGAGAGAGAAAATCGTGAGGCTATCAGCTCTTTTCTTTTCGTGTTATGTCTCTTTAGATAACTTTTTCCTTGGGAAAATCACTCCCAAGTCCCAAGCAACAGAGATATCCACAGAAAAGTCCCTAAAGATTCTGAAATATCAGAAAAGTCCCTAGGGACTTTTCTGATATTATTTTGCAAAGTAAAATGACACACATGCCCTTAATTGAAAGTTAAACTCTTCTCTTTTTCATTTGAAACAGAGCACCCCTAAATCGTGCAAGAAGAGGATTTTCGAAAACGTCTTGCTGCCTCTCCGTGGTGGTCTGGTGCTGCGCGGTGCGTGTCGGTTGTTGGTCAGGTCATTCCCTGAGCCTGTCCGTCGCGGTGGTCCGGTCGTTTCGGCGTGCGTGTCCGTTGTGAAAATAATTCATTTGGTACAAGGGGACTTTCATCAGGTTGCATCAGTTGCTTAACTTCATGCTATGCTGTACTTACAGGGTGGACTTTCATTAGGTTGCATCAATTGCTTAATTTCATGCTATGTTGTACTTATAGGGGGGACTTTCATTTGGTACACTATCGGGTCTGATAGATCCCTTGTGAAAATAACTCATTATGTTGTGAAAACAGGCATTAAGAGTTGTGAAAATTTGCATCAGTTGCTGTCAAATTTTGCAGCAGGATTTGTAATAAAATAGGCATTAAAATTAGTTAAAATGATGAATTGCTTCGGTGACAGTGTAAGGTGTGAAGTTTATAAAGTCATGGGAGACTTACAAGTCATTTGTGCATGTGTGTAACGTACTTGATATAATAGCCCAATAAGTTATCAACAACTTGATCAATTATGATACAATTCAACTGTTGTGAGCTGCCAAATAGAAACTACTGATGCAGTCACGACATCCAGTTGTGAAACAAACTGAACGGGTTGTTAATACACGCTTTACGAGTTGTAAATAGCTCAATTGGTCATACTTAATGTGAGAAAACATAGTGCTAAAGGAAAGGTGTTGGGGGTTGTGAAACAAAATGAAAGGGTTGTTAATACATGCTTTACGAGTTGTAAATAACTCAATTGGTCATACTTAACGTGAGAAAAGTGTCAAAGAGGAACATGTGGGATGTTGTGAAATGAAGCACTTCACTTTGTAAGCAAAGTTGTAAAGTAAGCGAAGTGCTTTGTTTACAACTCGTCAAGCGTCCATTTACAACACTTTGAGTCTTTTTAACAACTTCTACCTCACATTTGATAGAAATAAGGTTTTCTCACATTAAGTAAGTGAAGCGCTTTGTTTACAACCTGTCAAGCGTCTATTTACAACTGGTTGAGTCTTTTTAACAACTTCTACCTCACATTGGATAGAAATAAGGTTTTCTCACGTTAAGTAAGAAAAGTGCTTTGTTTACAACCCTTCAAGCGTCCATTTACAACACGTTGAGTGTTTTTAACAACTTCTACCTCACATTGGACAGAAACAAGGTTTTCTCACATTAAGTAAGCGAAGGGCTTTGTTTACAACCTGTCAAGCATCTATTTACAACTCGTTGAGTCTTTTTAACAACTTCTACCTCACATTGGATAAAAACAAGGTTTTCTCACGTTAAGTAAGCAAAGTGCCTTGTTTACAACCCTTCAAGCGTTCATTTACAACACTCTGAGTCTTTTTAACAACTTCTACCTCACATTTGACAGAAATAAGAATTTCTCACATTAAGTAAGTGAAGCGCTTTGTTTACAACCTGTCAAGCGTCTATTTACAACTGGTTGAGTCTTTTTAACAACTTATACCTCACATTGGACAGAAACAAGGTTTTCTCACGTTAAGTAAGCAAAGTGCTTTGTTTACAACCCTTCAAGCGTCCATTTACAACACGTTGAGTTTTTTTAACAACTTCTACCTCACATTGGACAGAAACAAGGTTTTCTCACGTTAAGTAAGCAAAATGCTTTGTTTACAACCCTTCAAGCGTCCATTTACAACACGTTGAGTTTTTTTAACAACTTTTACCTCACATTGGACAGAAACAAGGTTTTCTCACGTTAAGTAAGCAAAGTGCTTTGTTTACAACCCTTCAAGCGTCCATTTACAACACGTTGAGTTTTTTTAACAACTTCTACCTCACATTTGACAAAAATAAGGTTTTCTCATGTTAAGTAAGCGAAGTGCTTTGTTTACAACTTGTCAAGCGTCTATTTACAACACATTAAGTCTTTTTCACAACTTCTACCTCACATTGGATAGAAACAAGGTTTTCTCACGTTAAGTAAGCGGAGTGCTTTGTTTACAACTCGCCAAGCATCTATTTACAACTTCTCAAGCATATGTTAACAACATGTTGAGTCTTTTTACAACTTCGTCTCATTGCTGGATGAAACTATATTTATTTGCAACGTAAGATCTCACAACTGCATCAATATTTCCCATTGGGGGTGTTAGAGCAGCTGACTTGGTCATAATGTATCAAGTTATTAACAACTTGTTATGCCTATTTTATCAAGTGCATTAGTTACATTTACAAGTGAATTGTAATTATACCATGAGTTTATAAATTGCACACCTTCCCACTTTCACAAAAGATAACCATGATTTTAACTTATTATTGTGCTTATTTGATTACAACTCCTGCTGACAATTTTTACAACAGTTGACATCAGCTTTTACAAGTTCTAATGTATGTTTTCACAACATCATGAGTTATTTTCACAAGGTGACTGTCCAACCAGCAATAGTCTGTAAAATTAATGTCTCCCCTGTAACTACAACAAATCATGATTTCAAACAACTGCTAGTACCTAATCATATAACAAAATCTTAGTGTAGGAGAATGATCATATAATCGTTTGCCAGTTATAACAAATTGATTTAGTTTAGCATAAGCCACATGACCATACCTAGATACTTGAGTGAAGTACTTTACAAGGACCTCAAACCAATATCCAACTAAAATTCAAAGACTGCTTCATGATAAGCCTACATAGTATCCCAGACAGGGTGCTAAACACTTTCAACCTAATCAGTGGCTAAATTAACAAAAGCCAACAATCTATGACATCTTTGCCAATAATCAGTAGCTAAAGGTATTCTCATACGATACATCATGTTTTAAATGTATATTCAAGGAAAGCAACTTACTTCTTTGTTACTTGGTTCTATTGCATTGAGCATTTCTGCAAGAACATCCATAATACCACGAGCATTCTGAATTTCAGTCAAACTGGCAGTAGAAGGTTTGATTAAAAAGAATATAATGGCATGAAATTATATGTACAGCATAGCACAAGTTGTAAAATCATGTTATGGCTGATCATAACGCCATCAACAGAACATACAAAATTTAGCATGTGCTAATCTCAATTCAAGGCAGTTCATTAAGTCCAATTTCTTAGATTTAAGAGAATGTATTACCAAAAAAAGGGGGCCTATCAAAAGCTGAATTCATTTCCACAACATATAAAACAAGAAACAACCAAAAGCCTCCAAATCAAACCAACCACTTTTATGCTATGCAGGATAGATCAAGAAAAGAATAAGAAAAAGGGAAGAAAAATGAAAAATGTGTCCAAACTGAAATTAAGCTAGTTTTCTATTAACTTTTATTAATCTTTGATTTCATCCCCAAACATTATAACTCCAAAATATATGAAGTAACAACCATCTTAAATGAAGCAATGCAAAACAAATATGCAAGGCTAGGCCAATCACTTAAAACATGACATCAGAGCTCAATGGAAACCTGCCACAGATAACATGATAATGATACTTTTATTTTCGTTAATATAATAATGATGCTTGAATAATTATATATAGCAACAAAATCTCTAACAAGTCATAGTACAGAGAGAATGCTATAGAGGTTACATGAATTAAGAAATTTTACAATTTCATCACTGTACTATCACAACTGAATAACAAATCATATAACATTAAAATATTAAGTTGTATGACGGACGGCGACTCGGAGCGGAGCAGCGACGCACAACGACTGGGAGAGGAGCAGCAGCGACGTAGTGAATGGGAGCGGAGCTCAAGTGACGCATGCCGACTAGGAGAGGAGCATCGACGGACGACGATTGGGAGCAGAGCGGCAACGACAGAAGGCGAGAAGCAAGGGCAAGGTCTTCAATTGCTGCTGAAGCACGAATCTGATTTTGAGTGAAGGAGATTAGAATGTGGGCATCTTTGTCATTTTACATTAGAAAATAATCACAGAAAAGTCCCTAGGGACTTTTCTGATATTTCAGAATCTCCAGGGATTTTTCTGTGGATATCTTTGTTGCTTGGGACCTGTGAGTGATTTTCCCTTTTTCCTTTGTGAAAACTGGCCATATTTTGTCATTTAGTGGGATAGACTAGTTATCTATTGGGTTTTGTTTGATATGAAGTTATCCATTGGTTAAAAGCTTCACTCAATGCTCTTCGGGAATAGTTCTCCTCATGGATGGATGAGATTGAATTCTACATTTGATAAGGTCAAAAGCATTTCAAAATTCCAACGTTTATTTATTTTTTAAATAATTTAAAGATTTGAAATGATATTCCTCCATAAATAACGTTGTATATTTTAAATATTTTTCTATTATTTATATATGATAGATATGATAGATGTCATATCTTTCAGATTCACCTTTAAATTTCTGCTGTAAAAAATTATAATAAAAAGTCCATAATATTATTTATTCTTATTTTTAAATTTTAAGTTATATAACATTTATATCATTATATATACATATAATATTATTTTTTATATAATTATTATGTCACCGGTTCGACCAAACGGTTCGACCGGTTCGACCGTTTGAACCATGACCCGCTAACTTTTCCCGATCTGGCTTTTAAAACATTGGTTAAAAGGACGTAGGTCCAGGAGATCATATGCTCCATGTAGAAAAAAACCATATTTTAAGGGAAAATTATACCGAGGTCCACAAAAGAATGCTAATTACAAAAAAATCTATGAAATGCACAAATGGCTCTGAGGTCATTACTGACTTGACTGAATAATTTGTTGTATCTAACGATCATAACGTGATTAAAGTCCATGATTTTTCTTTGGAAAAAATAGAGAGAGAAAAGTAGCGCAAAACATGCAGTCTGAGAGATCCAGCATATCCCAATGAGGCGAATAACAAGTCACTCCACTATCTCAATTAAAATTGGGTTAAAGTGCAATCCCCCCTTCACATATTCAACTTATCTCAATTTTCGTCTTAACAAAGACCTTAGTATCTTTTTAATCGCCCAAAATAAAAATAATTGTTTTTTTTCAACTAGCACTTTTAATATATTTATATGTTTTTTTATTTTTTATCTTTTAAATTCTATTATCATTTTTAATAGGCCAAAAGTAAGGTCCACTTGCTTATAACCATGACGTCTAATTTTTCAATTGAATATTGTCATAAATTATTATTATTATTATTATTATTATTATTATTATTATTATTATTATTATTATTATTATTGGTTGAATAGAATTTTCAAATTTTATTCATTAAAAATTTCTTTTTTTCTTTTTGCCAGAAATATTAAGAACATCATGTGCTATGATTTGATTGAAAAATTGGAGCTAATAATATAAGTAAATGGGCCTAAGTTTTATTCTTTTAAATATTATGTGTGACAGTGTGGGGAGAAGAATCTTCACTAATCAATCTCTCCACTTAAAGTCATAACTATTGGATTATGTTTTAATGGGTGAAATTTAATGCTAGGTAATAATATTATCACTTAATATTACTGAAAAATGTAAATTCTTTCCATGTTGATCCTCATTTAATTTTTTGACCTGATTATCCTCGTTTGCTTTAATATGATGTCTCAGGTATGAAATATGGAAATGACTGGTTCATAATTTTTAATACTCTGCTTATTAAACAAATTTCAAAAAATATTATTAATTACATTTTTAAAGCCCACAAATATTTTATATTTTTAAGCATATTATATAAAAAATGCTTTATAATTTTAAATTGGAAGAGTAACTTAAAATTATTAAAATTAATTCCATTAAATTATGAATATAATATTTAACGAGTAATTTCATTGTTAAAAAAAAGGATTAATTTCACTTCCATTTTATTCGAACGCAGATTTTAACAAACATAGGTCAAAAAATTTTAAAGAAACTTAATTTTGAGTAGTTATTATGATTCAAAGGTACATCTGTATTTTTGGCCAAGGTTCATTTGTATGGGACAAGGAATAAAAAATCGGACCGAGCAATGAACCTGTCACGGAACATGTTTAAGGTTAAGGGGTTAATCGAGGTCTAACTGGTGGTTGAACCGGTTATATTAAACTATTATAATTTATTAGTAACAATATATATATTAATATATTTTTAAACTTCTATAGATAAAATAAATTAATTATGTTAGATTTGATTAGTTGAATCATATCAAATTAATTGACTAAAATATTATATTATATCATATATATATATATATATATATATATAATATTTTTTCATTTATTATTTTTATTTTTTAAATTTTCGTTGCCTTGAAATTAAAATTTGTTCTTATAATTTATTAAAATATTATAGATTGTATGTATATCGGTCTAGAATTATGATTTTCTTTCTTTTTAAGCCTCTTTACTGAACCAGATATCTCATTTTTCCAAAGAAAAAGAAAAAATAGTAAACTGGTTGAACAAGTCAACCCACCGGTTTTATACTGGTTCATCCGGTTTCCACCGGATCAACTCTCCCTCCCTCTCAAGTAGTAAACTGGACAGGACTGGAGATCGGTTCACCGGTTGGACCGGCAGGTTCGATTTTTTATACCATGGTATGGGAGCTTTCAGATCGTGCAAAAAGATATGAGGAGTCAGTGCTTGTTTATTTAGGTTAGCAGTAAAAGCTAATTTTCTAATGTGATTTATGGTGTATAAGGTAAGTATATAAGAAAAGTTTTGTCTGGACTTATGTGAACGTATTTTTTAAATACTAACTCAAACAAGCACCCAATTGGCATTAATAGATTGCTGTTTTTTTTTGCCAGCAAAAATTCCTAGATTGTTTACCGTGCTTTGCTCTTACCGTTCTCTTCCCATCCTCTTCTTCTCACTACTTATCTCAACCTTTAAATTAAAATATGAGCGGTTCAGATTTAATGTTTATAAAAATATTTTTAAAATATCAAATTATTAAAAAATAATTAAATAAATTCAAAAATGCTAAATTTTAGTTATGATAATTTAAACATGTAATAAAAAATATTTTTATGAAACATTAAATCTGAATTGCTCAGATTTCAATCTAAAAGCTGAAATAAGTAATGAAGGAAAAGAGGATGGAAAGAGAATGTAAGAGGAGACGAACGTAACCAATTCCATAAATTCCACTGTCCACGTTCCCCTCTACGAGTAATTGTTGACTGGGAATTTCACGGAAGCATTAATTATTTTCCCAATGTTTTACCCTTCATTAATTATTACAATTTGCTCTAATCAATGTATTAAAAATCGGATCGGATCGGTCGGTTCAGACCGAAAACTGGTGAACCGGTCGTCGGACCGGTCTGGTTGAGGCAAAAACAACCGGGGTCTAACTGACCCGGTCAACCCGGTCTGAACCTATCCGACCAGGGGTGAACCGGTTTTGCCCCCTTTTTTATATATTTTTTAATTTTTAAAATTTTTTATATCCCAAACGACGTCATTTTGTCTTTTTTTTTTAAAATTATTTCTTTGAAATTTTTTGATTTACAAGGATTTTTAAAAGTATTGTGGAATATTTTTGCTGTTTTGCATTGGTTGGAGTAAAATCCTTATATACTTAATGATACTTTTGTGGTTATTAGGTTCATGAGGTTATATTTGACTATTGGTTGGAAAAAAAAACTCTTATGTAGTTTTTTAAATGATATATATGAACATTTAAATTATATATATTTTTTTAATTAACCCCAGTTTGACTCTCAGTCTGACCCCCGGGTTGACCCCAATCTGAACCACTGACCCTTGACCAAATGTCTCGACCAGTTCAATGTCCGGTCCGGTTTTCAGAACCTTGGCTCTAATACATCTTACACATACACCTTTTTGTCTTGGACGAGGATCCATGTACCCTTTTTTTTTTTTTTTTTGGCCAGAGAAGAGACGTCAACCTACGCTTATTTTAAGAACCGGTATTTAAGTTAAAAATATTTTAACAGGATATAATTAAGTTTTATTATAACCTGAATTAGTACTTTATTTAATATTTTTCTTAGTTTGGATCAACATCCTAAAATAGTAAAATGACTACTTTCGGCCAAATGACAATAATTTCAAGGAAAATTTGGCAATAAATTTTATTAAAAATTTTTATTAACAATTAACATGTGATCAAAGTTGTCAAACTTCCGCATTTAAATAAATTTGTGTCAAAAAGGTAACCTAGGATCACGAACTTGAATCCTAAATTCATAAAAATGTATTTTTATTAATAAATAGGTATTAAAAATAATTTGATTTAATTATATTTTAAACATGAATAATTAAAATCAAATCTATCAGCATTCATATTTTATCACATTAAACAAAGGAATTTCTATGAGGATCATGTATTTAAAAGACTACATGAATTTAAAAGCTATTGACAATCATCAAATTGAAAAGACTAAATGAATTTAACAGCAACTTGATACGATTTTATATGGTAAAAACATGAAAATGGTAAATTTGGTATGTGAAGTATAAATTTAAGACGTGAAACCAGTATATTCGGAGAGTTTACTTGTGAGTTTGACAACTATGAATATGACAACATTTTAACCCTTTTCTCGATCCTATTATAAGGTATCCGAGCAACTGACTATTTCAATTTCGGAGTTCGTAACTTTTTCTTCTAACACAAGTGTCTCCTCTATGACTTGAACTCAAGTCCTAGAAAGATTTAGTGAGGCTTAACACCAAGGTTGTCAAACTTACAAGTTTAAACAAACTCATGACAATGATATAAAATTGTAGCATAAACTTCAATCATAAACTTCTAAGGGTTTACTTTTATCAATAATAAATAAGTATTAATGGTGTACAATTAAATAATTAAAGTATAAGAATGACAACAATTGGATTTAAATATATTTTAAATCTAAATAATTAAAATTAAAATCATCAATATTTATAATTTATTATACCCCACAAAGAATTTTTATAAAAGGGCAAAGGTGTAAAATTGCCCATGATCTTTCTCAAAAGGAGCTGCTGGCACCATAAACAAATTTTAGGTTAAAAAATACTTATATAAACTTAAAAACTGTGCTTAAATGCTACAGCCGTTACTTTGTGCTAACATCCGTCAATTTGTATTGCTAGTAACCTTGTCTGTTTATCAAAGTGGACTCTATTGTTGATTGGGACTTAGTGTGTGTTCGGATGCTATTCAAAAAGCACTTTTTTTAACAAAACCATGATTTTGTTAAAATTCTACCGAACACCCATTTAAATTTCATAATAACTTTTTCAGCCAAAACCTTGGTTTTGGAGTCAAAACCAAGGTTTTGGCATAATCTATTCTTTTCCTCTTTTTCCATGTGGGCCCCACGTCATTCTCCCTCTCTCATCCTTTTTTTTTTTTTTTTTGAAATTTTGATGTTTTCTCTCTTACTCGATCGTCTGTTTTTTTTTTAATTTTAAAATTTTTGTGCTCCCTCCTATTTTTAATATAAGATATATTTATCTAATTTGATTATATTAGAAAAATGAGATAAATTAATTAAAATTATATATAGACAAATTTATTTCATTTTTTGTATTAATTATGAAATTTAATATTAAATAATGGGTTAAGCTGTATCATTTTTAATGCCGTCAGGGGTTTTCTTCTTTTATAATTTAACGCCGTTAGGTCAAATTTAACGGTTTTGTTAAATTTACATCATTTTTAATTGTTTCTTATTATTTTTGCATCTTCCAGAACTTATTTATATTAGACAGCCCTAAAAAAAAACTTAACTGTTAAATTTGGACCTTAATCCTTAAATAAAACATAAAATATAATTTTATCCTTTATATGTAATTATCATTAAAGTAAATGTCCTTTTAGTAATTTGACCATGAAAAAGGCTATAATAATATATATATATATATATCTTTAGAAATTAGACAGGAGTGGTGAAAAAAAACAGAAATTAAAGACACGGACACACTTGCAAAAATCAAACCCATTCCAAGGAATTTAATGAAGAATAATATATATATCTTTAGAGACTAAGCAGGAGTGGTAAAAAAAACAGAAATTAAAGACACGGACACACTTGCAAAAATCAAAACCATTCCAAAGAATTTAATGAAGAATAATACAGTGGGTTTGGCAAGAGATAACCCAGGTTGTGAAAGGAGATGAAAATTAATATAGTGTACGCCTTCAATATGTACGTTTGATCTGATTTTGTAATTTACTACATAATTGACTAATGTTATAATTTTATAATTTTTGCATCTATTTTTTTATATTACATAATTGACAAATGTTATAATTAAAAAAATTTTGGACAAATTTATTTCATTTATTGTAATTATTATGCAATTTAATGTCTAATAATACTTAAAATATAATCTTATCCTTTATATATAATTATCATAAAAGTTAATGTCCTTTTTAGTTATTTGACCATGAAAAAAGCTATTCTGCTAAAATCATCCAAACACTCTCATTTTATCAAAATCACTTTTTCCTATAATCTATTCTTCAAAAGCTATTCTTTTCAGAATCTATTCTCCAAAAACTAATAAGAACACAACCTTAAACGTGGCAAGTGAGGAAGATTAACAGTGTGGGTGAGAAGTGTAAAAGCCGACACCTGCAGTCTGCTCCGTCCTCCATTAAAGACAAAACCCACCTCCTTTAAGCCAATTTATTGTTGATGAAAGTGAAGAATGGCTGACAGTAGGGGGCAATTAACCTAATGAGAAAGAAACGAGATTTGAGGAGAGGAAGGATTGGAGAGCATTGAACTTGAGGAGAAGGGCATGGATTTGAGAGCATTGAAGTGGGCCTGCAGAAATTTGACGTTCTTGTAAGCCTCCTCCAGCAACGTGGCTTGGTCCACCTTCTTCTCCCACAACATCAGTTTCTACAAGTACCGAGTCTTGTCGATCAACTTCTACCGACGCTGATGTGCCAGGCTGCTTTGAAGGATCATCGAAGGAGGTTTTTTTTTTGGCCGACAGGAGCATCTAGTGAAGGAGGGCAAAGGCTGGAGAAGAAGTCGAAGGGTTGAGAAGTGGTCTTCATCAGTGTGAAAGCCTGGGTGGATTCACCCTGCAGATTCAAAGACAGGGAAGGATCTGTTTGGAAGGCGAGATGGGGAGGCCATGGCGGCATAATTAGAGAAGATGGGTGATGCTGAAAGGAGATGGCTTCGGTTAACCCCAAGCCTTTCTTTTTGTGTGGTTCTTTAAGTCACTTCACCTCCACCTCAGCATCAATCTCAACAAATTTAGTCAATTTTTTCAAGCACACGGTCAATGTACATCAAAGTAACGACTGTAGCATTTAAGTATCCTTTTTAAGTTTATATAGGTATTTTTGAATTTAAAATTTGTTTATGGTGCCAGCAGCTCCTTTTGAGAAAGAACATAGGCATATTTGCACATTTACCCTTTATAAAATTCATATATAAATTAAAGGTATTGAGTATATTCAAATAAAAAAATTTAGCACTAGTTCATGAGTGATTTAACATAATTTTGTAAGTTAAAAATATAAAAATAAGTGTGTGAACTCATAAGTTTGACCGAATTTACAAATATTTTAAGTTTAAGAGTAACTTGACACAATTTTAAGTATGGTATCTCTTTCTAACATAGCTAGCCTTTTGCACTGCAGTTTTCCTCCCTTGGCTCGCTAGATGAAAAGTGGATGGCTGTGCTGACATCCTCATTGTCAGCAGGTATTTCAGAAGGTAAAACACCACTTGGCATTGGGAGGCCTCTGATAATATTTCCCACCGTAGAAGATGTTAGATGCTCTTTAGAGGTTAGGATCAAAATCTTGACGATTGTAGTTTCTGTTTTTATATTTTACCTTTTTTATCACTTCAATAACTATTATTCTTTTGTTATTGGGTGATATGCACATCCTGTAATTAGACTTTGGTAATTGAATTTTTTTAAATTAGCTTATTGGACAAATTTGCTTCTATTTCTTCAAAAGGGCTATTCTGCAGGAAGTGCAATCCCTTGTCCTCTGAAGAATGTAGAAAAAGATTTCTTGAAAAAATATTGGGCAAAATGGAAAGCAGATCATACAGGTCGCAGGTAAGGGGTTAAAAATAGGCAACAAAAATTATACCTTAAAGTTGTGTTTTAATGGATATCCTTTAGCATTAACGTTTGATTGAAACTTCTTAATTCGCTTTTCATCTCTTCTTGGTAGTTGTGCTTTAGTTTCTTCTTTTATGATTGCTTGTCCGGGGATCCTTGTCATAAAGATTCAACAAAGTTTAACATTAAATGTTAGCGGCCTAACACAACCCTTATCCTTTACTTATACATAGGACTGGCTATAAACTTGTGCGGAGTTCCATATAACCAACCCTACATAGTGGGATAAAGTTTATTGTTGTTGTCTGGTGGTCATAAGCATCTGATGTATCAACCCTAATTCTTCTGCTTTCTTTGTTTCAGTCGTGCCATGCCACATATAAAGACTTTTAATCGCTATAATGGCTAGAAGCTTGCGTAAGAATAATTCTATCACCGCTTTCTTTTGCTCTTGGAAATTTTTGGTTTCTTATTGCACTTTCTAGGTTATATAGCTGACCGTGAAATTACCCTCTTCCAAAACAGTTGGTTTTTGTTAACCTCGGCAAACTCAGTAAAGCAGCCTGGGAAGCTCTCCAGAAAAACAATTCTCAGTTGATGATCCGTTCGTACGAGGTATTTCTCCGAATTCTCTCACACTTTCTTTTCATACTTCATTTCCTTAATAGCACCAACACATATTCTTTTGCAGCTAGGCGTGTTGTTTCTCCCCTCATCGATCAAAAGACATGGGTGCTACTTTTCCTGTACAGATCACGTTAGCCCGTCAGAGGTGGTAACATAAAACATCCTTGCTTTCTGGTGTTGTTTAACTATTTAACGAGTTAAAAAAGTTTCTGACTCGTTCAAAAACAAAAACAATACAGGATAATAGCAGAGAACAAGGATCTTCTCAAATGCGCAGAACAAAATTTGTGACTCTGGTTGGGATGATTAGTGAGACTGCAGATTCATCATCAGAAGTGATTCCATTACCGGTTCCTTACGAGCTTCCTCCTCAGCCTTACTTTTCTCAAGGTATTGCTCTTTCCTCGTACACTCCATTTTATTGGAGACTTGCGTACATTGGACAATACGGTGTCTTTACATATAATGGTCATGATTTAACTTCGACGATCACGAAGATTTCTTCTTGTTTGTTATGGCTCGTACCAAGCTTGTATTTACTCTTTCCTTTTCCTTTGTCCTGCAGATGTGCCTTGGTCTTGGGATCGAAAATATAGTAAGAAGGATGTGTATGGAAAAGTTTGGCCACCGCTGATTTAATTGTTTGTATGTAAAGATCGATGACTTTAATCATGTAGAGCTTCCAAGAGATGCGTTCTCGTACTTGATCGTTTGATTATTTCTTTTTCTTTGCTTCTATATAGTTGGAGATGGAAGTACATGAACTAGACAAAGTAATCAGGTTGACTAAGATTTAAGGGTTTTTTTTTTTAAAGATCTCGATAGATGGATTTGGGTTGAAGTATTTGTCTAGAAGACAAGAAGTATTTAAATGAAATTGTCCCAATGCACTCTATTGGAAGAGGTAAAAATTTTTTCCCTTTAAGCCTCAAAGGGGTTATACCCTTCACCAAATAACAACCATCTAGCACTTGATTCAACTGATAAGGGGTTGTACTAGCTTAATCAAAGGTTTCGAATTTGAGCTCGAGAATGCAGCAGTGTTAAATATTTGGTGGTAGAGCTTTGCCACTTTTGTGGTCCTATCTGACTCGATCCGGATTAGTTTGAACCCCAATAAATCCTCTGAGTTAAAGGGAGGTAGGTCCAGGAGACCAGATGCTCCACGTAAAAAAAAAAAAAAAAAAAAAAAGACAAAATTTTAAGGGAAATTTATACTGAGGTCCACAAAAGCATGCTAATTACAAAAAAATCTATGAAGTGCACAAATGGCTCTGAGGTCATTATGGACTTGACTGAATAAATTGTTGTATCTAACGATCATAACGTGATTAACGTCCATGATTTTTCTTTGGAAAAAACAGGGAGTAAAGTAGCACGGAACATGCAATCTGAGAGATCCAACACATCCCAATGAGGCGAATAACAAGTCACTCCGTTATCTCAATTAAAATTGGGTTAAAGTGCAATCCCCCCCTCCACGTATTCAACTTATCTCAATTTTCGTCTTAGGGTCTGTTTGGTGTGAGGGATTTGGAGGGGAAGGGAGGGGAGAGAACATTTTTATGAGTTGAATTTTAAAAGATTGAAAAAGTGGGGTAATAAAATTTTAATAAAGAGAATATATAAGATATAAGAGTAAGAAAAATTAATTAAAAATTTTTAACCCCACTTCTCTAATGTTTTTAAATTCAACTCAAAAAAAATTTTCGCCCGTCCACTTTCCCTCCCCTCCCCTCATACCAAACAAGACCTTAAAGTAGACCTTAGTATCTTTTTTTCTGGCCCAAAATAAAAATAAAATTCCTTTTCAACCTAGCACTTTAATTATATTTATATGTTTTTTATTTTTTATCTTATCATTTTTATTAGGCCAAAACTAAGGTCTACTTGCTTATAACCATGACGTATAATTTTTCAATTGAGTCTTGTCATAAATTATTATTATTATTATTGGTTTAATGGAGTTTTCAAATTTTATTCATTAAAAAATTCTCTTTTTTGGGCCAGAAATATTAAAACATCATGTGCTAAGATTTGATTGAAAAATGGGAGCTAATGAATAAAAGTGAATGGGCCGAAGTTTTATTCTTTTAAATATTATGCGTGACAGTGTGGGGAGTGGGGTCTCCACTAATCATTTTCTCTACTTAATGTTATAGTTATTGGATTATGTTTTAATAAGTGAAATGTAATGTTAGGTAACAATATTATCACTTAATGTTATTAAAAAAAATATAAGTTTGGGAAACACCCAAACCACAGTTTTAGAAGCTCTATTCCGCAAGATAAAACAAAACTCCTCTCACGTACTCATTTTGTAAATCATAAAAACTATTCTCTAAAAGCTAATCTTTTTTTTTTTTGGACAAACTCTAAAAGCTAATCTAAACATGCATGTCTCACGTATGAAATATGGAATTTTTAATACTCTACGTATTAAAAAAATTTCAAAAAAAAATATTATTAATTACATTTTTAAAGCCCACAAATATTTTATATATTTAAGCATATTATGTAAAAATTGATTTATAATTTTAAATTGGAAGAGTAACTTAAAATGATTAAATTAATTCCATTAAATTATGAATATAATCTTTAACGATTAATTTCATTTCTCATGGTAAAAAAAAAAAAAGATTAATTCCACTTCCATTTTTTTGCCCGAAATTTCACTTCCATTTTATTTGAACGCATATTTTATCAAATATAGTTCAACAAATTTTAAAGAAACTTAATTTTGAGTAGTTATAATTCAAAGGTGCATCCGTATTTTTGGCCAAGGTTCATCTGTATGGGAGCTTTCAGATCGTGCAAAAAGATATGAGGGGTCAGTGCTTGCTATCTTCCATTGTGGTTTATAGTGTATGAGGTAAGTATGTGAGAGAAATTTTGTTTTAACTTAGGTGAACGTGCTTCTCGAATACTAATTCAAACAAGCACCCAATTGTAAGGGTGAGCAACGAGCGGGCGGGGCTGCCTCGGAGAATAACCTGTGGTCCGCCCGGTTATATTAAACGGGTACGGGGCACCCCGTACCCATTGGTGAACCCGTGGTAAAACGGGTACGGGCTAAACAAGGCGGGGTAACCCGTTGAACAATATAGCCTTTTTTTTGGGGCACCAAGGACACTTTCACTGGAAACCATAGGTCCAACTGTCCAGCAAAGCAAAGCAAAATTGCAATACATAGATCACAGATGCAGTAGAATATGGTAAAATGAAGAAGCAAAACCCATCAAGGAGAAAATGAAAATTCTAGGAAACAAAGAAACCTGGGGTTCGTATGGCATAGTGGTGCACAACACACCCAAGGCTGCGATGGGTCGACGATGACACCCAAGGCTGTCGAGTGGAGCTCTGCGATGGGCCAACTACGACAAGAGCTGAGGTTGGGGATGGACGAAGAAGACAGATGACGTGAGACTATGACGATTGAGGGAGATGTCGAGGGCAAGAGGGGAAACTCACAACCTCGCGGTGAGGTTGAGGGTGACTCTGGCGAGACTGCAAGAGCCAAGACGTCAGACGAGAGGCTGAGGCCAAAAGTAGGGGTCAGTCAGGGGGTTAGTCGGTTAGGGATTGGGAATGGCCAAATGGGAATTGAGACTTGAGAGTGGAAAGTGGGAACTACCAAACTGGAGTTTGGAAGTAAAGTGTGGCAGTGTTAGTGTGTGTATCATTCATTATGTGAAGTTATACATACGGTTAACAGGTGCCCCGTTGCTTTGCCCGTGGCCTGCTTGTATAATATAAACGGGAACGGGTTGCCCGGTACCCGTTACAAGTCCAATTTGGACGGGGTTAAACGGGCCAGAATAGTAGGGTCGCGGGTGGTTGGGCGGGTTGCAGGTATTTTGCTACCCAATTGGCATTAATGGATTGTTGCTTCTTTTCTTTTCTTTTTTTTTTTTGCCAGCAAAAATTCCACTGCCCACGTTCCCCGCTGCAATTAATTGTGAACTTGGAATTCCACTGAAGCATTAATTATTTTCCCAATGTTTTACCCTTCATTAATTATTACAGTTTACTCTAATACATTATACATATACACCTTTTTTTCTTGGACGCAGATCCATCTACCGTTTTTTTTTTTTTTTGTTGCCAGAGAAGAGACGTCAACCTACACTTATTTTAAGAGCCGGTATTTAAGTTAAAAATATTTTAATAGGATATAATTAAGTTTTATTATAACCTGAATTAGTACTTTATTTAATATTTGTCTTAGTTTGGGTCAAAATCCTAAAATAGTAAAATGATTACTTTCGGCCAAATGACAATAATTTCAAGGGAACTTTGGCAATAAATTTTATCAAAAATTTTATTAGCAATAAACATGTGATCATCGTTGTCAAACTCACGCATTTAAATAAATTTGTGTTAAAAAGGTAAATTAGGATTACAAACTCGAATCATAAATTCAAAAAAAAATTTATTTTTATTAATAAATAGGTATTAAAAGTAATTTGATTTAATTATATTTTAAACATGAATAATTTAAATCAAATATATCAACATTCATATTTTATCACATTCAATAAAGGAATTTCCATGAGTATCATGTATTTAAAAGGCTACATGAATTTAAAAGCTATTGAAAATCATCAAATTGAAAAGACTACATGAATTTTACAGCGAGTTGGTATAATTTTATATGGTAAAAACATAAAAACAATAAACTTAATATGTGAAGTACGAATTTAAGAGGTAAAACCGATATATTCAAAGAGTTACTTGTGAATTTGACAACTATGAATGTGATAACATTTTAGCCATTTTCTCGATCATATTACAAGGTGTCCAAGCAATTGACCAGTCCAATTTTGGAGTTCATGACTTCTCCTCCCCCACAAATATCTCCTCTATAACTTGAAATCAAGACCTAAAAAGATCTAATAGGGCCTAACACCAAGGTTGTTAAACTTACAAGTGAAAACAAATTAATGATAATGACGTAAAATCGTATCATAAACTTCAATCGTAAACTCCCAAGAGTTTACTTTTATCAATGAATAAGTATTAATAGTGTACAATTAAATAATTAAAATATAAGAATGATAACAATTTGATTTAAATATATTTTAAATCCAAATAATTGAAATGAAAACCATCAATGTTTATAATTTATCATACTCAACAAAGAATTTTTATAAAATTCATATATAAAGCTATTCAGTATATTCAAATAAAAAAAGTTAGCACTAATTTAAGAGCGATTTAACACAATTTTATAAGTTAAAAATGTAAAAATAATAAACCTAGTGTGTGAACTCATAAGTTTAACTAAGTTTACAAATATTACGAATTTAAGAGTAACATAACACAATTTTATAAGGTAGAAAAGGAAAAATAATACATTTGGAGAGTTAACCCAAATTTGACAGTAATGCCTAACACTACTAGATCAACTCTGTGCTGATGTCGTATTTCCACTTCCAGCAATTCTTTGAATCTATCCAAATGATAAGTAAAAATCCTTGTGGCTAGCTATATCCATCCTAATCAAATTAGCCAATCAAAATTAGTTAATTGGCCGCTCAATAAATACAAAAATTGAGATACGATGTACATGTACGTACATGCATGAATGAAGCACAACTTAATGAGGCATTGAATGCGAAAAGTAAATGCAAAAGAATTCAATCACCACCTATTTAGGCTTTTCGTTAGACAAAATCGGGTATTTGTTACAAACAAGGAGTAACTAACTAAATAATTACGAGTATATTATTCCTCGTTGGTTAAAAAAATTAAATTATATATTACTCATTTTGTTGCCCAACACATTGGCATATAAAAAAAAAAAACCCATTGGCTGTGAAATGAAATAACAAGCATGGAATTAATTTTTGAACCCCAACTAGGAGGATCCTTCATGATTGAAGTATGGTACTACGACACCATCCTTCAGATCAAAGAGAAGATTGAAAAATACCAAGGCATTCCCGTCTCAATGCAAACCCTAATCTTCGAGGGCCAAACTCTTCCCGACGACGCCAACATCGAGAAATGTGTCCTCCTCCATAGGTCCCGCGTTCAGCTACGCATCGCCGCCGATTTCTTCAAGAACCTGCCCGTCAAGACGGAGGAGTTTTCTCCGGCGCCGTCCACCGTGAAATTGCACGTCAACGTGAAAACCCCTTCATCTAAGATCCGTACCCTAGAAATGGACGCAAACGACACCGTTTTGAAGCTGAAAGAAAGAATTCTAGAAATCGAGACCGTACCAATGAATAACAGGCTAGTGGTGCGTTTGTTAGGTAAAGAATTACATGACAATCAGATGTTACGGGATTGTGAGATTTGTGAGTGTTCAGAGATTGACGTGAGTTTGAGACCATTGCCAGCGCCGGTGAAAGGCATCGGGAATAATAATAATAATAATGGCGGCGGCGGAGGAGGAAGCGGTGGCTGCGGAGGAGTTTTGAGGAAGTTGAGGGTGATGATTCTGACCAAGTGTGGGAAAAAGAAGATACCAATGGAAGTGAATCCAAGTGATAACGTGGGAGAATTGAGGAAGGAGCTTGAGAAGTTGAACCAGAGGAATCAACTTCCTCTTCCTTCGGAGGGTTATTTCTTCATTTGCGGACAGAGTGTGATGGACGACGATAAGTCTTTCCGGTGGCACCAAGTTGCTCAGGGCGACACCATTGAAATCTTCAGCGGAAGTGTTACTGGTGGTGCATCTTAATATATCATCAATTCATTCATCTTGGAATTTTTGTGTTTTTTTTTTTACTTTCTTTTTTTGTTTTCTCAAATACAACACACAGAGATGTAAAGAGTTTACGGCAATGGATTGTAGTCGTTTTCCGCTTTGTTGAATACTTAATTACTTTTACAAGATTTTGATAGAATTTACAGGTTGCTGCTGGGTGTATAATCTGGGAATATTTTGGGTATATATAAATTATTTTATACTTCCTAAAACTAGATATCTTAAAAGTTAGAGAAACTGATGATGATGTGCTCGTTTGGAACAGCTATTGAAGTCTTTAAAAACAGATTTACGGTATATGAGGCAAGTATTTCGACTTATGTGCATAAACACTTATAGGGTTGTCAATTGCCCAACCAAACAAATATAATAACGGAGATAAGGAAGTTTTTAATTTTGTTTTTCAAGCATTTAAATTGTAATGTATAAGTATAAACTAATGGGGCCGGTGCATGGAAAGCTACTCTGATCTAGATCTGGACTGTCCAGATCTCATTTTTTTAATTAATGATTTTTAAATAAAAAAATTATTTTTTAAAAAAAATATTGGTTAAGATATTATTTTTATATTAGATTCTTTATCTATTAAGGCAATTTTTTTTTGAAAAAAAAAATTAAAAACAATGAGATTTGGACCGTCCAGATCTGATCTAGACGATCCAAATCAGAGTAACTTTATGATGAGTAGGGAAACTGGATCCGAAGGAGAGTATAGATCCAGCCTCGCACAAATATCCAATATCCAATCAAAACGCTTGACGCACATCGTTTCTTGATGAGTGAATGCGAGGGAAAACTACAATTTCCATCGACTACAATCTTGCAAAATTTACCATAAATAATGTCAAAATATGTAATATTATAGTCCTTAATTTAAACTTTTTTTTAATGAAAACTGTATATGCATTGTATTTAAACTTCTAAAGCTTACAACTGACCTAAAATTCCATAGTTTTGTGTATTTGATCCCTTTTAAATAATCAAAATGGGATTGGGAATTAAAAGGTAACACATAGCATTAAAATAGTTTGAGATATCATATTTTCAGCTGCTGGAGCATAGATGACGTGGCAGGGAGTACCCAAGAAGTTCTCACAGGTTTATTTATAGCTAATTTGTTTTATTGTCAGAATCCCTTTTTTTACTTGGAGAACCAATTATGCAGGTTCCCTTGGAAGTCAGAGGTGGCAAAGGAGCGAGATGAGGTGTGGTCTAGTTTGGAAAATGTTCTTTTGCAGCAAGAGGTTATGTGGTTGCAGAAGTCGTGTTGTAATTGGTACTCATTTGGGGATAAGAACACTCGGTATTTCCACTCTATGGCTAATAGTAGGAGGAAACGAAATTCAATTAAGGTGTTGAAATTGGAAGACAGGGAATGGTCTTATGATGGTGAGAGGATTAAGAGGCAGGGTATCCGGTATTTTGAAGAACTGTGTCGGGAGGAGGGCTTTAATGGGCCGGATGTGATCTTCCAGCTAACATACCCAAAATTGGAGGAATATTTAACTAATATGTTGGATAGGGAAGTCAGGACGGAGGAGATCAAGTTTGCTTTGTTCGGTATGGGGCCTCTTAAAGCTTCAGGTTTAGATGGTTTGAATCCTCTTTTCTTTTAGAACCAATGGGGTACTGTTTGTCAATCAGTGGTGGATAAAGTCAAAATGGTTATGGAGGATCCGAGCAGGGTGAAGGATATTAATGATACAAGTATCATTTTGATCCCCAAAGTTGATGCTCCAGAAAAATTTCGTGATTTTAGGCCTATTAGTTTTTGTAATGTGATTTATAAAATAATCACAAAAACATTGGCTAACAGGCCGAAGAGGATCATGCATGTCATAATTTCCCCATATTAACCAGTGCAATTTTGTGCCAGGGCGTCAAGGAATTGATAATATCATTCTTGCTTAGGAAATTATCCATTCCATGAGCCAGAAGCATAGGAAGAAGAAGTTCATGGCTCTTAAGATTGATATGGAGAAGGCTTATGATAGACTGAGATAGAGCTTTATCATTCGGTGCTTGAAGGAACTGGGGTTGCCTAAGTGGATGATTGATGTGGTTAGGGAATGTATATCCTCTCCTTCTATGCAGTTGATGTGGAATGGTGAGCATGCAGGACTTTTCCATCCTTCCAGAGGTATACGGTAAGGGGATCCGCTCTCCCAGTATCTCTTTGTTATTGCAATAGAAAAACTAGCTCACTTGATCCAGCATGAGGTTAATGATGATATATGGATTCCGTTCCGTCTAAAGAAACATGGTACGACTATTTCCCATTTTTTTAAGGATGATCTATTCTTATTTGCTAAGGCAAGTTTGGACCAAGCGACGGTTGTAAAGGCATGCCTAAATGATTTTTGTGATATGTCAGGAGAAAGAGTAAATGCAGCGAAGTCGAGGATTTTCTTCTCATCTAATGTAAACCATGTAGCTAAGCAGGAGATTGGGAGTTTTTTGGGGTTTACCCAAACTAGTGATCTTGGAAAGTACTTGGGTGTCCAGTTGCATCATTCCCGTGTTACAAGGTCAGCATATCAATCCATTTTGGATAAGATGGACTGACGATTATCTTCTTGGAAGGCGTCTTCCCTTTCTATGGCTGCCCGCCATACTTTAATGTCCTCGGTGGTGTCGGCGATGCCAACATATACTATGCAGACTTGCCCACTGCCTCGTTCGATATGTCATGATATTGATAAGCGGTGCCGGTCTTTCCTCTGGGGGAGTAGCAACCAAGGTAGGAAACCTCATCTTGTTGCTTGGGAGGAGTTGTGTCGTAGTAAAGATGGGGGGTTAGGGCTCCGTATGGCGAAGAGTCAAAATGATGCGTTTATGATGAAATTAGGCTGGGGTTTGCTGAAGAGAAGAGATACTCTCTGGGTTTGTTTTCTACGTGAGAAGTATAAATGCGGCGAGGATATTATTCCTGTAATTAATGGTAAGAGGAGAGGCTCACAAGTCTGGAAAGGAATTAAGAGTAATTGGGACCGAACTATGTCTGGGTTGTCATGGAAGGTAGGGAATGGGAGGGTGGTTCGTTTTTGGCAGGACCGGTGGCTGAAGAGCTATGACCCTTTGAAGATGTATGCTATGGATGTGGTACCAAAGGCTACGAAGAATTGGGTTGTAGGTGATTTCATCTCAGATTGGGGAGAATGGCAGTGGGAGTTGTTGTCGACTCTCCTACTGGAGTATGTTCTGGAGGATATTGCACGAGTGAGGGTTGAGGGAGGGGGTAGTGTAGAAGACAGTTTTTCATGG
Organism: Inga laurina; assembly: GCA_963855925.1. NCBI lineage: Eukaryota > Viridiplantae > Streptophyta > Magnoliopsida > Fabales > Fabaceae > Inga > Inga laurina. Next base: position 79,941,669 of record OY979701.1, on the reverse strand, counting down.
ACCTGGTCAAGTCATGGCGACTTCTCATTTAAGTCCATATACACAGGAATAAGGCCACGTGAAATCGGGTGCATGCGGGCTTAGGGAGGAAGGTGTGGAAGCTATAAGTCATGCAAAGATGCAAGATTTTTACTTGGTTAGCACTGAAGGGAAGGTTGTTGACGAATGTGGGCCGTGTTGCTTGTAAAATGGCGATGTGTGATGTTTGTTCTCTATGTGGTCATGCGAGGGAGACAAGTATGCATGCGCTGTATGATTGTCCGGTTGTTAGAGACCGTTGGAAAGCATTAGTTCCTCCAGTTTTGGCGGATGGCTTCTTTGCCCATACAGATATATTCAAGTAGATTCATTGGAACTTATCTCGGCATGATGAGATTGAGGGCACACGTTGGGTCTCATGCTTTCCTATTGCTCTTCGTAACATGTGGCTTGCGCGGAACAGGTATGTTTTTGCAAATGAGATTGAATCTCCGACGTCGTTTAAAGCTTGGACTCTAGCTTGTTTGAATTGGACGAGGTTGGACTTGGTTACGGTGAATGGTGAACGTGAGTTATGACATCAATGGATTGCTCCAGCCTGGGGGTGGATTAAGCTTAACGTTGACGGGGTTCGGAGTGTCTTGTCGGGGGAAGCGTCATGCGGTGGAGCCTTCCGGGATCATAAAGGGGTTTTTCTGCATGGTTTTATGGTTAAGTTGGAGCCGTGTGGTAGCAGTATTGCTAAGCTCTGGGCGATACTTTGGGGGTTGAAGATAGCTTGGGATGCTGGTTTCAAGAGATTGGAGTTAGAGAGTGACTGTAGGATGGTGGTGGATTGGATTCTGCATGAGGAGGGAGGCGACCATAACGGTGTCCTGGAGGTGTGCGAAATTCGTTCTATGTTGCAGCGGGAATGGGAAGTATCTCTTCTATTATGCCCACGTGCAGTTAATGAGTTAGCTGATATAGTGGCGAAGAAAGCTCTTGGAATAGCTCCAGGGCTTGCATGTTTCTTTGCTCCTTTGGATGGTATGGACGAGGTAGTGCTTCGTGATGCAAGTGGTTGTTCTAGGGATGGTCATGTAGTGTAGGTTTCTTTTTTTCATGCCTACCTGTATCAAAAAAAGAAAAGAAATCCCCTTTTTCACATATTTATATACATTTTTATTATGTGGATTCTATAGTTCAACTAATGTGGAACTCTTGGAGTATGTGAGTATTTCTCAAACAACTCATCTTATTTTAATCCTTCATGGGATATGAATCATATGTAGAAATTCAAATTTTATAATTTTAAAAAACATAAATTTCTTAATTTAGAAAAACAAACAGAATTCCCTCCCATCATGGGTGAGCATTCGGTAATAGCCGAAAACCGAATAAAGCCAATTTTAAAAACCGAATCGAAACCGATTAACCAAATTAACCGATTTTTTATTTATTCTCTACAAAAATAAAACATATATAATTAAATTTTTTAAAAAAAATATTTTTTATTCTTAAGATTAGATTTAGGGGTAAAATATATAATATAAATTAATTAGATTTAAAATATCTATAGATTTTATCTAATATCATTGAAAATTTACGCCTATTATATTGAAAATATCTATATGATAGATTTTTATTATAATGATATTATTTATATATTATTAAATCTTAACCATTAAAAATTAATCTAATGGTAGATACCCTCAATGAAGAGTAAATGGAGAGACAAATCAATGGAGATACCCCTCTCTCGTAAAGGAAGGGGATTGGTCATCATGTCATTAACACTGGAATCAGAACTGTTGCCCTTAGTTGAACGATGATCGAGTCAATGCAATAAATAATCAATTTATTATAGGAAAAATCTTATACTACCTCTGGTTCTAAATATAAGATAAAGTTTGTAGTACAATTTACATTACAAACTTTATCCTATATTTAGGACAGGAGGAAGTATAAAGTTAGCTGAAATATTCAAATCATAAATCATATCTTCAAACTTAACAAATCTTTGATCAAGTCATTGATTCAAAACAAGGTTTTCAAACTGTGGCTCAAATAACTTTATTATCCTCCCTAGTCCCTCATCCATCTCAAATCTCTCTCAGCTTTTCTCCATCCTGCTGTCGGCCTTTTTCACCCCCTCATTCACTAAAAGTAGCAGTTTAAATAATATTATCATTTAAATTATCCATATTAAATTTTAGATGTTTCAAGTCTTTTATTGAGCTCAATCCTTATTTTACGTCCTGGAATAGTTAAAAAAATATAAATATAATCATGTACTGATTATATGCTTTAATTTAAAGGAGGGAATGATACGTTGATACATTTTTGAAGTTCCAGCCCGCCCTTTATTCAAGCAATATAATCACACCCTTCATCACCATGTCAAAATTTTGCTGCTGTGGATTATCGGTCGCAACTCGCAAATGAAGTTAGCTGTGCCCTCAAGTGCATTGACTTATGTGACCTCCATGAAGTTTTGAAACAATTGTACTTACTGTATGTCAAGAAATTTTAAAAATTGGCTAAAAAATAAAATATATTACAATTGAGTATAAAAATTAATTTTTGAATAAGCTCTCACAAATATGCAGCAAGTAATTTCTTATCCATCAAAATCACATTGGAAAAGCCCACTTCCAATAAACAAAAGGCTTTAGCCGGCCCAACGACAGGGACGACCGGCCTAGTGACTCTAAAATATCTCTGGTACTTTTAACACCATAATACATCCATGGGAGTTGGTCCAAGTGGTAAGCGGCTTGGTTCCGTTTAAGTAAAGTCTCGGGTTCGAGCCTTGTGTATGTAGAAAATTCTCATTGGGAGACTCTCCTACCATAGCTAGATGCGCGACGTGGGTCGGATACAGATATAGTCGGGGCAAAGCTCCTGTGAACCGGGTAGGCAACAAAAAAAAAACACCATAATACCACTAATGGGAGTTGGTCCAAATGGTAAGCGGCTTGATTCCGCTTAAACAAGGTCTCGGGTTTGAGCCTTGTATATGCAGAAAATTTCCATTAGGAGACTCTCCCACCATAACAAAGTGTGTGATGCGAGCCGGATCCGGATGTAGTTGGGGCAAAGTTCCGATAAACCGGGTGGGGAAAAAAACACCATAATACCGATATTGAATTAGCTACTTTAGATCTCGTATGGTGTAGTCACTCCGTCATAATGATCACTTGCCCCATCTTTTCCAATTAATTAATGGATTAGTGCCGGTATGTTTTAAGGTATGTTTGAGTTAGTGTTTCAGAAACACATTTAAGTAAGTTAGGATTAAACTTATTTAACATATTTATTTCGTACACCATAAATTACATTAAAAAAATAGCTCCTACCTCTAATTCAAACATGCACTTAACTTTTTAAAAATATTTTTATAACTTTTAAATTCAGTATATTAGAAGAGTTCTATTTTGACTTGCATGACAGCACTTTTTCAATTCGTTTAATTTCTTTCTAATTGCTTTAAAGAAGCTCTTACGATTTTCTAATTAATCTGTTTGGCATATGTAGTTAAAATTCTTGAGACCATGGACGCTACAGGTCTGACAAGGTAAGCTAAACGGCAGCAGAGGTAAAAGGATGTTGCTTCATTATCAGAAATTTGAAGGACTTAGGGTGTGTTTGGAAGAGTAATGGGAAAAATAGAGTTTCTCAATTTAACGTTTGGTTATTTTGGTTTTGGTAAAAGCTCGATTGTGTAATGTGATTTATGTTTGGAACAGCGATAGGAAAAATGAATTTTGTAAAAATAAAATTTGTTTGGATTGACTTAAGCACAAGTGACTTTTGTGATAATAGTAAGAGAGAGTGGGTGGAAAAATATTTAAAAGGGTTAAAAACACTAAAAAATAGTTTAAAATAATTTTTGGAACTGAAAAAGTACATTAAAGATAAAATTGCAATCAGTCTGATAACACATTGGGTACAGTTGAAAAAATATTTTAAGGGTTAAAAGCACCAAATAATAGTTGAAATTAATTTTTGAAGCAAAAAAAGTACATTAAGGGTAAAATTGCAATAAGTCTGATAGTACACTAGACACAACTGAAAAAATATTTTAACCATTCTCACTCTGCCCAAAAGCTAAATCAATAAAAGCTAAGAAATGGAGCTTATGGCAAAAACTATTAAGATAGAATTAAGCTCGATTGCTCAACGTTGAAACCAAACACTACATTTTTTTAATAGCTTCTGGAGAAAAAATGGAGAATAGCTTTTGGAGAATAAATTATAAGAAGAATAGATTATGAGAAAAAAATGATTTTGATAAAATGAGAGTGTTTGGATGTTTTGATCAGAATAGCTTTTTTCATGGTCAAATTACTAAAAAGGACATTAACTTTTGTGATAATTACATATAAGGAATAAGATTATATTTTATTTATTATTTAAGGATTAATGTCAAATTTAACAGCCAAGTTTTTCCTGAAGAACGTCTGGTACAAATAAATTTTGGAAGATGGAAAATAACAATGAATAATTAACAAGGATGTAAATTTAACAAAACCGTTAAATTTGACCTAACGGAGTTAAATTATAAGAGAAGAAAACATCTAACGGTATTAAAAATGATACATCTTAACCCATTATTTAACATTAAATTTCATAATTAATACCAAAAATAAAATAATTTTGTCTATATGTAATGTTAATTAATTTAACTAATTTTTTTAATATAATTAAATTAGATAAATAAGTCTTAAATAGGATAAGAGGGAGTATTAAAATTTTAAAATTCTAAAAACAAAAAAAGAGAAAAAAACGTTGAAATTATAAAAAATAAAAAAGATGAGAGAGAGAGTGTGACGTGGGGCCCACAAACAGAAAAAGAACCAATGAGAATGAGAGGGTGGGACCCACAAAGTTGAAAAAATAAGAAAAAATGGATTATGCTCAAACCATGGTTTTGGCCTCCCAAACCATAGTTTCACATAAAAAATGGATTCTGAAAAAATCTTAAGTGTTTGGATGAATTTTGTCCAAATCATGATTTAGCCTCAAAAACAATTTTTTTAATTGTATCCAAACGGTCTCAACAGATGATGGTAATAAAATACAAAAGAAATAAAAGGAAAATAAGTTTAATGGGTGAATTCCTAAGTTGGACGTGTCATTTGGGTGACGTCTCGTGTCGTGTGGTTCCAAACATTGCCGTGTGGAATGTGGATGTCGTCTAACGCCATCTCATTTGTACACGTGTGATAATTTTATTGGATAAGGACCGCGTTGCCGCGGCTGGCCGGTCAGTCGGTCACCTCATTTGGCTATAAAAGGAGGCCCGAGCCTCCAGTTTCCTTCACATCACAATCTGCTTTATTTTGCCACAGGAGAAAACCCTTGCAAACAAAACCACAAGGTGTGTTTTCCTCTTCCGATCATTTTTTTTGTCATGCTTCTTTAGGTTTGTGTTCTTTTCTTTGTTTCCAGTCGAGGCTTGTGTTGTGAAAATATGCATCTGCTTATGGAGTTGATAGGATTGTGGAGCTTTTAATTGGGATCGGGTTATTTCGAACGGAAACGTTATTCATAATTTTTCTTCCAACCTTTTTGTTTAATTATGTATTTATATATTTTTGCGAGAATTGTAGGAAACGTTAGGTTTTTTCGTATTCGTAGTTGTGTTTGCTTACGGAATTGGCGGATCATACTGATATGGTTGAAATTCTGTCGAGAATTTTCTGTTTGTCGACTATCTTCCGATCTTTTCTTAACATACTTTAAACTTCTTAATTAACGCTTTACCAATAATAATCTCGTTACTATGTGTGTGATCTGATTCTTTCTTGGACGCTGTAGGGAAAATTCTTTTCCGAAGATCTTTGTATCTGTTTAGTATTTATGAAAACTTTTAGTTTTGAACTGGTCTTTCTTTTTTTGTTTGGAAAATCGTTTCAATGTGTTTAATAGCACGGATTCGTTAGTTCTGAATTAGTTAATTATATATCGTCTTAGACATTCCATGAGATCTATTCATGTAATCTGATCTTATTTATTTGGTGTGTGCTATAGATGCAAATCTTCGTCAAGACTCTTACCGGCAAGACCATCACTCTCGAAGTCGAGAGCTCAGATACCATAGACAATGTCAAGGCTAAGATTCAAGACAAAGAAGGGATCCCACCGGACCAGCAGCGACTGATTTTTGCGGGTAAGCAGCTTGAGGACGGACGTACCCTTGCCGACTATAACATCCAAAAGGAATCAACTCTCCACCTCGTGCTCCGTTTACGTGGTGGGATGCAGATCTTTGTCAAGACTCTCACCGGCAAGACCATCACCCTCGAGGTGGAGAGCTCAGACACCATAGACAACGTGAAGGCCAAGATCCAAGATAAGGAGGGCATCCCTCCAGACCAGCAGAGGCTAATCTTTGCGGGGAAGCAGCTTGACGATGGCCGTACCCTGGCTGATTATAACATCCAGAAAGAGTCCACCCTCCACCTTGTGCTTCGTCTCCGTGGAGGAATGCAAATTTTTGTCAAGACTCTGACCGGGAAGACCATTACCCTGGAGGTGGAAAGTTCCGACACTATTGATAATGTCAAGGCAAAGATCCAGGACAAAGAGGGAATCCCACCGGACCAACAAAGGCTTATCTTTGCTGGTAAACAGCTTGAGGATGGCCGGACCTTGGCTGACTATAACATCCAGAAGGAGTCCACCCTTCACCTTGTTCTGCGTCTCCGTGGTGGCATGCAGATTTTTGTGAAGACTCTTACTGGCAAGACTATTACCTTGGAGGTTGAGAGCTCTGACACAATTGACAATGTTAAGGCTAAGATCCAAGATAAGGAAGGCATCCCCCCTGACCAGCAGAGGTTGATTTTTGCTGGAAAGCAGCTCGAAGATGGACGCACATTGGCTGACTATAACATTCAGAAGGAGTCCACCCTTCACCTTGTGCTTCGTCTTAGGGGAGGTATGCAGATCTTTGTGAAGACCTTGACAGGCAAAACCATCACCCTTGAGGTTGAGAGTTCGGATACCATTGACAATGTGAAGGCTAAAATCCAGGACAAGGAAGGAATCCCACCAGACCAGCAAAGATTGATCTTTGCAGGGAAGCAGTTGGAGGATGGAAGAACCCTAGCTGACTACAACATCCAGAAGGAGTCCACCCTTCACCTTGTCCTCCGTCTTAGGGGAGGTATGCAGATCTTTGTGAAGACCTTGACAGGCAAAACCATCACCCTTGAGGTTGAGAGTTCGGATACCATTGACAATGTGAAGGCTAAAATCCAGGACAAGGAAGGAATCCCACCAGACCAGCAAAGATTGATCTTTGCAGGGAAGCAGTTGGAGGATGGAAGAACCCTAGCTGACTACAACATCCAGAAGGAGTCCACCCTTCACCTTGTGCTTCGTCTTAGGGGAGGTATGCAGATCTTTGTGAAGACCTTGACAGGCAAAACCATCACCCTTGAGGTTGAGAGTTCGGATACCATTGACAATGTGAAGGCTAAAATCCAGGACAAGGAAGGAATCCCACCAGACCAGCAAAGATTGATCTTTGCAGGGAAGCAGTTGGAGGATGGAAGAACCCTAGCTGACTACAACATCCAGAAGGAGTCCACCCTTCACCTTGTCCTCCGTCTTCGTGGAGGATTCTGAAATGTTTGGGGCTCCTTTGTTTGGTCGGTTTCAGTGGTTGTTGTTGGGGTCTGTGACCGTTAGAACTTGTTTGTGGGTCTATGATGGCCCTTTAAATAACTTGGGTCTATGATGGCCCTTTAAATAACTTGGTTGTGTTTTCTTTTTAACTTTGTGAGTATTCCGGTCAGTACTTTTCATTTGCTATAATATATATCGTTTCCATTATGATCATGCTGTGTTGTGTTCTGTGCTTTTCTATAGAATTAAGTGACTTGTCCCCTGTGGCATATTTTCTTTTCTTATTCTTGAGTCCTTCTTAACTTGATCATGTTATATTAATTAGCTGAACAAAACTTGTAATCCTGTTTGCTAGAATTCTGATGTGAAGTTAGGTTGTTAATTAGCTGAACGAATTTGATATTCTTTAGGCACAGTATTGAGGAGAGGAGGAGGAGTGGGGGGGAGCTTGGACGGGGTTAAATTGCAGCTGTTGTACAGCTTCTAGTAAATGCTATTAATTTTAAGACAGTTGACGAGTTTACATTGATATGTGACCTGTGCTAATTGAGATACATTCTCTAAAGCCTCTTCTTCAGATGATATACCAAGTGAATATTTGGGCCTTGATGGGTGACTAAGTTGAGGGTTAAGCTTCTGCCTGTTAGTCTCTCTGTTTAAGCAGATTTGTCATCAGTTTTTCTTGGCCGCTAATTGGTGGCTTTTATTCTTCACCTCCTCTGAACAAAGGCACTGTAGTGCCCATCTCTTTCGGAAGAACCAATTATATTCTGTTAGGCTTAGGCCTCTGTTTGCTCTTGACTTTTGAGTTTTTACAAATGGATAGGGAAGGTAAAACAGGGAAAGGTTTCAGTTAGTGTACGGAAAATTATCGAATTGGGATAAAAATCGAGAGCTTATAATTGAAGATCCAGTTCTCAACAATCAAGCGTCTTCAAGTTCCAATTCGATTTTAGGTTCCCTTACTGCCACAATTTTGGTTTTCCTTGGGCTCTAAATTCCAGTAAAATTCATCTCATATGGTTCGGGAGCCAGCTGATGTTGGTCTCCTATTTTCCTGCGTATATGTTTTACATCAAATGATGGTTTTCCATTAGCTTTTTCTTTCTTAGCAGGTTTGGTTATAACAAGTGATGTTTCTGCCTTAATGCTGAGAAATGTGAATTTTCTAAACCTTCATTCAAAGAAATTGGATTTTATTGCTCATCTGAATGTGTGACATTATTAACTTTCATATAAATGCGTTGCATTATGAACTTTCATCCAAAATAACCCAAGACAAAGATAAAGTCTAGAACATCACTAAAGCATACAAGCTCTCTGCTACTATCTCCAAAATAAGCCATTAGAATATATCTTTCCCTTTTTCTTGCATCTGCCTTTGTTTCCTCCGTTACCACCTCCAACAATGTAAGTATTCAAAATGCAGTAGTCAAAGAGGAATCGACCAGCATAACTGAATTGTCTGAGACTATCTCCATGAATTACAAACTCATGGCCATAATTGGATTGTATGGACTTTTACATATGGGCTCTTCTATCGTCAATTTCTGAAGCTTGGCAAATGTTATACTCACCGTCCTCGCGCCTTCCCAGAAACAATCTTTTATATATATGTAAGTTCTCAAGAACTTGACAACCAGAAAATAGATTCTGAGTTAGTTGTTGTTCGAAGAAGGTCACTTGGCTTAGCTTCAATGTCTTTAAATTTGGCAGGCAGATTGAAGGATGAACTATAAGCCTCTGATGATAGGCCAATTCGATATGTAAATGAGCGAGTGTTGCTAAATTATGCAAGCTATATGGGAAAAAGAAAGGCCCTTTGAGGTGTTTAAGATGGAGTTCACAGTCTTCAACATTACATCGTGATGCTGCAGAAATCAATGCTTCAACAGGAAGTAAGGAATCCATTAGGCCTGTGAGTTTAAAACTTTTATGGGTTTAGATGATCCTCTGAGTGACAATGCTCTTTGAACGAAATTCATGAAATCCTGGGTGCTTTCATCAGTTTTTTTGGGTGAAATCTAGAACGGAAATTGGTGTACATAAATATTGCCATCTCTTGGATAATATGCTGGTTCGAATAGCCTCTTTTAATGGAAGAAAGGAAAGAATATGTAAAAGAACATAATAGTCATCTAAGTCACTCAAACTTCTGATTATGAAGCTAACATTCTTTCCTTCTGCTGTCGTTTATCTTCCCTTGTCAGACCTGTAGCGTCCATGGTCTCAAGAATTTTAACTACTTATACCAAAACAGATTAATCAGAAAATCGTAAGAGCTTCTTTAAAGCAATTGCAAAGAAATTAAACAAATTGAAGTTAGATTTCAAGCAATTACAAAGACTGCCTATTCAAGTGCAAGGGGGAGACTGAAAAATGTAACCTCGTATATTAAAATCTTAGCTAACCTATCATCTGATCATTTGACTGAATCTAATCTATCCTTATTAATTTTCTTCGCGTAGGATATATATATATATATATATATATATATATGACAATAATATGTTTTTAGCATTAGTCCGCCCTTATATAGTAATATCTTCATTAATCTCTAAAAAACAGAATCACAAGATAACGACTGATTCCTTTTATTTAGCGAATATTCTTCAAATTCAGGGGAGTTTGTTTTGGCAAATCTTCCGAGGCTATGCAAATCTTTTGGCAAATTTTTACTCAATAATAACGTTTGTTGAGGAGAATATAAAAAATGGGGATAAATCGGCATTTGAGAAATTAATTAAGGAATAACAACTAAGAAGAGATATTTTTTTGCCAAATTTTTTTTGCCCGTGTCGGTGATCCAATTTTTTAGTAGTATTTTTTCAAAAAAAAAAAACTCAGATACTCTGTTATCTTTAATATAAGATTCAATTGAGTTATTTGGGAAGATTAAAAAAAGTTAAATATTATTTTTTAAAAAATCCTACCAAAAAAAAGATGACGACTGACGTGGAAAAGAAAAAGGTTAAGTGGATGTATCACTTTTACATATTTTGTTAACAAACAATGATCTTTAGCGCTAGCTTACAAACGGACAAAATTGCCCCGATTCTAAAATTTTTAGGGCACATTTGCCCCCTTCAAAAACTTACAGTTACCCAACGACCCATGCTCAAAAATTTCCCGGCGACTTAAGCCTTTAATCCAATTTTAAGCAAATCCATCCCATCCTTTCCAATTAATTAATTAACGGATGATGGCAACAACAAAAAAAAAATAATAATAATAATTAATGGGGGAATCCTCTAACGCCATCTCATGTCATTTGTACACGTGTGACAATGTTATTGGCTAATTAATGGATGCCGTGCCTATGTCGGTCACCTACTTTCGTCATAACAGAAGCCCCGAGCCTCCCTAATCTTTCGCATTCTGTTTTGTTTCGCGTTCCAAAGAAAACCCTAGGAAATCAAAATCCTTCAAGGTATGTCTTTCTCTTCCGATCTCTTTCTGTCGTCTTCCTTGAGGTTTTTGTTCTTTCTTTGTTTCTAATCGACGCTTGTGGTGTGAAAATATCCATCTGCTTGTGTAATTGATAGAATTGTAGAGCTTTGATTGGGATCGGATTATTTCGAACGGAAACGTTAATTCATAGGTGTTCTTCTATTCTTTTCGTTTAGATGTGTACTAATATGTTTCTGTGGAAACTGTTGGAATAGTTAGGTTGTTTCTGATTCGTAGTTGAGTTTGCTTACGGGGTTGGCGGATCACACAAACAAGATTGTAATTCTGTCGAGAATTTTCTGTTTCTCGACTACGTTCCAATCTTTTCTTCATATACTTTAAACATTTTAAGCAAGGCTTTACCAATCGCACTTTATTATTACTATCTATTTTTGTGATATGATTCTATCTTGGACGCTGTAGAGAAAATTCTTTTCCGAAGATCTCCAGATCTGTTTTGAAAGTTTTCGATTTTGATCTGGTCTTTCGTTTATTGTTTGGAAAATCGTTTCAATCCTTGCTTCTAACAAGGATTCGTTCGTTGTGAATTGTAGATTGTTTTGGTTATTTTATGAGATCTGTTCATGTAGTCTGACGTTATCCATATGGTGTCTGAAATAGATGCAAATCTTCGTCAAGACCCTTACCGGCAAGACCATCACTCTTGAAGTCGAGAGCTCAGATACCATAGACAATGTCAAGACAAAGATTCAGGACAAGGAAGGGATCCCACCGGACCAGCAGCGACTGATTTTTGCCGGTAAGCAGCTTGAGGATGGACGTACCCTTGCTGACTATAACATCCAAAAGGAATCAACTCTCCACCTTGTGCTTCGTCTCCGTGGTGGTATGCAGATTTTTGTCAAGACTCTGACCGGGAAGACCATTACCCTGGAGGTGGAAAGTTCCGACACTATTGATAATGTCAAGGCAAAGATACAAGATAAAGAGGGCATCCCTCCGGACCAGCAGAGGCTGATCTTTGCCGGAAAGCAGCTTGAGGATGGCCGTACCCTGGCTGATTATAACATCCAGAAAGAGTCCACTCTTCACCTTGTGCTTCGTCTCCGTGGTGGTATGCAGATTTTTGTCAAGACTCTGACCGGGAAGACCATCACCCTGGAGGTGGAAAGTTCCGACACGATTGATAATGTCAAGGCAAAGATCCAAGATAAAGAGGGCATCCCTCCGGATCAGCAGAGGCTGATCTTTGCCGGAAAGCAGCTTGAGGATGGCCGTACCCTGGCAGATTATAACATCCAGAAAGAGTCCACTCTTCACCTTGTGCTTCGTCTCCGTGGTGGTATGCAGATTTTTGTCAAGACTCTGACTGGGAAGACCATTACGCTGGAGGTGGAAAGTTCCGACACTATTGATAATGTCAAGGCAAAGATCCAAGATAAAGAGGGCATCCCTCCAGACCAGCAGAGGCTGATCTTTGCCGGAAAGCAGCTTGAGGATGGCCGTACCCTGGCTGATTATAACATCCAGAAAGAGTCCACTCTTCACCTTGTGCTCCGTTTACGTGGTGGTATGCAGATTTTTGTCAAAACTCTGACCGGGAAGACCATTACCCTGGAGGTGGAAAGTTCTGACACTATTGATAACGTCAAGGCAAAGATCCAGGACAAAGAGGGTATCCCACCAGACCAGCAAAGACTTATCTTTGCTGGTAAACAGCTTGAGGATGGCCGTACCTTGGCTGACTATAACATCCAGAAGGAATCCACCCTTCACCTTGTTCTGCGTCTCCGTGGTGGTATGCAGATTTTTGTGAAGACCCTTACTGGCAAGACTATTACCTTGGAGGTCGAGAGCTCTGACACAATTGACAATGTGAAGGCTAAAATCCAAGATAAGGAAGGAATCCCTCCTGACCAGCAAAGGTTGATTTTTGCTGGAAAGCAACTGGAAGATGGACGCACATTGGCTGATTATAATATTCAAAAGGAGTCTACCCTTCACCTTGTGCTTCGTCTCAGGGGAGGTATGCAGATCTTTGTGAAGACCTTAACAGGCAAAACCATCACCCTTGAGGTTGAGAGTTCGGATACAATTGACAATGTGAAGGCAAAAATCCAGGACAAGGAAGGAATCCCACCAGACCAGCAAAGATTGATCTTTGCAGGGAAGCAGTTGGAGGATGGAAGAACCCTTGCTGACTATAACATCCAGAAGGAGTCCACCCTTCATCTTGTTCTGCGTCTTCGCGGAGGATTCTGAAATGTTTGGGGCTTTTCATTGGTTGTTGTTGGGGTCTGTGACCTTTTGAACTGGTTTGTGGGTCTATGATGGCCCTTTAAATAACTTGGTTGTGTTTTCTTTTTAACTTTGTGAGTATTCCAGTCAGTACTTTCCATTTGCTATAATACATGTCGTTTCCATTATGATCATGCTGTGTTGTGTTCTGTGCTGTTCTATAGAATTAAGTGACTTGTACCCTGTGGCATGGTTTCTTATCTTATTCTTGATGATCATCTGGTAGATTAAATAGGGGTAGTTAGAGTGGTTTTTGATAAATCGGGAATGCCTAACAAACCTGTAACCCTGTTTACGAGTGATGACCATCACTATGCTTGTCTTGAAGTGGGTGTATACAATTATGCAACGGAATTACTGGAGGGCCTGGAGAGAAACGTTGGTACATCTATATTCAACTTTTTTGATAAATGGATTGGGAAGGGAAAAACAGTGAAGGTTCATATCAGTGAGTGTAACATGGATTGTTATCCGGAGCTAAAGTTTGAAAATATAATCAGATGCTTTAGGTCTTTTCATTTGTTATCATGATTATGTGTTTCTGAACTTTGTCTTAAATATTTGTATGTGTTAGCGAATCAGGCACTGTATGAAATGAGATTGTGGAATTTAAGATTAGAGGGGACCAAAGTTTATTGATTTGGGATCAAATCGAGAGCTTTTAATTGGTTTATATATCAAACGATTGCCATGGTTTTCCATTCGTTTCCACCATCTCCATTCTCTGCAGACTCGTATATGAAGTGATTTCTGTGCCTTTATGCCGAGAAAATGTGAATTGTCTAAACGTTCATATAGAGAGAATGGATTTTTAGCAAGGTATTAAAACCCGGACCGAACCGGTCGGGGTACTGGGTTAAGGGTCAGTGGGTTAAACCGGGGTCAAACCGGAGTTAAACCGGGACCAAATCAGTGAGAAATTGAATGTAAAATGTCCATTACATACACACACTGCAAATGTTTTCAGTACTTGGCATGAAAGTGCTTTTAATCAGCAGCCACCTCATTTAACATTCCCGTTGTGCACAATCAACTTAAGGATATTTAATCCTAAGCAGATTAAGTTATAAAAGCTTTCCTCTTGGTAAGAAAACATTGATTTCTTGCAAACTTACTCTTGCTCGGCATCAATAGCCCATGACTGAATATAGGTTCAGAGTTATCCCCATGTTTTGCATAAAATGAGTGTTTTCACAAGTTGCATTATTAAAATATGTACAGACAAAAATTGGGACTAATTTCTTGCTGGGAGAGGTGCTGACATTTAATATATAACATTGTGCTGAATATGATTGTCTCATATAGGAGGATACTTATACCTATAATAAAATAAGACTATGAATTTGATATTTCATCTATTACATATTCACAGCCACAAGACTTCTTTGGAAAAAAACTTTAAAATAAGTTATAAATTATGAATTGATAAAATATTTTTCACGTTGTTCTTATCTTCTCTTACATTACGTATAGCAGTTACTCCATGATAGGGAAATTCAGTGACAGAAGGGCCAGATTCGCACATGCTAAAATCCAGAAGGGCTTGAGGAGGGCCGTACCTTCGCCGACTATAACATCCAGAAGCAATCCACCCTTCACCTTGTTCTGCGTCTCCGTGGTGGTATGCAGATTTTTGTCAAGACCCTTACTGGCAAGACTATTACCTTGGAGGTCGACTATAGTTTTTTGGGTGAAATCTAAAACGGGAATTGGTGTCCATAAATACTGTCATCTCTTGGATAATATGCTAGTTTGAATAGCCTCTTTTAATGGAAGAAAGGAAAGAATATGTAAAAGAACGTAGTCATCTAAGTCACTCAAGCTTCTGATTTTGAAACTAACGTTCTTTTCCTTCTGCTGTCGTTTACCTTCCCTTGTCAGACCTGTAGCGTCCATGTTCTCAAGAATTTTAACCACATATGACTGAAAAATGTAACCTCATACATTAAAATCTTAGCTAACCTATCATCTGATCGTTTGACTGAATCTAACCAATCCTTACTAATTTTCTTCCCGTAAGATATATATATATATATATATGACAATAATATGTATTTAGCATTGGTCCGCCCTTATATAGTAATTTCTTCTTTAATCTCTAAAAAACAGAATCACAACATAACAACTAATTCCTTTTATTTAGCAAATATTCTTCAAATTCAGGGGAGTTTGTTTTGGCAAATCTTCCGAGGCTATGCAAATCTTTTGGCAAACTTTTACTTAATAATAACGTTTGATAAGGAGAATAAAAAAATTGGGATAAAGCCGCATTTAAGAAATTAATTAAGGAATAAGACCTAAGACAATATTTTCTTTTTTGGCGAGGTTTGGGCCCCCCCCCAAAACCTCCTCCAACTCTGTCCCCACCTCCCCGGTGGCTTCCACCAAGCCAATGAAAAGACGCGTCATCATTAATGGGAGTTGGTCTAAGTAGTAAACAGTTTGGTTTCGCTTAAGTAAGGTTTCAAGTTCGAGTCTTGTGTATGTAGAAAATTTCTATTGGGAGACTCTCCCACCATAGCCAGGTGCGAGACACGAGTCGGATCCAAATGTAATCGAGGCAAAGCTCCGGTGAACCGTGTGGGCAACCAAACAAAAAAGACATGCCCCCTAAACGTTCTCACTTCTCACTAGTGATGCTGTTGAAACAGAAGGAAGAGAAAAGGCAACGCCTACTAACAAGATTAGAAATATTAAAAAAATATGAGAATAAAACCGTTACAAAATATTTTGCTCCATCTTAATTTTAAGGGGGCCAAAATAAAAGGAAGGAAAGAGAGAGAAGCACAGGTTTTCCCTTCCTTCCAATCACCACCCCCTCAAACCAAATAGGCCTTAAACATCATGATATTTGGTTCGCTTATTATGTCATTAACTCCACTTGAATCAGAATTGCTGCCTTTAATTGGGATGATGATCGCGTCCGTGCGATTAATAGTCAATTTATTTACACATATATTAAATACAAAAATATGAATGAAATTATTCTATTCATTTCGTCATTTTCTTTTTAATTCTATTAATTCAAGATAGATTCATATCTACAAAAACGCATAGAAAACCCAATTGCAATAAACAAAGAGCTTAGGCCCAATGACTAAAATATTTCTGGCACTTTTAACGCCGCTATGATGTTAATCAAATACTTCAGGACTCGCATGGTGGGATCACTCCGTCTCCATGATAACGACCTACCTCATCGTTTTTTTAACCAAATCTATCCCATCCTTTCCAATTAATTAATGTATGATGGCAACAAAAAAGAATTTGTTTATCTTGATTTTTACAACCAACCATATATAAATGAAATTGAAAATTTAGGCTATAATTAATAAGTTAATTAAAGGCTTATAATTAATAAGTTAACTAACACTCTTTGATTTGTGAGAATTAATTAATAGGGGTAAAAAGATATAAAATGTATTTATTACTCTACAAAAGACTTATAATAAGGATTAATGTTTTTTTAAAAAAATGAACTTATAAATAGAATAAAAATAGTATATTCTTATAAAAAAACATTAGAAAACCCAATTGCAATAGACAAAGAGTTTAGGCCCAGTGACTAAATATTTCTGGTACTTTTAACGCCGCTATAACATTGTTAATCACAACTCGCACGGTGGGATCACTCCGTCTCCATGATAACGACCACCTACCTCATCGTTTTTTTTAACCAAATCTATCCCATCCTTTCCAATTAATTAATGTATGATGGCAACAAAAAAGAATCTGTTTATCTTGATTTTTACAACCAACCATATATAAATGAAATTGAAAATTTAGGCTATAATTAATAAGTTAATTAAAAGCTTATAATTAATAAGTTAACTAACTCTCTTTGATTTGTGAGAATTAATTAATAGGGGTAAAAAGATATAAAATGTATTTATTACTCTAAAAAAGACTTATAATAAGGATTAATGTTTTTTTTTTAAAAATGAACTTATAAATAGAATAAAAATAGTATATTCTTATAAAAAAACATTAGAAAACCCAATTGCAATAGACAAAGAGTTTAGCCCCAGTGACTAAATATTTTTGGTACTTTTAACGCCACTATAACGTTGTTAATCACAACTCGCACGGTGGGATCACTCCGTCTCCATGATAACGACCACCTACCTCATCGTTTTTTTAACCAAATCTATCCCATCCTTTCCAATTAATTAATGTATGATGGCAACAAAAAAGAATTTGTTTATCTTGATTTTTACAACCAACAATATATAAATGAAATTGAAAATTTAGGCTATAATTAATAAGTTAATTAAAGGCTTATAATTAATAAGTTAACTAACTCTCTTTGATTTGTGAGAATTAATTAATAGGGGTAAAAAGATATAAAATGTATTTATTACTCTAAAAAAGACTTATAATAAGGATTAATTTTTTTTTTAAAAAATGAACTTATAAATAGAATAAAAATAGTATATTCTTATAAAAAAAACATTAGAAAACCCAATTGCAATAGACAAAGAGTTTAGGCCCAGTGATTAAATATTTCTGATACTTTTAACGGCGCTATAACGTTGTTAATCACAACTCGCACGGTGGGATCACTCCGTCTCCGTGATAACGACCACCTACCTCATCGTTTTTTTAACCAAATCTATCCCATCCTTTCCAATTAATTAATGTATGATGGCAACAAAAAAGAATTTGTTTATCTTGATTTTTACAACCAACCATATATAAATGAAATTGAAAATTTAGGCTATAATTAATAAGTTAATTAAAGGCTTATAATTAATAAGTTAACTAACTCTCTTTGATTTGTGAGAATTAATTAATAGTGGTAAAAAGATATAAAATGTATTTATTACTCTAAAAAGGACTTATAATAAGGATTCATTTTTTTTAAAAAAATGAACTTATAAATAGAATAAAAATAGTATATTCTTATAAAAAAAAACATTAGAAAACCCAATTGCAATAGACAAAGAGTTTAGGCCCAGTGACTAAATATTTCTGGTACTTTTAACGCCGCTATAACGTTGTTAATCATAACTCGCATGGTGGGATCACTCCGTCTCCATGATAACGACCACCTACCTCATCGTTTTTTTAACCAAATCTATCCCATCCTTTCCAATTAATTAATGTATGATGGCAACAAAAAAGAATTTGTTTATCTTGATTTTTACAAACAACCATATATAAATGAAATTGAAAATTTAGGCTATAATTAATAATTTAATTAAAGGCTTATAATTAATAAGTTAACTAACTCTCTTTGATTTGTGAGAATTAATTAATAGGGGTAAAAAGATATAAAATGTATTTATTACTCTAAAAAAGACTTATAATAAGGATTCATTTTTTTTTTAAAAAAATGAACTTATAAATAGAATAAAAATAGTATATTCTTATAAAAAAACATTAGAAAACCCAATTGCAATAGACAAAGAGTTTAGGCCCAGTGACTAAATATTTCTGGTACTTTTAACGCCGCTATAACATTGTTAATCACAACTCGCACGGTGGGATCACTCCGTCTCCATGATAACGACCACCTACCTCATCGTTTTTTTTAACCAAATCTATCCCATCCTTTCCAATTAATTAATGTATGATGGCAACAAAAAAGAATCTGTTTATCTTGATTTTTACAACCAACCATATATAAATGAAATTGAAAATTTAGGCTATAATTAATAAGTTAATTAAAGGCTTATAATTAATAAGTTAACTAACTGTCTTTGATTTGTGAGAATTAATTAATAGGGGTAAAAAGATATAAAATGTATTTATTACTCTAAAAAAGACTTATAATAAGGATTAATTTTTTTTAAAAAAATGAACTTATAAATAGAATAAAAATAGTATATTCTTATAAAAAAACATTAGAAAACCCAATTGCAATTAGGGGTGGAAACAGGCCAGGCCGCCTGACAGGGGCTTATGGGTTGGCCTGTTAGAGACCTGAACAGGCCTGGCCTGACAGGCTAAAAGGCCAGGGCAAGGCTGTTCTAAAAGCCTATTTATCTTAACAGGCTAGGCCAAGGCTTATTGACTGGCCTGTTAGGCCTGTTAGGCCGGCCTGAGCCTGTTAAGCTTTTATAAAAAAAAAAATCTAGAGGTCATGTATAATTACAATTTTGCCACTCCTCTTTCCTAATTCCCTAACCCTAATTTTCAAAGCCTCATTTTCACAGTTTTGAAACTGCGTCCAGGCATCCAGCACCGCGACTGTGAGTGACCGCACCGCAATCTCCCATTATACCAATCTCAACTCTCAACTCCCAATCTCCCATTATCCCATAGCTCTACTGTGACTCTGAGTAACTGCACCAGAAATCCGCAAGACAGCATGTAGCTCGTCGGCTATCTCCGCCGACCGTCGTCCGGCAAGTCGCAACCGTCCTCTCTCCATCTTCTCCCAGTGTGCCCGTCAAAGATCTGTCCTTCTTGTCAAAGATCGGTCCTCTCTCCGTCGTCCCTCACTCCCAGTCCACCGTCAAAGATCTGTCCTCTCTCTGTAGTCTCTCACTCTCAGTCCACCGTCGAAGACTCTCCGTCGTGTTTCAGTTAAGCTATTAGGTAAGTATTGGTTTTTTTTATTTATTACTAAAATGTGTCTGATTCAGGGCTTGAAATTTTGCAATTTGGTTCAGCTCGTCGATTTTGTTCTCATTTCTGTTTGATTCTGTTGGTTGTTTCAGTTCAACTCTATTTCTTTTCTCTTATCAAGCTACTTATTTGCATGTTTATGCAGGGGAGAGGTTGGGAAATGGATAGCCTTTATTGCTATTGTGTTATGGCTTTTCTTTCCAAGACACTTCCCTGGTATATATGATTTCAGTTGACATTAAATCATTAATCATCGTTCTTCTTGTCTGTATTGGGTCAAGACCTCAAGTTAGAAACTTTTGGGGTGCCTTTGATTGAGCAGACAAGTATCTTGTGCTGTTATGACTTTTTGTGATCTATGTTTTATTCTAGAGCAAACGTACTTTTTAACTGATTTGTTTGTGTATGAGAAAACTCTTTTAACTAGGCCTGATTAAGTGAATTATAATTTGATATGTAGTCGTTTCCAGGAACGCTTTTGAACGAGAACCACTTTTAAGATGGTTTTGTTAAAAAATTTTAATCAATTCGATTTCAATATCTTTCTTATAGATATGTTTACTTTATTTACCAAAGAGAGAGCTTCTAAGAAAATGTAACTTCCATGCAGATTGGTTGGAGTTGCCTGCTGCTTTGATTCTGCTTATAGTTGTGGCTCCTAGTCTATTCGCTAGCACCTTGAGAAGCAGCTGGATTGGCCTGGCGATATGCCTCGCCATTGCATGTTATTTACTGCAAGAACACATTCAAGCTTCTGGTGGTTTCAGGGCATCCTTCACAAAAGCTGATGGCTTATCAAACACAATCGGCATAATCCTTCTTTTAGTCTATCCAGTTTGGGCATTAGTAATCGACATTATATAAAACACAAAGTTTTAATAGTTGTTGGCATTTGGTTGTTAAAATAATATTATTTTTTATACATGTTAAATTGTGTTATGCTCTAATACTGTATATTTCATTAATTTTTTTCAAGGTCTTTGAATAATGAGAAGAAATTATTTTTGAAGATTTGATGTGAAGATGAGAAGAATCATTAACTTTACATTTGAAAATTGGTGAAGTTGTAATGAAAATTAAGTTGTTGTATTTAATTTCATATTTTATGATGTATGTATGTTGGATGTTGGTTGACATGGCTGATGTAAGGAACCCTTGTAGGTGTTAGTTTTGATTGTATGGCATCCTTTATCCAAAAAAAAAAAAAAAATGTTATGCTTGTGTTGGCCTGTTTAGGATGCTAGTTTGTTAGCATGTTTAAGTTTTTTTCCAAATCCAGGCTTCCTTAACAAGCCACAGGCCAGACTCAGGCCTAATAAAAAACCTCCAACAGGCCACAGGCCAGGCTCAGGCCGTCTTGTACCTTAACAGGCCAGGCCTGTTAAGGCTCAGGCCGTCTTGTCCCTTAACAGGCCAGGCCTGTTAAGGCACAAGCCTGGCCTGGCCTGGCCTGTTTCCACCCCTAATTGCAATAGACAAAGAGTTTAGGCCCAGTGACTAAATATTTTTGGTCCTTTTAACGCCGCTATAACATTGTTAATCACAACTCGCACTGTGGAATCACTCTGTCTCCATGATAACGACCACCTACCTCATCGTTTTTTTAACCAAATCTATCCCATCCTTTCCAATTAATTAATGTATGATGGCAACAAAAACGAATTTATTTACTTTGATTTTTAGGATCAATCATATATAAAGGTGAAATTGAAAATTTAGGATATAATTAATAAGTTAATTAACTCTTCTTAATATATGAGAATTAGTTAATAGGGGTGAAAAGATACAAAATATATTTATTACTCTGAAAAAAGACTTATAATAAGAATTAATTTTTTTTTTCAAAATAAATTTAGAAATAGAATCAGAATGGTATATTCCTTTCCACAAAGATGCATAGAAAACCCAATTACAATCAACAGAGAGCTAAGGCCCAGTGACTAAAATATTTCTGATACTTTTAACGCCGTTATAACGTTGTTAATCAAATACTTCAGGTCTCGACTCGCATGGTGGGTTCACTCTGTCTCCATCGTAACGATCACGTAACTCATCTTTTTTTAAACCAAATATATCCCATTCTTTCCAATTAATTAATTAATGTGACAATATTATTGGACAAGGCGGTGCCGTCTGCAGTGCCTATGTCAGGCACCTCCTTTCGTCATAAAAGACGCCCCGAGCCTCCGAAATCCTTCACATTCTGTTGCTTCTCGTTCCGAAGAAAACCCTAGTAAATCAAAATCCTCCAAGGTATGTCTTTCTCTTCCGATCTTTTTCTGTCGTCTTCCTTGAGGTTTTTGTTCTTTCTTTGGTTCTAATCGAGGCTTGTGGTGTGAAAATATCCATCTATTTATGTAGTGGATGGAATTGTGGGGCTTTGATTGGGATCGGATTATTTCGAACGAAAACGTTAATTCATAGGTGTTCTTCTATTCTTTTCGTTTGGATGCGTAGTTATATGTTTCTGTGGAAACTGTTGGAATAATTAGGTTGTTTCTGATTCGTACTTGAGTTTGCTTACGGGGTTGGCCGATCAAACAAACATGATTGAAATTATGTCTAGATTTTTCTGTCTCTCAGGTACCTTCCAATCTCTTTTTCACATACTTCAGACTTTTTTAATTTAGTGTGGTTTTAGATTAGCTCGTGGAGAATAGTTTTTACGATTTATAAGATAAGATAATTGCGGGAAAAAAGTTTTGTGTCGATTTATAAAAAAATAAATTTTATATTTTTTTTTGTCCAATATTATAATTTTGCCCCTCCCCTCCCCTCAAACCAAACACACAATTAGGCTTCACCAACCGCGTTTTATTAATACTACCTTTGGTTTTAATTATAAGATAAAATTGATTTTTTTTTAGAAATTAAGGAAGTTAAATAAGTTACTTAATTATATCCTATGTTATTTATCCTTAGATTATATATTAATTTATTAGTCAAACTAATTAGTTTGAAAAATAAAAATAAAAATACTTTAAAGTAATTTAATTAGCTTTCTTAATTTTTTTATAAAAATTAATTTTATTTTATAATTAGAATCGGAGGGAATATCTTTTATCTTTTTTTGTGATATGATTCTATCTTGGGAAAATTCTTTTCCGAAGATGTCCGGATCTGTTTCGAAAGATTTCGATTTTGATCTGGTCTTTCGTTTATTGTTTGGAAAATCGTTTCAGTTCTTGTTTAACAAGGATTCGTTCGTTGTGAATTGTAGATCGTTTTAGTTATTTTATGAGATTTGTTCATGTAGTCTGACGTTATTATATGGTTTAAGAAATGGTACAAATAATACTTGACCGGCACAAAGTATAAAAAGGTCTTACTTCGAAAGCCCTTTTTAATTCACCATTTTCTTTATAATTGGGAAGATCTGCTTCTTTATTATAATATCAAGTGTCATTAAAATATTCATTCATTCATGAACCTTTCTATAATCTTAAATATAAATCACTTTAGTCATTGAATTACGCAGCATGATCACAACAATCAGTCACCTACATTTTTTTAGACTGTGAGACCCTTTTCTATCTATACTCACGAACATCAATATACATATAAGTAAACATCATGCCAAAAATTTTGTGGAGAAACTTTTATTTACAAAAGAATGATTCAATTTTTTTTAATGAAAAAAAAAAAAAAGCTTTGCCATAATTAATATGGCGTTCTAGCAAGTAGATTATACATTCCACAATGCAGGTGAAAGACCACATTCATTTCTGCTATCTAAAGTACAAACAACGTGGTGAGCACACGAAATATCATTACAATAATTCGAGTACATTAATAAATATTGGGACATGATTGCTTTATCAAGATGAAAGAGTCACAACTCAATAATTCAAATATATATAATACATGAAGTAAAAATTGGTCGAAAACATGTTTCTTGATACATACATCACAAAATAAAAGAGATAAGGATTATCTTTAATATATATAACCAATTTCCAAACTTATTGTAATCATTCATTTATTTAACAAGAATATATAAAGGAATATAATCATACTATTTCGATAAAAAGAAACAAACATAAAAACTTTTTTTTTTTTTTTAACTACTCTTAAATATTGTGTCTTCAGATGAGCCAAGACAAAGCACGCAGCAAGGCTACGAAAAAACAGCGCAGCACGCAGGCTGCGGAACAAGCACAATACACAGGCTATGAAACAAACAGCACAGCAAGCATGGAATTGGGCTACGGATACGTCAAATACAGCGCAGCAAGCAGAGAAGGGACCCACGAATCAAGCCCATCATTTGACGTCAAATACAGCGCAGCAAGCAGAGAAGGGACCCACGAATCAAGCCCATCATTTGACGTCAAATACAGCGCAGCAAGCAGAGAAGGGACCCACGAATCAAGCCCATCATTTGACGTCATAAACAGCGCAGCAAGCAGAGAATGGAACCACGAATCAATCCCAACTACAGTCCTCATAAATAGCGGAGTAACTGTAGAAAGAGCCCTCGGATCACGCATATCATTCCCTGTCGGAGACAGAACAAGAACCGTAGAATGGACCCACGAATCAAGCCCAACTACAGTCCTCATAAATAGCGGAGTAAGTGTAGAAAGGGCCCTCAGATCACGCACATCATTCCCTGTCGGAGACAGCACAAGAAACGTAGAAGGGACCCCCGAATCAAGCACACTACCACAGCGTTGGGCCGCAAGCCTACCACAGCTTACGGCCGCAAGTGGCCTGGCAGCAAGCCTACCACAACGTCAGGCCGCAAGCGAACCACAGCTTCAGGCCGCAAGCGCATCACTACGTCGGGTCGCAAGCGCACAACAGCTTCAGGCCGCAAGCACACAACAGCTTCGTGCAGCAAGTGCACCACGGGGCTGGGCACCAAGGGCACCACTGGGCGGCAGACCAAGCACAGCATGGGGCCGCGGACCAAGCACAGCATGGGGCCGCGGACGATAGGAATTGTTACGCATGTAAATGATTTATTAAAAAGTGCAACTGTACGCTGTCGTAAATAAGTAATATAAAGGTAAGTAAAGTATCGTTCTTATGATGATTGATCACTACATACCAAAATTGGTAATCTTAATTTTATTTAGTCGATTGATTAGTTGGTGATTGAGATTACAAAATTAAAAATGATTAAATATGAATCCAATTGATATGAAAACAACTATGAGAAAAAGCTTTAGGAATTAGATTTCACTTAGCAAATTTCGGATTGAATCACCTATTTTTTTTTAGTCCAATTTATTCTACATGATTGATAGCCAAGTTCCCCTGATTTGATTACTAGCATCTTCCAAGGTCAAGCAATTTTATAATTAATTGTTAATCTAATATATTCTTATATGAATTAAAACAATTAAGCATGCATTAAGATTTATATAACTCATTAAGACTATACAATCCATATGAATATATTTTTATTTCATATACAAGTGATGGTTTTAATTATAGGATATGCACACATGCATCTCCTTCCGGTTTCAACATACATCTTGAAATCATTCAAAAGATGACCAATCAATTGAAATCATTAGGAACAATAATCAAAACTCAATCAAAAAAGAACAATTAAAATTAGATTTAATAAGTTAATATTCAATCCGTCATTAGTAAGTTATATCATCACCCTAGGAAAATGAGATTTTAGCTCATGATGAAATTAAAAACAAAACCAAAATAAATTGAAAACTTCATAAACATTGCTATAAAATTTAATTATTAACTTCTAAAACATAAAGATACAACTATAAGATGTATGAAAATGAAAAAATTTAGCCTCCTTATCAGAGGTAAAACCTTCCATATAGGTGGCAACCTATACCATTGATAAAGGAGATCTACCTAAGCCTTCCAGGAATGAGGCATGTAAGAAACAATACAATGCATAAAATTAAACTCTAAGATGGTCTTCCTCATTGTGTCTTCCACTCCTTTATTTATAGATGAATAGGGTGCAAAGATTTCCACTTGTTAGGTATGAATATTGACTTTAAGCCATCAATGTTGATCTTATAGCAACTGTGATTCTCCATTATAGCCAAATTTTGATGGTCAACACGGTGGATTCTCACATTTTTATCTTCAAAGCTTGAAAACGCATGTGAGAGCTTTTCATTTCAACATTTGCACTCAAATTATGGTCAAATTAGTAGGCAAAAGTCATACTTGGACAAATCTACATTATTAACTTTTAAACAAAATTCAAAACTCTTGAGATAGAATTGTGTTTTGGCTTCAACAGAAAAGTTGTAAGGATTTTTCTTAGTTTTTTATCTATATAAAGAATATTCCAATCCGACATCTGGAACTCCAGATATTGTCTGAAAACGGAAATAAGGTTAAAATTTAGTATTTTTCAATAAATTCTATTTTATGATAAAAATCATTATTTATTTATCAATTACACATAAATTTATTAAATCAAGTTCAAATATCATCCAAAAAATTATCGTATAAAGGAAAATAATATTAGTAATCAAAATCCAAATTTAAATCAAACAGTTAGTTTGCCATCAATCATCAATCAATCCAATCCAATCCAAATCCAATCCATCCAAATATCCAAATATATACCTCTAAATCTTGTGGCTCAACAGCAATTGGCTCTGAGCATCCTATATGGCATAATCAATGACCGCCAAATGGCAACTAAATAAAACTCTTAGGAATTAATCCCTAGCAGAATGAAGAAAGGAAAAAAAAAATTCAAAGTAGACAGCTAGCTGTCTCTAAGTATCCAGTTATTGGTTCATCAGATGCTTTTAATATAATAATGCATTTATTGTGGTGGCAAAATCATCATCAATCATCCTATTATGCCAATTATCATTAATATGATGTCTACATGTTATTCAATTGGAAATAACTATCCACGTTTTGGGCTTGGTGTTCAGAATTTGAATTTAAACTTCAAATTTTGAACTTCCCTCTATATCCTTCCACATATCATCTTCCTCTCTCTCTCTCTCTCTCTCTCTCCTCTATTTAAAAGTAGGTGCCCTTTTATTTGCATTTTTGTCTTTTCCCATATTTTTGTTTCCCGAGGCTTACCTCTCCTCTATCTTTTTCTTGGTCTTTCTTTTTATCATTTTTACTCCTCCATTTCAACCTGCAATGACTTCCTCTTCCATCAACCACCAGCATTCATCTCTGCAGCTGGTACGGACTGGGAGAAGAGTGAAGAACAAGAAGAAGGGATGAGGATAAAACAAGGCATAGCCGGAGGAGCTTGAAAGCTTGGACCCACTCCTGTACGAGTTTGATTTCTGTGCCATTTTTCTATTTCTGTAAAAGCTTAGAGCTTAATAAGTGTGTACAAGCCTTCATTTTTCCCTTTACACTTGTAAGTTGCAAGCTTTGGACGTTTTCTCTTCATTCTCCTTCGAACCTATGCGATTTATGGTTCATCTCTTTATTCTTTGTCTGCCCTAACTCATTTTGGTATAACTCACTAATCTCAACCCCTTAACTTTAAATTTCGCATTTTGAAGTTCAAAGTGTTTTTTATCGTCTTTGAATTTGTTTGCAGCTTTGCGCGGTGGCTCTTCATCTTCCCTCCAGCATCCCTTTCCCTTTCCCGATCCTCTTTGTATTCCTCATTTCTTGTCTTTTTCTTGCTTTATCTTTTTCAGTTTTTATACAAGATTTTTTCTTTGCTCATAGTGTTTATTTTGCCTTTAGAGCTCCAGTTCTTGAAGCTTGGCTGAGAGAATAAGGGAAAAAGATTGACTGAAGGAGCTTTTGCTCATATCTGTGTCAGCAAAGTACTTTTGGTTACTTTCTCTGTGCAGTTAATACAGATTTTGACAGGATAATATCAATGTGAAAAAACTGGCAAGTAATGGTTCCAAAAAATTTTTTGGGCCAATGATACTTTTCCCAATCCATTTTTCTTTAATTTATACTTACTTGATAGTGCCACAAATAATATGTTTATTCAAGAAAAAAGAAAATTTCATAGAGGTAAGTGGAGAATAGTTTGTACGTGAAAATGCAATCTGCTTTTTTTTTTTTTAAATTGGATTTTTGTAGCACTAATTTGGAGTTTCATTTCTGATTCTTGCCTCCATTAGTATGATATTTCCACTTTCCAATTGCCACTTATGTCCTCTGTTTTAATCAATGCTACATTCGTTGTGAATCATTTAATTATATTTCAATTTATATGTGGCTTACCCACGCCTTCTACTTTCTTGGAAATGAATGTTGCTTTTTGAAACCTAAATGCCTTCTCTACTTGCTCTTATATTGGTTGAATTTTTATTGGGATTTGTTGTTTTTTTTGCTAAAGATTTCTTTTGTGAATCGTTTGAACAGAAATCCAGAACAATCATTGGTAATGGTAAGGAAACACATAGAAAGAGGGGGAACCGATTGTCAAACACATCATTCATATGGTAAGAACCTCTTTTTTAAAAAAATTTCCTTTTCTTCCTTCAACATTGAAGATGCTGTTGTTTTTTTAAAATTTTTTAATTGTTAATATTAATATGCAAACTTGCACAATGAGGCATGTAACCATGTTAATATTTTATCTATCTTAAATGGAAGGTATTTTAATAATTCTCAATTTTCAAATTAAGTCTTTATCCACTACCTTTCATCCGGGAGATTCATTGGAGGGATGGACAGTGATGGTTTTCTGCAGTCTTACCTCAAAATATGGTGTGAGTTCATCCTTCCTCTATTTTTCGCTCTTCAACATCATATGGTCAGCATTCTTATATCCATAAGTGTAGTTTTGGCTACTGCTTATGCCACTACTTACTTATAGTTGTGGGTTGAGTGGTCTATCACTTTCTCTTCATAATTTGTGTGAAAGGAAGTGTTCAAGATGCTTCATTTAATCTGGTAGTGTTCTGTTGCATTTTTAGTTGTGAGTCATTTTGTTTGTTTCAAGTCATCTTATTCAAGATGAATACTGGAGGGTTTATGTCACAATTCACAAAGGAAATCTGGCTTGCAAAGAAGGGGGCATTTATAAACATCTATATGACCTTCGTTCATATGAGAATTTGGCAATGGTAATAATTGGATACTTTGCTTCTGTTCCATCTATTTAGTTATAAATTGCATATATGGTTATTCTGTCAGGTATATGGTGGTTTTCTTTTTGTTGTGAAATGGTCTTTAGTGACCATTGATGAAACAATATATAATCCTTTTGATCTTTGGATCTTCATCCAATGATGGTTGATATGTAAATTCTGTCTTTGAAGTATTTTGTAGAACCAATTAGTGTATGGAATGATATATTTTGATCATGCAGAGTGTTCAAATTTTTGTTCAGCTGACTGGATTTCTTTTATTTGAATGTTGATTTTGTTTTTATCAATGAATCATGCCGATAGTCTTTATGTACTTCCTTTGTGTAGATATCAAGGGCTATATACCTATGATATTGATTAAATAGACTTGAAATTTTTTTTTTAAAAAAAAAACCGATGGACGAAACAATTTGACATGGTGAAAGTAATTCAAGAAATTATGTTGTAGGCTCTTAGATTTATTTTTGGCTAAAATCCATAAAACCCCCTGAATTTTAGGTTGGTTGCATATAACTCTCCTGATGTCTATAAGTTTAAATGTAACTTCTTTAACTTTTAATTTTGACATTAAGCCCGTTGTTATTAATTTTCAATTCTGTAAGGGGAAAAAAATTCATGGACCTCCCCTCCACTGTCGACCATATCCATATGCTTCAGCAACTCCCATATTTATGCCAATGTCTCATTGAGATCAATGGGCGCATGGAGATATGAGGCGGCGTTTTGCTAATTTGAGTGTGTTTTTAATTGAGGTTTACTCTATATTAAAAAAAAACTCAGGTACATTTCACAACATAACAAATAAAAGATGATGAAATTTGTTCATTTAATTGATTCAATAAGCACTATCTAACCCTTTTTACAATAAAAAGTTTAACCTAACTTTTTCATAATAAACGAAAAAAAACTTCCAACTTTTAAGAGCATGGACGATTTTTAAGTTTTGGACCATAGAATCTACAAGTCACCGTCAACGAAAAGGATAAAAAGGTGGCTGGCAATCTGGCACTTCATGGGGATTGATGGTTTGTAGGCGGTAAACATAGGTGTGGAGGCCTATGGCTTTTTTTTTTTAAGAATTGAAAGTCAATCACTTTTGCCAGGAGACATATTACATAGAGGGAGAGTGTTTTTTTAATGATAAAGTAACATTTTAATATTCACATTAAAAATATGTAGTTATCATGAAATTATTAATTTCTAGATGTAGGATGCCATGTTGTCTCATTAATCTAATGTAGTAAGATCCGTCAGAAATTTAGCAGCAAAATTAATGGCAAGGGGCTTAATGTTAAAAATCAAAAGGTTAATGAGGTTAAATTTGAACTTTAAAACATGGTGGAATTATATGCAAACAACCCAAAATTTAAGGAAGTTTTTTGGATTTTAGCATTTTTTTAGGGGAGTTTTGATATTAATAATGTTAGAATTTGTATAAAAAAAGTGTTACAATTGAAATATTAAAAATTATACCAATCAATTTTTCTTTATATTGTAGGTATTGATAAGATTATAAACATTTGAAATTCATTTATTTTTGCTTTTAAATTGATAGTGAATGTACTATAGGAAGTACTATTTATGACAAAAAATGTTAACAGGAGGGGATGGAAAATTTGATCCCTATTATATTGCGCATGCTTAATGAAATATTTTAAGTGGTTGAGGAAGTTTTAATAATCTATTATAAAAAAGTATAATTTTAAACACACATACATTGAAATTCTTTATAAAATAGGCATATGAACAAAGAAATTTTTAGGGAATCAAATGAAATACTACATTGTCATAGACCATCTGCAAGCCAAATACAAGGTTTTGAAACACTTCTTTATGAAATTACTTACCTAGCGAAAGCCATTGTTGATTTCCATGTATACAAACTTATTGCACCGTATTTTAGAAGAAGGCTATCTAACTAGCAGGGCAGTAACACCAGTTATACATCTGTTTGTTGTTACTGTGTGAAGCAGTAGAACATTTTAGTTCGGATTTGATCAGTCGTGCAGACAATGCAAGTAGTAGTGTTGAAGATTTGTACGATACAAAATTCCTCTATTCAATTTCCTGTTGTAGAATGCCTCATCATAAACTCATCCTTAGAGTTAGAGTGCCAATTATGCTAATAAGGAATATTGATTAGGCAGAGGGTTTGTGCAATGAAACACAGTTGCAAATAACATATCTTGACATGAACTTCATCAAGGCAATGGTGTTAAATAAAATAAGTGTAGGTGAAGAGATTTTGATTCATCGTATGAATATGAATCCATTGGAATCAAAACTACCTTTCAATTTTACAAGGAGGCAATGCCCAATAATTATTTCTTTTTTTATGACCATAAACAAAAGTCAAGGTCAATCCATGTCCAATGTTGATCTCAACGGACCAAGTCCACAAGTCTTCTGGCATGGTCAACTATACATGATGTTATCAAGAGTGAAGAATTATAACGGGTTGAAGTTGTTTATACTATATGAGCATAGGCAATGCATTAGCCACACAACTAATATTGTGGATAGGGAGATCTTCCGAAACCTCATATCTTTATGAGTTGTCCAATTATAACTTTGGTTCGTTAATGTGTCAAATCATAGTTAAATTATCTTTTGGTATATTCAATAAACTTTACTGATTAATTTGACATTTACAGAAATTAACTAATCCGTGCAACTGTTGCACAGGGTTGTTTGTCTTATTTCTATTATAACTCTGTATCATGAGCCGCATACATCAACGTAATGAGCTCTCTAATGCACAGTGACATCTCTTCTTTTAATCACACAGTATCATCTTCACATGGTATAAACTTCTTTCCAACAACATTCAATCACCCTGCCTCCAATAATTTTATTACCAATAAAACTGAATGTTCAAGGAAATGTACAAAGAAATAAAAGTTCATTTTATTTTAATTTCAAATCTGAAATCAAAGGTAGAGGCACTAGAAAGTCAAGTATAGAGAAAATTAAGAACCTATCCCTATCATTTAATCAGTCTTTAATTCCAAAGTCCAAACCCCACAGCTTCAAGCATCAAACATTGCCAACAAATTAAATACACACACATATATAGAAACATTGTATTCTTATTATAGAAAGCCTTCCCTTGCCACTCAATTAGTCACTTCCTTATCTCATTCTGAAATTTCAGTTTTGAAAACAATGCTTAAACGTTCACTTTCATTCAATAACTTGAACCTCATTGCTTCTCCTTAATACATATATCAACAGCACATGAGCTGCTACCTATGAGCTTATCAACATTTGCATAATTTTCCCATTTAAACATCGAACATTTCTCCGTGGAACCACACGGTTCCATACCAGTTTCAACTCCTAAAACCTGTAACCCTGTTGTGTTTTTAATTTCGGGAATATTCCAGTCAGTACTTTCCATTTGCTATAGTATATATCATCTCCATTATGATCTTGTTGTGTTCTGTTCTGTTCTGTGCTTTTCTATAGAATTAAGTGACTTGTCCCCTGTGGCATGGTTTCTTATCTTATTCTTGAGTCCTTCTTAACTTGACCATGTTATATTAATCAGCTGAACAAAACATGTAACCCTGTTTCCTAGAATTCTGATGTGAAGTTAGGTTATACTCTGAACAAACTTGATATTCTTTAGGCACAGTATTGGGGAAAGGAGAAGGAGTAGGGGTGAGCTTGGACGGAGTTAAGTTGCACTTGTTGTATAGCTCTTAGTAAATGCTATTTCTTTTAGACAGTTGACGAGTTCACATTGAGATGTGGTCTGTGTTCATTGAGATACCACCTTGGGCGAAACATTCTCTAAAGCTTTTTCTTCTTCAGATATACCAAGTGAATATTTTGGCGATGATGGGTGAAAGTTGAGGGTTAAGCTTCTACCTATTGGTCTGTTTAAGTAGATTTGTCATCAGCTTTTCTTAGCCGCTAATCGGTGGCTTTTATTCTTCACCTCCTCTGAACGGAGGCATTGTAGTACCCATCTCTTTCGGAAGAAACAGCCTAGGGAAGTGCCAATTCTATTCGGCTTTTTTATCATAATACTGCACACAGTAAATTATAATACCAAAATATTATAAAGTTGAAACTATTTACCATAATACTATACTTAAAATCGTTCTTGTGAAGAACGATTTTAAATTTGTGAAGAAGTCGTTCTTGCGAAGAACGAGTTTTAGTTCTGACAAATGCAAAATCGTTCTTGCGAAGAACGATTTTAGAAATCGTTCTTGCCAAGAACGATTTTAGAAATCGTTCTTGTCAAGAACGATTTCTATATGATGTGATTATTTTTAAAATAATTAAAATTGGTGTCAGGAATCTGTTCGTACGCGCGTGCTTCTCTGCTACTGCTTCCTCCTTCCCAATGCATATATTCTCTTTAATCATATCACTCTTTTAGCAAAGCAAACACGTGAACACGTACGTACAGGCAGTGGAATTGCTTTATATACATTGATTGCTTAGGCCTCTCTTCCTGGACGTGTATTGCTTTATATAAAGCAATTGCTTCGGCCTCTCTTCCTCCTCCGAGCAGAGCAGAGTTCATTTTGTTGCATTGCTTCAGCTTCTCATCCTCCGAGTAGAATTCGTTCCGTCTTCTCTCCTCTCATTTTTCTTTAACTTCTCTTCAATTTTCTCGCTCAAGTCCAGTTTTACTCAAGTTTTTCTCAATATTCATGCGTTCTCACTCTGCACTTCTTTTCTCCCATCTCATTTTTCTCTAGGCTCTCTCATTCTCCTTTGCTTTGTTGATCTTTGGTTATTTGCATCGGTTGTTTTTCTTATTACTGTTGTGGGTAAGTTGTTTCTCTAGTTTTTTCTCTTAATTTGGTAGTTTGTAATATGTAATTTGAATTTTTTTTTTTGTTACACTTGATAACTATTATTTGACTATTTTTTATTTTTAGGTGGTCAGTGGTTGGTTCAACAACTTCGAAAAGCAGAATAGGTGCCTCTTATTTTGACTGTAAGTATTATCCTGTACTATATGGTAATATAGGTTAGTTTTGAGACTTTAAAATTTAAATTTGATCTCTATTTCTAAGCATGTGATTTCGTCTATATGAACCTTATGTCATGATATTAGCAAATATGTTTTTATTTTGAGGAACCTTAATTGCGAAACTTTATTTATATATTTATGATATTTGCCAAAAGATTGGCTGACCCAAAAACTTTAATGTTGGTAGGATAAAACTTAAAAAAAAAAAAGAAAAATCCTAACGTATGTAGTGGTATGTAATATTTAAAAAATAGTTATAGATTAAAATTTTAGAATATATAAAATATTTAGAAGATAGATATGTGTAGTTAAAATAAAGATAGATTTTAGTAAGTATATATTCTTGTTATATTTATATAGTAATACTGATTTTATATTATTTATACATAATGTCATTGATAAAACCATGAAGGACGTTTTTCGGACATTTAGACCAAAATGACATTTTTGAAATTACGGGTATTTTTCTGTAATTTTCTCTGATATTTTCACAGTTAAAAAATAAGTTTCCAGACGTGAATTTTAGATGTTGGGACCCAATTGAAATTTTGTAAATTCGGGGTATTTCTATAATTTTCTCTGATATTTTTACAGTTGAAAGTGAAAGCTAATATTACAAAAAACCCTTATTTCTGTCAGAATTCTCTTCTGGCCACACACAGAAATTTATTTTCTATTTTAGTCCTTATAAATCTTTTTTGTTTCAGAAAAAATATTAATAAAAAAGTAAAAAAAATAAATAATAAGTGCGCCAAATTTATGATAGTCAATTTTGTATATTTCAATGATAATATATATTAATTTTTAATTAACCAAAAATATGATAAGAAATAAAATATATTTTGAAATGCGTTGCCACAAAAATTTATACAAAAAAAAGTAGTGAAAGGTAAATGAAGAATAGTATTTTATATTTTATTATGATTATTTCTTGGTGTTATGCATAATGTGATGAGACAATTATGAATACTTTTTATGATGATTTTTGTAAATGTGATATTATGAATTTAAATTGTTTTGACAATTTCATTTAATTGTAATGTAATATTTAGGAAGTAGGATGAATCATACAAAGGAGTTCGTTTGTATATTTTCAAATGGACGAATTTGTAACGGCCCATCCGGTGTAACATTTGAGTCTGATAGGGTGAAAATAATCAAAGTTGATCAAAATATTACCTTGAGTAAACTGAAGCAAGTTATCGGACGAAAGCTACAACTTCCTCCCAATCAAATCGTGACAAATATAGTATACAGATATCCTACATGCATAAATCCACCAAAGTACCAGGCATGCAATTTGGAAGATGACTCGGACATACAACAAATGTGGCAGGTGACTCAAAGATTTTCAACTCAATTGACATGTGCAGAGTTGTATGCCAACATATGTGATTTACCATATGATGACCACATTGAATCACAACCAATAATCAATGATGTTGGAAACACTTCCAGCAAGTATCAGTGAGGTTAACATTGTGGGACAAGAATCCATGTTTACCGGTGACATGGAAAATTTCCACTCATTTGAACCTCTATTATATGGTGGCAACAATGAAGCATCATGTTCAATTCCTCATGTAGAAGACGTCATGGATGAAATCGAGGAAGAGGATGAATATGATTCTTATTTAAATGTTGGTGGTGAGAATGATAATGAAGACAACGACAATGACCATGAAGAGGGGAACGAGCACAATGATGTTGCAACTGCTTTCTTATCACAAGTTAATGTTGAGCCAGATATAACTCATGAGGTTAATGATTGAGAAGAAATTCTGAATCTAAGCGATACGAATGAGTTATATATTGGAAAGGTATTTAACATTGTCCGGGTTCTAAGACGTGCAATCAAGCTATACTCCGTTCGAGTTCATCACACATTTAAGGTTTATTATTCATGTAAAAAATATGAAGAGTATCGATGTGTTAACTATGGGTCAAATTGCAATTGGAGAGTAAGGGCATGCAAGAAAGAAAATAGAAACTTTTGGGAAATAACAAAATATTGTGGGGCCCACACGTGCTTGAGCACATCATTGACTCAAGACCATCCAAAGTTGGATGCTGATGTTATATCATCTTGTATTGTGGCAATGGTAACTGATAAGCCAGATGTGAAGATCTCACAAATTATTGAGAGAATGCAATCAATGTTTGGTTATACTGTGTCATACAGGAAAGCATGGAAGGCAAAACAATTAGCTGTTGCCACTGTTTTTGGGAATTGGGAGACGTCTTATTCCTTACTCCCAAGGTGGTTAGCTGCAGTTCAACACTTTATGCCTGGGTCATGCATACATTTTTCACATAAACAATGCTCTGAAGTCGATTTAAATGGTCAACCAGTTGAAATGTTTCATTGTGTGTTCTGGGCGTTCAAACCATGCATAGATGCATTTTCATACCTAAAGCCCATTGTACAAGTTGATGGAACATTCCTTTGATATGCTTTAATATCATAGAATGGCACCACCCTGATCGTGTGATGAGGCAGTTTGGTCGTCAGCAACCAATTCCTGCCCAACCTGTTCATTTGGGAAATTACCACACAATGCAACTACGAGGTAGAACAACTACAAATTGGATTAACCAATACTCAACCTTTATTCAGGCATGGAATACTTGGTCAGATGCTATTGTTAACGCTCCAATGGCACATGATGAACTTGATAGAACGTCTCAATACATGCAATGGTACTGGAGACATACAAGACGATGGATTCAACATATTAGTGGTGATACTGGTTGTGCGGTAAGTTTTTCTTCTAATTTCCATCAATACCATTTTTTCTTTCATATAATGAGTGTTATAACACAATCTCTTTTTATTTATTTCAGTCTGACATAGTAGAGGAGTTATATAGGCTAACAATTAATACTCGTTCTACGTGCTCAAATTGTATTGATTATCGAGACAGAGTTGCTCGAGATCAACGAAACATTTTACTTGCACTTAGAGAACAACGATTCAACATGAGTCGTCAACCTGCTCCCCCAACAATTGAGTTGCCTCGACCACAAATTCCTCATGATAGACCGAGCAAGCGACGTGGCGGTTACTTGTCAACCCAACCACCAGTTGAAAATGAAAATGTTTTAGAACAAGACCCTCCAAATTTTAGTCAGCCTCATTACATGTCAACAACTTCATCATCCCATTTCACTTCTCCTAACCCTACACAACAAGAACCTCATTACATGTCACCATTATTATCTTCCCCTTCCAACCCACCCAATGTTGTTCAACCTCAGTCATTCACATCTTTATTAGATGATCATGCATTATTTTCGACTGAATACAATACTTCTACTTTTGAGCATGGTGGGCCATCAAATGAAGCATTTGTCACTCCTAGACAATCCATTTCTTTAAATGAATCGCCGTGGTTTGATTTAAATACGTCAACGACACAAATCAATGAAATGCTTGAATCTCAAGAACTTGACGTACAACAACAGCAACGACCGCAACAACAACAACGACCACAACGTATGCGGAGGAGACCTAGATGTGGTACAGGAAGTCACTATTTATAAGGTAATTCATTTTCATTTTTCAGTCATATACACTTAATTATTATTTAGTATTAATTGTTTAATACTTTATTTGGTCAATATACTCCTTATCCTATTTTTGCAATCATTATTTCTTTTATTATGTAATCACTATTAGTATTATTATTATCATCATTATGATCATCATCATCATCAATCACTTAGCAATCATTGTTTTTTTAATGTAAATTAATCATTAGGTAATGATGAGGAGAGAGGGAGTTTTTTATTGTAACTTAATCATTAGAAAATGATAAGGAGAGAGGGGGTAGGAGAGAGAAATACACTGAAATCGTTCTTCAGGTGATGAATTTTAGAAATCGTTCACCTGAAGAACGATTTTCATTTGCATGGAATTGCGCACCGAAGCAGTCTTAATGAAGAAATCGTTCTTCAGGTGAACGATTTCTAAAATTCATCACCTGAAGAACGATTTTCAGTGTAGCATTTTAATAAATATTTTCCACGGTGTAGTATATTGGTAAATAATTATTACTGTTTGCAGCATATTAGTAAAAATCCCATTCTATTCTGTTAGGCTTAGGCCTGTTTTTTTTTATAACGGATCACCATTCTTGACTTTTGAGTTTTGACAAATGGATACGGAAGGAAAAACAGGGAAAGGTTTCTGTCAGTGTACAGAAATTTATTGAATTGGGATCAAATCGAGAGCTTATAATTGAAGATCCAGTTCTCAATCAATTAAGCATCTTCAAGTTCCAATTCGATTTTAGGTTCCCTTACTGCCACAATTATGGTTTTCCTTGGGCTCCAAATTCCAATAAGATTCGTCTCATATCGTTCGGGACCTAGATGATGGTGGTCTCCTATTTTCGTGCGTATATCTGTTTTCCATTCGCTTTTTCTTTCTTAGCAGGTTTGGTATATATAACAATTGATGTTTCTGCCTTAATGCCGAGAAATGTGAATTTTCTAAACCTTCATTTACAGAAATTGGATTTTATGGCTCATCTGAATGCGTGACATCCTTAACTTTCAGGCAAATGGTCTCCTTAACAAAATCTCAAGGAAAAATATTATAGAAACAAAAATAATTGTAAATTGGGTTCCAACGTATTTTTTATAATACATTCAATGCCTTGAAGTATTTTGTGCGCCCAACACTCTAAAAAGTAATTAAAAAATAGTTTTAGAGTGTGTTCGGATAGCAGGAAAAAATTGATTATTTGGTAAAATCAAAGTTTTGTAAAAAAGTTATCGAACACTGATCATTTACTCACAATCCCGTTTTTTGTTTCAAACCATGGTTTCGGGCTGAAACTATGGTTTTGTCCAAAAGCTATTAGCACTCCGATTTTTTTGCTATGTGGGCTCCACTGCTTCTTTCTTCTTGGCTCTTTTTTTTGCTGTGGGTCCCACTCGGTCTAATTTTTTTTTTCTTTTCTTGCTTATGTGGGCCCCATTACCTCTTTGACTATTTTTTATTGTAGGTCCCACAGACACTCTCTCTCTTCCTTTTTTTTTTTTTTCCATTTCACCGTTTTTCTCTTTCTCGTTCGTCACTTTTTTTTTAAAGATTTTAAAATTTTAATACTCCATCTTATATTTAATATAAAATTTATTTATCTAATTTAATTATATTATAAAAAATAATTAAGTTAATTAACATTACATATAGACAAATTTATTTCATTTTTGGTATTAATTATGAAATTTTATGTTAAATAATGGGTTAAGATGCATCATTTTTAATATTGTTAGGGGTTTTCTTCTTTTATAATTTAATGTCAATAGGTAAAATTTAACTGTTTTGCTAAATTTACATATTTTTTAATTGTTCATTATTATTTTCCATCTTTCAAAATTTATTTGCACTAGACATCCCTCGGAAAAAACTTGACTGTTAAATTTATACCTTAACCCTTAAATAATACATAAAATATAATTTTATTCTTTATATGTAATTATCACAAAAGTTAACGTCCTTTTTAGTAATTTGACCATGAAAAAAGCTATTCTAATCACAACATCCAAACACTCTCATTTTATCAAAACCATGGTTTTCCATAATCTATTCTCCTCATAATCTATTCTCTAAAAGCTATTCTCCACTTTTTCTCCAGAAGCTATTCTCTAAAAGCTAATCCGAACACACCCTTAGATGATGAATACACCTAAAAAAATACTTTAGGACGCTAAATACACCACAAGATACTCTTCCCTCTCTAATTAGTAACAAGATAGGGGAAAAAAATACTCCACTTGATGGTAAAAAAAACACCTACTCATTAAAAAAATAGGGAAAATTGCAATCAGGTGTCAACTAAATAAACTTAGAGGCAATTAGATCCTTTGAAATCATTAAATTGCTGTGAAGTCCCAAGGGATTTGGTACAATTAATTCCAAACGTGAAAATATAATTTTGCCCTTTATTGAATTTGAAAAAAAAAAGCTGGAATTTTTAGAGCTCAGTCGTGCTCAGAGAAAAGCTGGACCTGGGCACAAGCATGGTGAGATGAGGGGAAAGAACTCAATTTTTTCGAACACGATTGAGCTCTAAAAATTCTAGCTTTTTTATTCCAAATTCAATAGGGGTAAAACAGTATTTTCACTTTTAGAATTAATAACACCTAGGTTTTCTGGAACTTCACTGTAATTTGATGATTTTTTGGGGAGTTAGTTGCCATTAAGTTAGTTAATTGGGATCTGGTTGTAACTCGGCCCCATGACTTCCCAAGCCCAACAGCTAAATATATCAAAAAGTAACCAACACAGTCCCCAAAATAACCCAAGACAAAAATAAAGTCTAGAGCATCACTACTATACCACTCTAGTCTTATTTATATATCCATTTTGATTAAACATTTTGATCCTTATTATAAGTCCAGTTTCAAAGTAATAAATGAGATTTTTACAATTTTGCCTCTATTAATTACAATAAAGAAAAAGAATTCATTCTTATTGACTTTAGAAACAAATCATAAATGAGGGCAAAATTAAAAATTTAACCTATAATTAATGAGTTAACAAACTCCTTAACATGTGAAATTTAGTTAATTTAGAATTATAAACAGTGCCAGAGTAGTACTAGCTTTCTACTACCATCTCCAAAATGAACTACTGGTATATCTTTATTTGTGTGTTTAACATTGCTTATTGGGGGTC
This sequence comes from Inga laurina, assembly GCA_963855925.1. Taxonomy (NCBI): domain Eukaryota; kingdom Viridiplantae; phylum Streptophyta; class Magnoliopsida; order Fabales; family Fabaceae; genus Inga; species Inga laurina. The sequence continues at coordinate 79,901,066 of OY979701.1, read as the reverse complement.
AATAAGCACTTATTACGTAAATCGAGATAAAACTCCTCTCACATACTTACCTCGTATACCGTAAATCACGATTTATAAACACTTATTGCCCAAAAATAAACTATCCCAAACGAGCACATAATCTTTCCCGTTTTCTTCTTGCATCTGCCTATGTTTCCTCCGTTAGGTATGGTTGGCAAGGTTGACTCTATCAGATACTAATAATTTAATAAGTAATCGACTATAGCCCTCTAGGCCCTGTCAGTGTCTTTCTCGGAACATTCATTCTTAGATGCCTCTGACAACGACGGATAGCAAGTCCTCGATTTTCATGCCAAAGGTAAGATCCAATGTTCACCTCTTCCACAATGTAGTATTTTCAAAATGCAGGAGTCAAAGAAGAATTGACCAGATAATTGAATTGTCTGAGATTATCTCCATGAGTTACAAACTCATCGGCCATAATTAGATTGTATGGACTTTTACATATGGGCTCTTCTATGATCAATTTCTGAAGCTTGGCAGATGATACACTTACCGTCCTCACGCCTTCCCAAAAACAATCTTTTATATGTAAGTTCTCAAGACCTTGACAGCCAGAAAATAGATTCTGAGTTAATTGTTGTTCGAAGAAGGTCACTTGACATACCTTCAATGCCGGCAGATTGAAGGATGAACTATAAGCCTCTGATGATAGGCCAATTCGATATGTAAATGTGTGAGTGTTGCTAAATTATGCAACCTATATGGGAAAAAGAAAGGCCCTTTGAGGATGGAGTTCACAGTCTTCAACATTACATCGTGATGCTGCAGAAATCAATGCTTCAACGGGAAGTAAGGAATCCATTAGGCCTGTGAGTTTAAACTTTATGGGTTTAGATGATCCTCTGAGTGACAATGCTCTTTGAACGAAATTCATGAAATCCTGGGTGCTTTCATCAGTTTTTTTTGGGTGAAATCTATAACGGGAATTGGTGTACATAATCTCTTGGATCATATGCTGGTTTGAATAGCTTCTTTTAATGGAAGAAAGGAATATGTAAAAGAACATAGTCATCTAAGTCACCGATTCTGAAGCTAACATTCTTTTCCTTCTGCTGTCGTTTAGCTTCCCTTGTCAGACCTGTAACAAAAATTGGAATAGTTAGGTTGTTTCTGATTCGTAGTTGAGTTTGCTTTCGGGGTTGGCGGATCAGACAAACAAGATTGTAATTCTGTCGAGAATTTTCTGTTTCTCAACAACCTTCCAATCTTTTCTTCACATACTTTAGACTTTTTAAATAAGGCTTTACCAATCGCACTTTATTATTACCATCTATTTTTGTGATATGATTCTATCTTGGACGCTGTAGAGAAAATTCTTTTCCGAAGATCTCCGGATCTGTTTTGAAAGTTTTCGATTTTGATCTGGTCTTTCGTTTATTGTTTGGAAAATCGTTTCAATTCTTGCTTTTTAAAGAGGATTCGTTCGTTGTGAATTGTAGATTGTTTTGGTTATTTTATGAGATCTGTTCATGTAGTCTGACGTTATCCATATGGTGTCTGAAATAGATGCAAATCTTCGTCAAGACCCTTACCGGCAAGACCATCACTCTTGAAGTCGAGAGCTCAGATACCATGGACAATGTCAAGACAAAGATTCAGGACAAGGAAGGGATCCCACCGGACCAGCAGCGACTGATTTTTGCCGGTAAGCAGCTTGAGGATGGACGTACCCTTGCTGACTATAACATCCAAAAGGAATCAACTCTCCACCTTGTGCTTCGTCTCCGTGGTGGTATGCAGATTTTTGTCAAGACTCTGACCGGGAAGACCATTACCCTGGAGGTGGAAAGTTCCGACACTATTGATAATGTCAAGGCAAAGATACAAGATAAGGAGGGCATCCCTCCAGACCAGCAGAGGCTAATCTTTGCCGGAAAGCAGCTTGAGGACGGCCGTACCCTGGCTGATTATAACATCCAAAAAGAGTCCACTCTTCACCTGGTGCTTCGTCTCCGTGGTGGTATGCAGATTTTGTCAAGACTCTGACCGGGAAGACCATTACCCTGGAGGTGGAAAGTTCCGACACTATTGATAACGTCAAGGCAAAGACCCAGGACAAAGAGGGAATCCCACCAGACCAGCAAAGACTTATCTTCGCTGGTAAACAGCTCGAGGATGGCCGTACCTTGGCTGACTATAACATCCAGAAGGAGTCCACCCTTCACCTTGTTCTGCGTCTCCGTTGTGGTATGCAGATTTTTGTGAAGACCCTTACTGGCAAGACTATTACCTTGGAGGTCGAGAGCTCTGACACAATTGACAATGTGAAGGCTAAAATCCAAGATAAGGAAGGAATCCCTCCTGACCAGCCAAGGTTGATTTTTGCTGGAAAGCAACTCGAAGATGGACGCACATTGGCTGATTATAATATTCAAAAGGAGTCCACCCTTCACCTTGTGCTTCGTCTCGGGAGGTATGCAAATCTTTGTGAAGACCTTGACAGGCAAAACCATCACCCTTGAGGTTGAGAATTCGGATACCATTGACAATGTGAAGGCAAAAATCCAGGACAAAAAAGGAATCCCACCAGACCAGCAAAGATTGATCTTTGCAGGGAAGCAGTTGGAGGATGGAAGAACCCTTGCTGACTACAACATCCAGAAGGAGTCCACCCTTCACCTTGTCCTCCGTCTTCGTGGGGGATTCTGAAATGTTTGGGGCTCCTTTGTTTGGTCAGTTTCAGTGGTTGTTGTTGGGGTCTGTGACCTTTAGAACTTGTTTGTGGGTCTATGATGGCCCTTTAAATAACTTTGTTGTGTTTTCTTTTTAACTTTGTGAGTATTCCAGTCAGTACTTTCCATTTGCTATAATATATATCGTTTCCATTATGATCATGCTGTGTTGTGTTCTCCCTTTTTCTATAGAATTAAGCGACTTGTCCCCCGTGGCATGGTTTCTTATCTTATTCTTGATGCCTTCTTGACTTGATCATGATGGTGTATTGATCATCTGGCAGATTAAATAGGGGTAGTTAGACTGGTTTTTGATAAATCGGGAATGCCTAACAAACCTGTAACCCTGTTTACGAGTGATGACCATCACTATTCTTTCACTATTCTTGTCTTGAAGTGGGTGTATACAATTATGTAACGGAATAAGGACGTGGAGAGAAACGTTGGTACATCTCTACCTTTTTGATAGATGGATTGGGAAGGGGAAAACAGTGAAGGTTCATATCAGTGAGTGTAACATGGATTGTTATCCGGAGCTAAAGTTTGAAAATATAATCAGATGCTTTAGATCCTTTCATTTGTTATCATGATAATGTGTTTCTGAACTTTGTGTTAAATATTTGTATGTCTTGGCGAATCAGGCACTGTATGAAATGAGATTGTGGAATTTAAGATTAGAGGGGACCAAAGTTTATTGATTTGGGATCAAATCGAGAACTTTTAATTGGTTTATGTATCAAACGATTGCCATGGTTTTCCATTCGTTTCCACTATCTCCATTCTCTGCAGACTCGTATTTGAAGTGATTTCTGTGCCTTTTTGCCGAGAAAATGTGAATTTTCTAAACGTTCATATAGAGAGAATGGATTTTTAGTGCTCAGCACTAGAGACTTCCATGATCACCAAATAATCTCTGCACCAAAATCTCAAGAAAAAATGTTATATAAACAGAAATAAATGTAAAATGTCCATTACATACACACACTGCAAATGTTTTCAGTACTTGGCATGAAAGTGCTTTTAATCAGCAGCCACCTCATTTAACATGCCCGTTGTGCACAATCAACTTAAGGATATTTAATCCTAAGTAGTTTAAATTATAAAAGCTTTCCTCTTGGTAAGAAAACATTGATTTCTCGCAAACTTACCCTTGCTCGGCATCAATAGCCCATAACTGAATATAGGTTCATAAGAGTTATCCCCATTTTTTGCATAAAAATGAGTGTTTTCACAAGTTGCATTATTAAAATATGTATTGACAAAAATTGGGACTAAATTCTTGAAGGGAGAGGTGCCGACATTTAATACCTAGCATTGTTTCAAATATGATTGTCTCAGGTAGGAGGATACTTATACCTATAATAAAATATGACTATGAATTTGATATTTCATCTATTATATATTCACAGCCACAAGACTTCTTTGGAAAAAAATTTAAAATAAATTATAAATTATGAATTGATAAAATATTTTTCTCGTTGTTCTTATCTTCTCTTACATTACGTATAGCAGTTACTCCATGATAGGGAAATTCAGTGACAGAAGGACCAGATTCTCACATGCTATTTTTTCTGAAGTAACATCGTTCTCAGCCTTGTGGGGTGTCATGTTTTATGCTCCAAGACAATCAACAGAGAAAAGTATGCATCACACAATCAACTTGGAATTCTCAAGTAACAATGGCGTTTTTAACTTAGCTTCAATAAAAGCAACTACTCCCTCTCTCTTTTCTTTTCTGTCCTGAATATAAAACATATTTGAGGAGTTGATTTTGATACTGAATATAAGATATTTGTAAATCTTTTTCCAATTTATTTTTATTGATACTCCCTCAACAATAATCAACGAAAAGAAGGAATGAGGAAATTAAGGAAGTTGGTAATGTGTTTTAGAAAATACATATCATATTAACTAACTCAACTAACTTCCTTAATCTAATCAAATTAAGTAAATATATCTTATATTAAGATCGGAGGAGTATTTCTGAAAAACTCCAGTTTTCACTTTTGATCTTTTGGTACAAATTCAACCTTATGTGAACGATGATAATGATTAATCTTATATCGGTAAGGTTCCACCCTAACTTCCTTCATTCAATTCACCCTACACTGTTGAGTTTATGCAAGAATCTTAATATTCCCCCAACTCCAACTGTGAATACTTGTGAATTTAGAATTCTCAGTGGGCATATGCAGATATAACCGTTCAAGACTTGGATTTCATCACGAACTTTAGGAATATTCCTCACTGCTGGCTTGTGCGTTTCATTCTGGTTTTGAAATTAGTAGTTTTGGGAGTTTAGTGTTTGCCGGAGAGCATGCCATGACTCCTTTCTCAAAAACAAAAATGTCCCGGCAATGATTTCTAGTCCTCAACACTAACGTTGTTTATTTGTCTTGTCTGTGGTAATCAATCTTTGTTCTTTTTCAACTTTTACAATTTATCTGATCTCAGTCCCAGTACGAAACAGTAATCAAACAAAAAAAAAATACATACAAATTATTACATATCAGACAAAGCTTATATGCTTGATGAAACTCTACCAAGTATGAGCTATATTTAAAATAAGAAATCCACAGAAACCCCACATGGGTTTTAATTTTAAGTTCTAAAGTCTACGAAGAAATCAGTCCTTTTTTTCAGGCGAGACAACCGGAATTCCTTTTTTTTTACTGTCCTTGACAGAGAGAATTGACCTAGGAGCCTTTGAACAGTTAAAGAGACAGATCACCTAATAGCATTAGTTTCAAGTTTCAACACATTTCTGCGCCGTCCACGTCAACTAAGCCACAACGAAAATTTCACGGATCATATATTCCTTTCAAATCATATCAAACTCGAGCCTTGGTGAATTAGTCTGGAGTGAAACTTATCTTTAACCAAGGAAAACAATAAAATCCCCGACATATCCTATCACAATCGTGCCATGGTGAATTTGTCTGGGCAATTTTCTCACTGTTTGATCAGGGCCCCATGTTTTATGGACAAGGATGTCTATTAATATTTAATACCAAGCCAGTTAGTGAATGGTTCATATTTGTTACTTTCATTTTTGCTTTTTCATAACTTTGCGAATCCTAATGGCTGCTTCAGGACATTCTTCCACTGATGAAGTCTTGGAGAACCGTCAAGGTATTTTTTTAATCAAAAGACCCTCAAACTTTCTTTGGACATGTTTACATTTAAAAACTGTTTCTTTTTGCCACTGAACTTATTCTTTAATCTTCGTTTTGTCACATATGAGCATGATGACTATATATACGAAGGATCTACTGATTATACGTTTCTCAAGTCTCAGCCTATTGATCTCGTGCCGTGCACTTTTGTTGTTCCTTTTCAGAGGAGACCAGCAAAGAATCAAACCTAGAATTTTCCAGCGATGAGGTAGAATTGATTATCAGAATGTATAATCTAGTTGGTGAAAGGTTTGTTGCTTCCAATTTTTTTTCCTCCTAAAATATTAACAGAAGATACAGATTCTCAACTTGTTTATCATGAAAGCTAAAATTACTAGTTCTTCCATCAGGTGGGATTTAATTGCTGGGAGGATCCCTGGAAGAACAGCTGAAGAAATTGGAAAGTACTGGACTGCTACACACTCAACAAGTGAATGAGTTAAAGCTAATTTTAGCTTCTTAGAGTGTAATTATTTTGGTCATCTGCAAGTTTTTCTGTAACTTCATCTTTATCTATGGCAGTCTTTACCTTTGATTCAGCTCATTTCAAACTTTATTGTGTCACTGTATGTGTCAATGTGGTAGATTGTTAGTCTTTGTCATATGAACTGGTTCACAATAATTGTGATTTCATACTTTTTATAAATTCAATGTACTCTCTAGTAATTTGCACGAGATGCACATAATAAACTAAATAAAGTCATAACCACAAAAGGATTACTACAAGCAGGAAATGCCAAAACAAGTCACTGTCATAACCACAAAAGCAGAGCACATAATGTAACCCTTCATCTTACTCAAGGGACGGTTACTGTGACAATTAACTCTTTTGGTTTGTTAGTATTAGTTAGTATTTTTTTTTTTTTTTTTTTATCGGCTTGTATTAGTTAGTATTCACACTCAGTGATAGCCGTTAATGATAAAATTATATTTAATGATTTTGTTTTTTGGGATTAGGCAAGCATATAGCTTGCAGGAACGGATCGAACCTGTGATTATTACTGCCACCAAAGGTTGGCTTGCGTGCCACTGCATCAGGAAGTTAATGATGGTTAGGTTGAGTGGTAAGGAACTTAATGCCCCTTAAACAAAGGTTTGAGTTTGAGTCTTGTCGATGAAAAGAAGCCATGTTAACAGATCTTTGCTTAATTTAAACTTTTACTTGATGATTTTGCCGACAAAAAAATTATTTGGAGAGGTCACTTGTTCTGTTACAGCTTCAAGTAGAGATATTAGTGTCAACCAAACAAGTATTCAAAAAATAGTAAAGTGTTACGTTCCTAAAAGACTACTATTTGCAGAAGAGACATGCATCCCTAATCAACACCCAAAAAAAAAAATGTCTGCCATGAGAATGTGCAATTAGTGTAAGCAGATTTACTTTACCCAAAGTTGGAAAAAAAAGAAAAAGATTTACTTTACAAAAAAGAAAAAGATTTACTTTACCCAAAAAAATGCAAGAAGATTTACCATAAGAAACTAAATTGCCTTCGTTGTCGTGTTTTTGGCATTTCGCTGGAATTTGTTTTTGTCCTCATGCCTCATTCCCTCATAATGTTACACATCTTCGTCAAATAGAAGTCCTGCTGAAATAAGAAGCTCTGAAACATGTATGCTTCAAAGGGTAAGGCGAGGCATATGTAAATTTTTGGATTAAGCACATTTCCCACGCACAAATCCATCTTTAGACAGTTCTCACCAACATCAATTATAGTTTTACGCAACCAAATTTGGTTGATTTCAATGTAAATCTTCCATCCTCAATTTGAATGTTTTCAGTCTTTCTTGAAAAGTCCAAGTCTTTGCTCAATTCAATGTAATACTACCTCTAGTTTTGTGCTTTCAATTTTCACTAATCTCCTCGAACTGTAAGTCTTGATTTTCATTGATATAATTGCATTTGCAAACGAGCTCCTATGGATCAGCAAGTGTTGATGTTCCCTGTCATTGTTTCTATAGATTGGAGTGATGGTATTGGTCCATGGAGATGACAAAGGCCTTGTGCTGCCACCTAAATTCTTGTGCTTTATACAAATGCTGATGTTAAAGGTATATCAGATGGCTGTGATGCTACATTAAGTTCAAATACACACACATAAATACATGGATGTGATTGGAAAGCTTAAACACCCCAATATTGTCAAACTCAATTTTTCTAACGACAACTCTGCATCCCGAAGAATAGGTGAGTTGCTTCTTCTCCGTCTTTTTTGTTGTTCTCTTATTGTTTGTTTTGAATGTGATGGCTGAGCATCCCTAGCTTTTTTGTGTTGAATTAAGTGATATTGCATATAAGGGAAACGGGCTTGCCCAAATGTGTTTGGTGGGTGCCCAATGGTTAGAAATATAGTGGGTGTGTAACAGTGTAGGGGTATGTGGGTCTTGTAGCCTTTAAAATAGGGAGATTTACATTTAGGTCCCATGCAAGGAAAAAAATGAAAAAATGGTCCCTATAGATTGCAAAATGAAAAAATGGTCCCATGGAGTTGTCAATACAGGCTCCTGGAGTTGTTAATGACAACGCTAGGAGCCTGTATTGACAACTCCATGGGACCATTTTTTCATTTTGCAATCTATAGGGACCATTTCTTCATTTCTCCTCTTCCTTGGGACTTCATTGTCATTCTCCCTTTAAAATATGTTTTTAATATAGGGATAAAATGATCTTTTGGTCATTTTCCTATCTCATTTTCTTTCAACCAAACAAAAATTAAATTTTCTTATTAACCTATTTTCTTTTCTAACGTGAACCAAACGTGTTAGTGACAAAATATTTTCCCTTACTTTCTATTCTTTTTTTGATATTTTCCTTTCTATTCCTACCTCTACTTTAAACCAAACGGGCCCCAAGTCTTTGCTTAATTCAATGTAATACTATCTCTAGTTTTGTGCTTTCAATTTTACTAATCTCCTCGGATTTCCCGTTTCCTTCTCATATAGTATGATTTTTGGTTTCTAAACAAACAATGCTCTCCACATGAGAGATCAATTTGTAATTTCCAATTTTAGTTCTACATAGCAAAAATTTGGGTGCTTAAACTACCATTCTTCCACACTCAATGTTCTAAAACGGAGTCCACATCCTTTACAGGAACTATTTATTTTTAATCAAAATATTATATTTTCCTTTGGTAAAGATACCATAAAAAATGATCTGTTTCTCACCTTCTTTTAAATCCTGAGTCCTGACTGACTAGAGTTTTGGATTCAGTTTCCCTGCTCATCCTTGGGATGAGCAGGGAAATCTGGACCATCAGATTTCCCTGGAAGGTCCAAATTTAATTTTTTTTGTTTCTTAATTTTTTAAAAAAAAAATTTGTTTAATGGGTATAAAATCCAAAATAAAGATAATCTCTTAACTAACAGTTTCCCAAAAAATGATTATTTTATTCTACAATCACCCATTTAAAAAAATCAGATCTGGGACGGTCCAGATCTAGATGAGTAGCAAGGATGAGCTCCGAAACCGGTCCCTAGAGTTTCTTTTCTCCGAAACCGGGTCCCTAGAGTTTCTTTTCTCGTTCTCACACACCAAATCCCATTTGCATATCATGGTCTTTGCCCTGCTTTAATAGAACCGTCTATTATATCAACGGTTTCAAAAAAGGGCCTCTTGCTAATGTTTTAAAAGGTAGGTTTGGTATTGATAATTTTCAGGGTTTAAATTATCTCAATGTAAATTTTTAAAAAAAAAACAAATTGGACTTTTAACATAAATCATGTTTTTAACTTTATAAATTTTTCTTGCATGAGTGAGAGCAAAAGGTAGAGCCATATGAAAGTAATAAAAGCCCTAAGCAAGAGCTCCGTTTCAGATAACATAGGCCCACTTTTGTTGTTCATCTTTGTACTTTACTCTGTCTGAGGATACAAGACATGTGTAGTAAACATCCTCTGCAGAACACTAGCTGTACAAAGTCTGGGTTGTTCCACGTACAAAGACTCTGAACTTTATCCATTTATTCACAGATAATAAAAAGGGGAGTAACAAAATAGAAGAAGATAAAGAGCAACAAAGAAAAAGGAAGGCTTTTTAATGTTGAGCTAATAATAATTTCTAAGCATCAACAATCTCTTGATCGATTTCAGTGGAAGCAAAAAGAAGCTCAGGCTGTTCTTGTCTTCCATCTATGGCATTGTTCTTCCCTAAAGCCTTCAACGCCAAATGCGCCGCCTTCTGCCCCGATATCATCATTGCCCCAAACGTTGGACCCTGTCACAACAACCATCCATTATTACAAACGTCCATCAATCTAAACATACGATTCTGTTAACTTTTTTTTTAATAAATTTAAGAAACTAAATAAATTACTTAAGTCTATTATCATATACATCAATTTAATATTTAAAAAAATTATTTTAAAAAATACGGATGAATATAGATATTTTAAAATAATGTGCAAATTTATTTCAAAAATTTTGATTGAAAAACACTACTATTTTAAAAAATTTTATACCTTCAATATCATGATGCTGGAAGTTTTAAAACTAACAATATTTTAAAAAGTTAGCATCAACATTACTCCATTTCTCTACTTCCAAACAACATTGAACATAGAAAAAATTTGAGTAACATTGCTTGTCGGGAATTAGGTTCATTAATTTCTTAAAAAAAGTGAACTCATCTAGGACCGACCGGTAGTATTTGGAAAAAAAACGAGATTCGTTTTTTAGGTTCTTTAATTCAAAGATTATATATGAACGTACCATTCTTGGGGCTCCGTCAATCTCAGCAACTTCCATGCCGGTGACGATCATGCCGGGCACAACCTCTCTGGTCAGTCGAACAATTTCATCCTCGGCGGTGTTCATGTCCAACGCCTTCATTCCTGGGACGCTGTCGATCATCCCTATTGTCTTCAATCTCTTCACCCCCGTCGCTCCAAACGGCCCGTCGTGCCCACACGAGCTCACCACCACCTTCGCCTCCATCACATTCGGGTCCATGCACGACTGTGTGTCGTGGTTCATCGACACCAACGCCCAGTTCGTCACAACTCCGGCCACCCTCCCTTCCTTCACGATCAAATCCTCCGCCGCCACCGCGTTGAACAGCTTCACGTTCGGCCGTGACAGAAGCCGGCTCATGATCGTCGAAGTGAACAGAGCCGCGTGCTTGATGACCACGTAGTCCTCTGCCTCGTCGTACTCGATCCCGAGCTCGTCGAGGAACACGTGGGCCGGCTTCCGGACCACCATGGCCGAGAAGAGCTGGCCGCCAAGCCACGCGCCGCCTCCGGGGCTGACGGATTGCTCGATGATGGCCACGCTGATGGAGGGGTCCTTGCTGAGCTCGTAGGCGCAGGAGAGACCAGCAGAGCCTGCTCCAACGATGATGACGTCGGTGTCGGCGTAGGTGATCATGTCCGTCATGTAACGGCGAATCATTTCCCGGGAGACGATTGATTCTTTGATGGGTTGGAACTTGAAGGAATTGAGATCATAAGAGGGAGTGTTTAAGGACATGGATATTGAAGATTTGACAGGTGTGAAGCGAGAAGACATTGAAGAAGGTACCTTGTTGTGGAAGAAAGAAGATTTGGGGTTTGAAGAGATGGAGGAGGTTAGGGTTGCAGTGGCCATGGCTGCCATATTGAAATAAGAACTGATCGGAGAAGAAGGAAGAGATAGAGATTGATATTGCTGATGAGTGAAGGAGAAGGGAAAGGGTTTATAAACAGAGGGATTGATACCTATTTGAGTAAAATATCTGAATTAAAAAAATCAGAGAGAGTGAGAGTGTTTAGGTTTGGGAAGTGGAAGATAGAGTTTGAACGGTGGAGAAAGGTGGGGTTTTCACTATCAGTAGTGGAGATATTATGTCAGAAATGGGATATCTTATTGGCTTTTTTGTAGAAGAAACAAGAGGAAGAAAAAAGTAGTGAAAAGAAAGTGAGGAAAAAGGAAGTGTACAGGAGTACCATATATGTACAAAATGAATCAGATGATCAGACTAGGAATATGCCATATATTATATATATGAGTAGCCGAGATCATATATGTAAGATATTTGTCTCTAATTTTCTTTTTGTCAAGGAATTAATCTTCATAATGCTTTAGGATTTTTCTTGTGATTGTCAAATTGGGTGTCTACAGGCTATAGTTATCACATGTCAACCCAAATCGGGCTTCACACCATGTCCAATGAGTCCACCCACCAAATTAGGGCCTTCTGGGCCTATTGGGCTATGAGGATTTCCCAGCATCAGAACCTAAAGGTCTGTTTGTTACCAGGGTTTGGAGGGGAGGGAAATTTTTTGTAAGCTAGATTTTTAAAAATTGAAAAAAGTGGGATTTAAAGTTTTTAATTAATTTTTATTACTCTTTTATCTTAAATTTTCTCTTCATTAAAAATCTATAACCCCACTTCTCCAAATTTTTTTTTTTAAAATCTACCTCACAAAAATTTCCCTTCCCCTCCAAAGCCTGCATACCAAACAGCCACCAAAGGCTTTATAGCCTAATAGTATAGATGATCTGTATAAGTAGGAAGTCATAGGTTCAATCTCACCCTTGTAACTTAGACCGTTAGTGCTTGCCCTTGTAACTCAAAAAAATAAACAAAATAAAAAGAACCTACTTATTTGCATGATTGGATGTCTCTTAACCTCAAGAAAGAAATGAGGTGACAGATTCTAATTGGGACCTTGTATGAGGAGTTTCTATTTGGAAATTATGGACATGGAGGAATCAATATATTTTTCTAATGGTGGATTCCAAAAACAATTGATCCTGCTAATTTCATTCGGCACAACTGGAGAAATTTTGTTCGAGTTCATAATGCTAATACTATAATAAATGTAACAACATCTAAGAGCCCTCCTGTTTGGCATCCCTCTCCGTATGAGTGGGTTAAATTAAATGTTGATGGTACTATATATGACTAACACCAACTCCAAGGTACGTCGCGGCGGAGTGATAAGAGACCACAAAGATTGCTTGATAGCCGGATTCACTCATGCATTTGTATATTTAAAGGGTTAAGAATGTTTGGGATCTAGAGTTTAAGAAAGTTAATCCGATACAAAGAATTTAATTGATATTGCTGCTGACCGACACTATAAAGAAAATATGTAGTTTAGTTAACATGGTATATTCAAAGTTTGATGAAGTTTGAATGGGAACTGCAAGTGCACACAAGAGAGCACAACAAAGTTGCTAATATTTTAGCAAAGAAGGAATTGACACAAACTCCTCTTTATTGGATGTGTGTCATTCTTATTTTAGGACTTTAGTAGATAAAGATTGTATGGGATTGCATTCCCCAAAGTAGTTAGTTTGGCCATATCTTTTGTTCCCAAAAAAAAAAAAAAAAAAATCACTCCCCCATCCTTAATATAAAATATATTTATCTCATTTAATTAGATTAATAAAATTAGTTAATGTAAAATCCAAATTTTATAATAAAAATTTTGCAAGGGTCACCGACAACGTAAAATCTTATTATGAGATAAAATAGAGAATACAATATGATTGAGAGATGATGTTTCTAAAATCTACAAACTAGCGATAAGGAACAAAAGATGAATTGCTAATTAAAAAGTGAAACACAAGTCAATGAAAGTAAAGAAGAGCTTGGAATGAGAAGCAAATACAGAAGATAGATCTGTCAGACCCCCCTTCTCTGGCCTAACTATCCCTATTTATAATACAATATCTGGGATCTGGTGCATTAGTTCCGCTTATTTTGGATCTATCTAAATTTGGTGGGAATCCTTAATCTCACACATCCCGTTTCGGGTTCATCACATCAAAGAGCTTCTTGGACTTAACAAAGCACTCATGAGAAGTGACTGAATATAACTCTGGGCTGTGCTCATTGGGTAACTCTTCTTGAGCTTTCCTCACATGAAATGTCTTGCATATAGACCCAAGTTATTAAAGTATTGTTCCTGTTACCTTGAAAAATTGGATTAATTTGTGTCCCTACATCATGAACTTCATTAGTATTATTTCTAGTTGAAGTGTCATTCCTTACTGATCCTTGATGGTCCGTCGTGCCGAGATTCTCCAACGGTTGCATATGTGGGATCTACGTAGCATTTGAAGGGATGAGGAGTGGGAGTACAATATGATTGAGGGATGGTGTATCAAAGCTTGACAAACTAGTGATGAGGAACAAAAGATGAATCACTAATTAAAAAGTGGAATACAAGACAGTGAAAGTAAAGAAGAGCTTGAAATGTGTGAGCAAATAGAGAAGATAGATCTGTCGGACCACCCCCTGCCCTAACTATCCTATTTATAATACAGCATCTAAGATCTGGTGCGTTAGTTCTGCTTATTTTGAATATGCCCAAATTTGGTGGGGATCCTTTAATCTAGCACGTCCTGTTCTAGGTTTGTCGCATCAAACAGCTTCTTGGACTTGATTAAGTACTCATAAGAACATAACTCTAGATTGTGCTCATTGGATAACACTTTTTGGGCCTTCCTCACATGAAATGTCTTGCGTACAGGCCCAAAGCCATTAAATTGGGTCATGTAGTTAATATGACGTGTATGTTTTAAAATATCCCATCAATCTTCCTTATTCCATCTCCTTCTTTATTATTGTTGATGGGATATCAACAAAAGTAAACTAGAAAAATATTGACAAATATAAAAAAGTCTTATATTTAAGGTATATATTAATTTCCCAAATATGTCTTATATCAAAAATAACATGGAGTGATAATTATCCTTTAGTAAATTTATAAAAACAGAGACGTAATAATTTTTGTTAGAATTGTTGCAATCAAACACATGACCCCCCAAAAAAAAAACTCAGAAACCATCCTTAAAAATCAATCAATGTAAACGTTTACTAAAACTCAAACACATGAACGGTTCTGGGGTCATACTAACATAATTAAGAATTAGTAATATAATTATAGGGAGCAGCATTCGGAGAGGGCACATTAGCATGTGCAAATGCTTAAAGGAATGAATGCGCACATTGCCAATTGATCCATTCACAACGCATACTTAAAAAGATAGTCGACTTTAATCTGTGTAGATTTGAGTTGGAGTGTCTGGATAAGAAACATGCTAATGGTATATGTGTGTTTGTCTGTTTGTTTTTTTTTAAGTTTCTTTATTTTTTTTAAGAAACAAATTAGTGATGTATGAATAATTGGGTTGAATTGGTCAAAGAATTAATTTAAACATTTTGATTTCAATTTTCATGAAGGGGTGGAGTGTGCTTGAGGCCATGTGATCAAGTGTCATAATCCTTTGGGAGAAATCAGATTTCTAATAATTTTTAGGAAAATAATTTTTCTGAAAAAAAAAAAGTCAGAATAATGTCATTTGAAGTATAAAAAAACAAAGTTAAAAAAAAAAAAAAAGAGTTAACCCGTGAACCGGCCATGTTGCACCGGGTCACCTTTGGGTTGACCGGGTCAACCCTGGGCCAGACTGGGTTAGAACAGTACCGGTCTGCTAGCTGAACCGGACCAGCCAGTTAGCCGGTTCGCCGGTTTCCGGTCTGGTTTCATGAACAATAGTCGTAATCCTTTGGGGGAAATCAGATTTCTAATACTCATAGAGAGTCATTAAAATTTAAATTAGTGATCAAATGGCTGTGCCTGCACATGGATAATGCGGTGAAGAAAAGCCAAAACGTAGAGTTATATGTTAATGGCACTGGGTAAAGTGTAGGAGGATGTTGGTTGGTGGCTCATCATCTTAAACTTTGTGCATTTAATTTTAATAACCAGTTTGCTTTATATGTCGCCCTAATCACCTCACTGGGTGGCAACGAAGTATGATTAACTCCTAAAAAGCAGCTTAACCCGCATATCTCTCGCTCTAATCTCTATAAAGCCAATCCATTTTTACTTTCTCGAGAGCACAACTAAAGTCAGTCAGCAGTATCAAAGAACAATTCATGTTACTCTGTTCACCCACACATCATATTGATAATTTGTCAAAGATGCGACCATCCTTTACGGATATAGTTAAATTATTTATTATTTTGGTTTAAAAGCAATATCGGAGTATAATAGTTGGAGTTGAGGAATGGGCACCGCGGAATGCAGCTGTCAAGGATTGGAAGCCAGGTTGGATTACCCATAATACCCCTTGTCGGTTCATTAGTTTATATACATTATTAGTAAACATCCATCCATTTTCTTTTAAACTTGACATATTTAATTTCATATCGTCAAAGTTTTCATGTAACTTGAGATATATCAATATTTTTGAACGGAAATATATCAATATTCACAACAACAACAACATTATTTTATAATTTTAACTTAAAGAAAGTAGAGTTCATCATTTTATAAAATTAGCCACATTTTTATAAATATCATCACGTTGATGATGATGCTGCAGCAGCAGCAAATGGTCTATAAAGAGACACTTCTTTTGATCTTTTTTCATAAGTAATAACTATTATGATGGTGCAAAATGATGTGATAGTTAAAATTAGTTCAACACAATAAATGTTATTACGGGATACTATTCTAATTGTGTAAAATAAAGTGGCAGTTAAAATTATTTAAAAACAATAAATGTTATTTTGAGATATGGGTATGAGTTAAAATTAGTTAATAATATGGGGTAATATTACTACGTTTTAAAACTTCTGAATCACATAGAACTTAAAGAAACTTCTAAGGCAATATTGCTATTCAATAACAACTTTTAAAGCAAATTTACGTCTCAACTAGTAAAGAATGTAATATCCTTTCTGAACATGTCTCTATTTATGAAAACGACATAGAAGGGAGAATGAGTAGAAAATATTATGAAGGATGAGTAATAAATAACTAAGTGAAAGAAAATTAGCGGCATATCTCTCTTGTAAATATAATTCTTGGTGAATGTGCGATAATTAATATTAAGATATATATATTTAATAATGGTAGGAAAAAAGTACTCCCCCGGTCCACAATATGGGGTACTTCTAGAAGGAATATATGATTAATATAAGTCATCTCTAATTTAATTAATATTCTTTTTTATTTTTTGCCCCTATGATTAATACCCACTTTCTAATTTTACCCATTCATTATATCTTCTCTTTCTAAAATAACATTCTCAATAAAATTAAACACATTTTTTAAGAAGGGTAAAAGCGAAAAAATTTACATTTTATGATATATTAAATGATTTAATTATTATTTCTTATTTTCTGTGATATAGTTGAAATGTGATAGGGAGCAGTTTAAATTCCAAGAGATAAAAAAAAATTGTTTATGAAAAAACACATAGAAAATATATATTTGGTAGGCAATGCATGATGAGTGGGTAAATCGGTACATTCCATGCAAATAAATCTGCTACGCTCAAGAAAGCACAACATGCAAATAATTTATAATTCGGAACAAGGAATCGTCGGTATGTGTGAGCTTGGGACCAAAAAGAAACTTGGGGAACAATAGCATACGATGTTACAGCTGGATACTCAGATGCTCTGAGTCATTTTTCAAAGGATTCATAATCCAATCAATCCCCCTCTCATTTAATTCAACACCTCCCTCCTTATCTTCTCTCCCTCACATATCCAATCTCTTTCACTCCAAAATCTTCTCTCTCATCCGCCATGGCCACTCTTCCTCCAAGCTCTGTGATGATCCTTCTCATTGCAACTCTCATGGCCATGGTGGCTTCATCCCAAGCAGACGTTTCCAAAGGATCCTTTGAAGAGAACTTCAGCATAATGTGGTCCAAGGAACATTTCACTACCTCTGAAGATGGCCAGATCTGGTATCTCTCTCTCGACAAAGAAACAGGTAATAATAATTTCACGAACTATATATTTTGGTTATGAAGGTAAACTGTTTGATCAATTGACCATCTGGGCTATGTTTGATCAAACATACCAATGATGAGAATGAGATGTAGGAAAGTGGGTAGTGAAAAAGTTTAAACCTTTTTTATGTTATTGTGATTGTTTGATGAATAACAGGATGTGGGTTCCAAACAAAACAACGCTACAGATTTGGATGGTTCAGCATGAAGCTGAAGCTAGTAGGAGGCGATTCTGCTGGTGTGGTAACAGCTTATTATGTAAGTACTCAAATTCAACCATGCATGAAAATGGCATGTTTCCCAGAGATGTGGTAGATATATGAGACAGGTGAATTGAATTGGATTAAATTTGATGCAGATGTGCAGTGAGAACGGAGCAGGGCCAGAGAGAGACGAGATTGATTTTGAGTTCTTGGGAAACAGAACAGGGCAGCCATATTTGATCCAAACAAACGTGTACAAGAATGGGACCGGAGGCCGTGAAATGAGGCATGTCCTCTGGTTCGATCCCACTGAAGACTACCACACTTACTCTGTTCTTTGGAACGAACACCAGCTGGTGTAAGTTGAGATATTATATCTTATATTGATAATTGATATATTTTTATATATCTTAGAAGTATAAATCTGAGATATTATTAGATTTGATTATGATGGAGTGATTGTGGGATTTTGGGGGTGTGGCAGGTTTTTAGTGGACAGAGTTCCAATAAGAGTGTTCAAGAACAATGGGAAGGCAAACAACTTCTTCCCGAACGAGAAACCGATGTACTTGTTCTCGAGCATTTGGAATGCAGATGACTGGGCAACAAGAGGAGGATTGGAGAAGACGAACTGGAAGCTAGCACCATTTGTGTCATCTTACATGGATTTTAGTGTGGATGCTTGCCAATGGGAAGATCCATACCCAGCTTGTGTGTCCACAACCACTAAAAATTGGTGGGATCAGTACAATGCTTGGCACCTTGATGATGATCAGAAGAAGGACTTTGCTTGGGTACAGAGGAATTTGGTTATTTATGATTATTGCAATGATTCTGAACGATATCCTACTTTGCCTGAGGAGTGCTCTTTGAGCCCCTGGGATTGAAATTCGTTTTCTATTCTTTTAATTTTTCTTTTGGGAAGATCCCGAAAAATACTTTCAAAATTTAAAAATCTTAAATCAATAATTTCCTATTAAACTAAGTTGTCAATTGCTAAATTAAGTACAGTCAATACCTGAACTGTTGTAAGAAACAAAATTGATTTGAGATTTTGATATTTTGAAGGCATTTTTTTTTTCCTGAAAATTTCACATATTCTCACATATTCTCACATTTTGTCTTGAGATTGTAATTGTATGCTGTGAAATAATGTCAAAGTACTGTTTTGGCAATTTATTGATTTAATTGATTCAAATAAATTATGGAGGATGTTCATTAGAATAGCCGCATATAGTTTAATTAAGTTTGTCATCAAATATTTGCTTATTTTAACATGTTATAAGAATGGAGCAACTGTAATGAAACTAAACCCAAACAAAACATCACGGTTCGGTTGACCTCTACAAAATGATGTTGCATAAGGCATATCAACAACCTTAAAGTAGATATAAAAAGTGGAGCAATAGTAATGAACCTAACCAAAACCAAAGTTTTTACTTATACCAAAACCTTAATAACCCTCTTATACCATGTGCTTCAATTAGACTGTTTTTCTTTTTTTTTTCTTTTTAAATTTTTTCCATCACTTCAGTTAGACAAATATGATGAAGGTAAAATTGTACTATATTTACTTCGCTTATATTTGTCCGTTTAGTGACAAGTTTGTATCTTTTGAAAAGTTAATATTATTAGTAAATGACTTTGTAACCGAGTGATATAAGAGTTTCCTTTTAAGTGAGAGGTTGTAAGTCCGAGTTCAATTTCGCTTCCGCTTGTAACCTTGATTACTTCCCATCCCTTTATATAAACAAGTTAACATTATTATACTCTTATTATTATTGGTCTAAAACTGACCTCAAAATGGTCGAAAAGGTTACCATCTTATTGCAACGGGAATGGTAATGCATTTTTCTTCAATTTTGGCTTTGATCTGCGTCTTTTTCCCCCTATCTGGGTCAAATATAAATAAGACACATTCATATTAATATAATAAATAGTTATGTAGTTCGCTATAATTTTTATTGATATAGTTCATTTATTGCTCTATTTTCATAAAGGTATTTTTCAAAGAGATGACATTAAATATTTTTAATACTTTGTAAATGATTCATATTCGATGATAGAGAGAAACAGTTTAAAAAATGTGACTTATATTTGATAACATTTTCTTAAAGAGATAACATTAATATTTTTAATACTTTCTGACTTATATTTGATAATAGGGAAGTATCAAATAAAGTATATCAATACAAATCAAATTATATCGTCCATATGTAATTAGATTAAGCAAGAGATAAATTTTGTGCAACAAAAAAAGAAAGCAAAAGATAAATGCGTTGGATATAGAACGAAAGAAGTCAAATGGCACCTTACAAAATAATAATTTAATGGTATAAATGTTCGTTTGGAATAACTTATTTTTAGATAATAAGTGCTTATAAATCATAATTAACAATATACGAGATAATAATGTGAGATGAGTTTTATCTCGACTTATGTAATAAGGACTTATTATTCAAAAATAAGTGATACCAAACATATACTCAGATTATCAGAGTAGCACTTCGGGTTCGCGTTAGAGCTTCTGTTGAGGGTAATTTTGTCAATTCACTCTTGTTAGAGTTGAAACTTTCTATCAGGATCTGGACCTATCGTTTTACTATGCCATCAAGGTTCTCAAGTTGAAAATCTCGGACTTGGCTTGCGTCCGTTGCCCCAGCGTCAGCTGTCGGTTCTTTTTTCTCAAACTACACCGTTTTGCTTAGTTTTGAGATAATAAAATGTTGGCTGATCTCTCTCTCTCTCTTTTTAAATGGTGTCTAGTATTTTGAAGTATTTTTCTGGATTTATCTAGTATCTTAAAATATTTTTTAAGTAACGTGCGCTATCCTAAAATAATTTTTAGTGCTTTTAACCCCTTAAAATATTTTTTTTAGTTATACTCAGTCTGTTAGTAGACTGATTATAATTTTACCTTTACTGTATTTTTCAGTTTTAAAAATTACTTTAAATATTTTTTTGGTGCTGATTTATTGATTTCCACCCACTCTAAAATATTTTAAAGTAATTTTTAAAACTGAAAAATACAGTAAAGGTAAAATTATAATCAGTTTGCTAACAGACTGAGTATAACTAAAAAAAATATTTTAAGGGGTTAAAAGCACTAAAAATTATTTTAGGATAGCGCACGTTACTTAAAAAATATTTTAAGATACTAGATAAATCCAAAAAAATATTTTAAAATACTAGACACCATTTAAAAGAGAGAGAGAGAGAGATCAGCCGACATTTTATCTCAAAACTACACCAAAACGGTGTAGTTTGTGGGAAAAGGACCGGCAGCGGACGCTGAGGCAGCGGACGCAAGCCAAGTCCGAAAATCTCAACTTCGCATTGCTTAAACGACATTATTCATCCGAAGGGGCGATAGGTTAGGGTTCTGGCTAGGGAGTCATCGAATCGATAATTGACCCTGCAATTTTGTTATCGGGAATTAGAACCACTAGCGATCGCCATGGTCTGCGAGAAGTGTAAGTTCCTCGCCTTTTGTTGTAATTTGTGGTTTGACTGGAATTTCTTTTGGTGAAATTTTATGAAAATCTGCGGGGCAAAGGGGAAATGGTGCTGTTTTCTGTATTCCGATTGCAATATTTTGCTTTCAGGTGAGAAGAAATTAGCGAAGGTGATAGTACCAGATAAGTGGAAAGAAGGCGCTAGCAATACTACTGAGGGTGGTGGCCGCAAGATCAACGAGAACAAGCTTCTCTCGAAGAAGAACAGGTACGTGTAGATTCAAGTTTATATTTTTTATTTTTCCTTTCCTTTTCATATCGGGCATGCTTGGGCTCTTTGATGATATTACTTTTAATGATTAGTTGATAAGTTCTAAGTGATATATATGCGCCCAAATTAAGTTTGTTTTATGAAAAATGGTCTTCGCTATGCAATATGATCTTCCGGTTGTGTTTATGAATTCGTGCTATGACAGACACTATTCTATAACAAATGCTGTCATGAATTTTACCACATAATATGGCTGTGAGTGTTACTTGTAAGCGCCTATAATTCAATTATACTTTATTTTATCAACCATGTTGCAGATTTGCAAATGTGACTCCTAGAGAGGGAGCAATTTCTAAGTTGTGGGAAGAATTGAAGTTATGACCCCTGCTTCTTTCTTCTCTCGTTTCTATTGGGATATTGCGATTTTACATATGCGCTTGTAATGTCTCTAACATCCAACGCGCCAACTGATTATATACCACAACAATTTCTAGTTAGTAGTTACTAGTCGAAGTACTAGTGTGCAGTTTCGTTGAAGTTTTATATTATTACAGGTGTCTAGAATCCGGCCCCCTTTTTCTCCAGGCTGGTCACTTGCATCTGACCCATTAAATTGAATTTTTTTATTTTTGAATATGAACAATTTTTTAATGTGGCCCTTGGAATATTTTTATATTGGTGGCTGGTTCAAAATATTTTAAGACCATAAAAATGAATAATTTCAGCTTCTCATATTCCATCTCGTTTATAGAAGTCAATAATTTACCAGTTATACAAGTTGATGCTTACTGTAAGCTTAGTAATTGTTCAAAAAGTATGGACGACATGCAATGTGACTCAATCAAATCAAAATATTATGAATTACTAGTGGTTCAAAATTTATGAATTTGAGACTAACCTGTGGCTTGTTATAATTCCATCTCATGTTTAGATGTCAATAGTTTGTTAGTTATTTTATTGTTTAAAATGTGGTTGCAGGACATGAAACATGGCACCTTGGATATATCTGTGATTTAAAATACTCTAGGACATACTAGACTGACCACTTTCGTACTGCTGCTTATAATCCACTTTGTGCCTAGAAGCCAATAATATACCCATTGTATTTTTTTCTGTTTTTGTTTAAAAGGTGTGTACAATGTACATTGCACAGAACAAAGGACTTGAGAAATGACATGGTTGAAGTGTCACTCCTTGCCTAATCTAAAACGTAGTACATGACTCAGTCTGTTTCTTTGAAGCATCTATGCTTTGTAGGTTCTTGTTTTGCTGAGGCTTATTATTTCTTGAAAACGTGAAAGATTGGCTTTGTTTGGTGCATAAGGTGATAAATAGATTAGCGTATACTCTAGGATGAAGCAAGTGTAGTTTCCTTTGTAAATCTGTCTGCATTAAATATCTCCTGGCAGAATGCTGGTGAGATGGTGGCGTTCTCTCATTTTGTTTATGAATTGATTAGGCTTAATGTTTAGATCATGAATCTTCTGTAAATTTATTCTTGCATTGAGTTGCTTGCAGATGGACCCCTTATATAAACACAAAGTGCATTATTTTGTTTATGAATTGGTTAGGCTTGCATGTTTGGACCATGAATCTTCTGAAAACTTGTACTTGCATTAATTTTCTTGCAGATGGACCCCTTATGGAAACACCAAGTGCATTATTTGCAAGCAGCAGGTGCATCAGGATGCCAAGTATTGCCATACCTGTGCTTACTCTAAAGGTACAACAACTTGTTTTGGAAATGTTCTGCGACTTGAGAAATTTTCACATTCCAGTAACAATATTGAAATCGGGATTTGTGTTGTATTTCAGGAGTTTGTGCTATGTGTGGAAAGCAAGTTCTTGACACCAAGTTTTACAAACAAAGCAATGTATAGTGGACACCGGTTGTGTGCAAGATGCCACATCATCGTTTAGGTGCATAATAGCTCCATCTTTCTGGACAGTTGTGTAGCTGATACTGATGATATCTATGTAACTGAAGCTGTAAAGAACAAAAGCAGCAATTTGCCCTTTGTATAACCTGAAAGGCCATAACTTACACCTTTTGTAATATTATTCTTTGCAATTCAATCTTTTACGATGAAAGTATTCAGTGATGGACAACCATGCTCTTTTCTTTGGATGCTTCAATGATAACTGAGAGTCTGAGACTATACGTATATAGTGAAAGTAGTTGGTTGATCCAAATTTCTTGGTCACTCTAGGTTAGGGTTCTTTGGGGGGTGCTCCTTTGTTCCTCTGCTTATGCCAACCAAATATTGTTTGCATGTTCTCGTCAAACCATTAACAGCCCTTTCTGATTCATGGTTATTTCATGTTTTTCTTTTGGGTTGTGTGAGGTTAAGCTGCACGCCTGCACCAAGCAATCCTGTTCTTATATCATATACCAGATTGATTCCTCAAAATATATCTTTTATTTGGTATTAACCTTTGGGGTTTTTGGAATGCAATTGACATTTTTTTCAAGTGAAAACTGTACTCTATAAACTCGAAAAAGAGATACAAAAGCAAACAAACTATCCTCCGTCACCTTCCTCCTAAAAAATTTACTTAGGTGGAGGATGATCAAGGGCGAAAAACTACCTACAAAACCGTGAGTATCAGCTACCTGATCAGCTTGAGTTTTTGGCTCCCATGGGCCTTAGTACATAATTAACCCGACCTACCAATTCATATGAAAAAGTAATCTAGCCTCCTGAACTAAAGCAATTGACTTTTGAAAGAAGTACCTGCAACCCAAATTGTTAGGCTTATTAGAAAAAATTATAGATGTATGAATTAAAAAATAGTAAATTTAGTATTTAATTTTTCTAAATTATGGATATAATTGGGAAACCATAATTTTTTGTATTAAAAATTAATTAAATAAGCATAAGCAATAATATATTTGATAATAAATAAATAATGAAAGAGAACTTTATTCTCAGGTTTAAAATTTTATTAAATAACTAGTTAAAAATAATAAAAAAATTTTAAAAAAAAATGTCACGATTTTTTTTTTAATTAAAAAAAGGCTATGGCCTTTCAATGTGTTTGGATGGCCATGATTTGATCAAATTCAATGTGCTGAAGGGTCAAGATTCTAGGGTTTCCGAAAACTTCCTATAAAACGGGATCTTGAGCCTTCCTGCTCGGCCTTCGATTTCGTGAGATCGATTCTGCTGTCTCTTAATCTTCGATCTCAAACAAATCCTAGTGCCCTGATCTTTGTAGTTTTAATAGTCTTCTTTCATTTTTCCGGTCACAAGAAGGCAAATTATTTGGTATATGTTACCTTTGTTCCTCCGAACTTGCCCACAAATCAATTTCACTCTTTGCTCCTTCTTTGCAAATATTTAAGAGCTCTTTTAGAATAATTGATTTTGAATCCTTAGATTCATGATGTGAATGAAGGCTACATGTACCAAGGGAAGGGAAAAATCGAATTGAGTGCCCTTGTTCTTGAATGTGCCATAGCGGCTGTAGCCAAATCAAACCGATCTAAGAAGCTAACTGGCCGGTTATTGTGAGATCTTTCTTGGATCTCTGTCGATATATCTGCTTACCGAGCTTCTCACATTTTCCTTTTCTTCGTCCTTTTTTCATTATTAGTATTGTGAATGAACCCTTTTTATGGTATGTTTTTAATGTTGGTCTTGTGATTATGAGAAGGGGAGAAGAGGAAAATGGCGTATGAGTTGGCTTTTTCAGAGACCCTTCTCTGAGATCAAAAGCTTTTGATTTTTCAAAAGGGTCACCTTCCGTGCAATCTGCTTTGATTTTCCGGTGGCTTGCGTCTATCGGTGACTACAACCTTCTTATTTGACATAATAATTATTTGAATTTGAATGTTTCGGAAATTGTGTAATTTCTTCAAGTTGAGGAACTGAGTGCTGCATATCTGCCCTGTTCTTGAGTACGGCTCATCATGTTTGGATTTGAGAAGCTCCGTTTGACGAAGTTTTTTTCTTTTTATTGTTTAGAAATCTCAAGCTATGGGTTCAAACTTTAGTCGTTTAGGCTTTTGGAGAATACTTTGGGCAGAAAAAATAAAAAAAGTGATTTGGCATAACAGATTTTAGAGAATAATTTTTAAAAGGGTAAAATAATAATGTATGGAAAAATTATGGTTTTAAACCTCAAATCATGATTTCACTGTGTGTTTGAATTAGTTTTTAAAGAATAATTTTTATGATTTATGAGGTAAGTATGTTAGAGGAGTCTTATATCGATTTGTAGAAAAGAGTTTTTAAAACTACGGTTTGAGGGTAATAGTGTTTGGGTAACTTAACTAAAAAAAACTGCAGTTTGAGGGTAATAGTATTTGGGTAACTTAACTAAAATCATGACCTTAAAGCAAAAAGTGTTTCTGTATTTTTTTTTTCAAGTGTTTGGAGAAATTTTTTTAAAATCATAATTTTGTTTTAAGAAACACTTTTTTTTTTTTTTGCCCCAACTAACTAAATGACAAGAGCCATGCAATTAGAAATTGTGGTTACATGATGAGGGAGGTCTCTCTCTCCGAAAACTAATAAAAGAGAATTACCCAATGCAAAACAGGGGAAAATGGAAGGCAAACAGGGGAAGATGAGAGCAGTATCAAGAAAATTTGTATAAAACCACAAAATGAAAAAGATAAAATGAAATTCATGACCACTAGTGCACGAGCCCTTTAATTGGAAGCCGTAAATGATGATGATATCATATGGACAATAGAACTGATGACAATGGAATTAATGATGTCATTGATGTGCTATGCCATTTACCTGGACTGAGTCTCGGCTTTGGAGTAGCGTTTTACACTTGTTTAATTTGAAAAAGGGTAAAGGAGCAAAAATGCCCATATACATTTACACTTGGAGCACCTAACACTATGTACAAATTAAAGGTTCACAAATGCCTATTGAATCAGAAATTTGTTGCAAAAATGCTACAGCCGTTTAAAGAAGCGAACGTTGACTGGGTTTTGAAAAAAAACCGATTAAAGATGCTGACGTGGCCACCGAGTTGGCAAAGGCTGTGTGGGTATTGTTGTATATGAACACTGTTTTACAAACACCTAAGCATACGAATTGGGAACAGGAAAATAGAGTCCTGAAACATAATTGTGGGCGAAAGTGAGGGAACGCAATCATGAGCCGTCGAGCAAGGGCGAATCGCAATAGGGAGGAAGGGAAAATGAAGCAAGTACGGAATTGAGGGAATATAGTGTGAGAGAGTGGGAAATCGAGAAAGTGACAGTAAGCTAAAAGATCGAAAGTGGACAACGCCATGTGAAGGGAATCTAATCGGGACAAGGAGCGGAGGGACCACTCGAACAGGTAAGCTTGGAAAGATTCTGTTTTTTCTTAAGTGTGTATAGTGAAATGGCATCAAAGCCCTCGGTTAATTTACTGTCTATTTTGTCGCAGACCATGGCATCAAATGGAGAGAGTTACGGTGATGTGAAACAGCAAATAGTGGAGGAGAAGAAATTGACAGCACAGATAAGGTAAGCGAAATTTCCCTGTTCACACTTGAGAGATGGGAAAATGCGAATGAAAATGTGGACGTTGGTCACAACTCTGTAGTTAAGAATGACAATGCTGTCGGATGTAGAAGGGAAAATGAACCTCAAAGTGAGTTAATGTTACAAGAGAGAGTGCAAAATGAAACAAATTTTATAGGTGAGGGACAAGAAGTAATAGAGGACATAGAAGTGTTAGATGGGTTAGATGATATAGATGTAGACGATGACTTGAATGTTGAAACTGGGAACCCAATACGTGTTTGTGTTACTGAGCATGTACTTCATGGATCACAGTATTGTGATAGTGAGGATGGGAGCTACATGGGTGATAGTAATAGCTCTGACACTGTGGAGAGTGTTGAATCAGATTATGAATTATACTATAGTAGTGAGAGTGAGGATGATAAGGATGATTTGGCCGCAAATAATGATGATGGGGCTTTAGAAGAAGTAAGAGGGGATGGTGATGTGGAGGAGTGGAGTAAAAGGCCCTTCTTCATGGTGGGTATGACTTATGTAGACAAATTAGAGCTAAAAAGGGCCTTGGACAGATATGCAATTAGTAAAGGGGTTAAGCTAAAAATAGCAAAGAGTGATAAAAGATTGATAAAAGCAGTGTGCGAAGAGGGTTGCCCTTTTGTTTTATATGCTTCAAGGGATGGACAACAAGTGGGGTATATGATAAAGACATTGGATTTAAGGCATAGATGTGCTAGGGTGTATGAAAACCCAAGGGCATCGGTTCGCTGGCTAGCTGAAAAATTTAAGGATAAGGTTCAAGAAAATCCTGAGTATAAGGTTAGTGAGATGAAGACAGAGGTGCAACGTGAACTAAATGTCAATGTGAGTATATACAAGTGCAAGAGAGCAAAGAGGAGGATAATGCAAGAGATGGAAGGGGGTTTTAAAGACGAGTTTGCAAAGTTGGAGGCTTATTGCAATGAACTGAGGATCTCAAATCCTGGCTCAGATGTGAGCGTGGAGGTCAGCAATGAGGCACTTGAGCAAGGCGTAAGGGTCTTTAGAAGGATGTATGTTTGTTACCATGCTTCGAAGGTACTTTAAATTACAAGTTGCATCATTTTCAATTTAAAGTTCACTGTTTAATGTATATATTGTGCTTACTACCATCGTGTTGTTCTCATTGACACAGGTTGGGTGGAAAGAAGGGTGCAGGCCATTGATTGGAGTTGATGGCACATTTCTTAAAGGCAAGACAAGAGGCATATTGCTTACCGCCGTAGGTGTAGATGCCAATGATTGTTTGTATCCATTGGCATTTGCTTTAGTTGGAAAGGAAAATGGTGTTAACTGGGGGTGGTTTCTTCAATGGTTGCGGATCTCTTTGGACCTACGAGATGGATCTACTGTTACCATCATGTCAGATATGCAGAAGGTAATAAATCATGTAGTTCATCAGTCATTGATGTGTTAGTTATTGTTCATGATAAAATCATGTAGTTCATTTTGGCTTGTTGTATTTTTGGATTACTGTCAGGGATTAGCTCAGGTCATGACTGATGTGTTGCCTGAGGTCGAGCATAAACTCTGTGCAAGACATATTTATGCGAACTGGAGTAAAAAATGGAGGGGAAATGAGTTGAAGAAGAAATTTTTTTCTTGTGCATGGAGCACATTCAAGGAAGAGTTTACTGACAACCTAAAGTCGCTTGAGGCATCAGTAAAGATGCGGCCACTGCGGCATTGACTTACAATCCAACGAAGTGGGTAAGAGCGTTCTTTACAACTAGATGTAAGTGTTGGATGGTAGATAACAACATTAGTGAGAGTTTAAACTCATGGATTCATGAGTATAGATTCCTGCCTGTCATTAGTATGTTTGATGGCATTAGGGCAAAGATGATGGGTAGATGGGCTGAAAGTGCAAATCATGTTTCTAAGTGGAAGAGTGATTACAGCCCGAGGTGTATGGAGTTGTTTGAGTCAAATAGGTTCTTAGCAGTTCAATGTAGAGTGATTTTCAATGGTGATGAGGGTTATGAGGTAAGTGAGAGACAAGATAGACATATTGTATGTATTAGTAGGGGCATGTGTACGTGTCGGGCATGGGATTTAACTGGTATCCCTTGCCAACATGCAATATGCGCAATGTACCATGCAAAAATAGATCCCACCACACACATCTCTCACTACTACCATAAGGAGACTTATTTAGCTAGTTACATGAAGAAGCTTGAACCAGTAAGGGGTAAGCAATTTTGGGACACACAAACGTTCCTTCCAATGTTGCCTCCACCTGTTGTTACCCTACCTGGGAGACCCCCGAAGAAGAGAAAGCGGACTGAAGAAGCTGAAAGAAGGAAGAAGAGAGCAGTGTTTGTCCAAACACAGGAAGAGTGCCATGAACCAGACAAATTAAGCAAACGAGGTCGCATACTGAGGTGCAGTCACTGCAGAAAAGAGGGCCACTATAGATCCACATGCAAAGAGGTAATTTATCCTTCTGCTTTCTTTATATTTCTAGACTGTTTTTCTGTTTACTAATATTTTGTTTTTTAGGCACCTTCATCAAGCCAAAGTGAACGAACACGTAAGAAAAGTAAGAAAAGTGCACAACCTCCTATTTCACATAGTCAACTTCAAACTGTTATGAGTGCCCAGCCACCCACTCCCTCACAACCATCCCAATCTACCCCAAGGGTTACACCCGTGTACAAGGCAAGAAATGAATGTGGCATGGGGATACGGTTTAATGAGCAAACCGGGAGATGTGTGTTCAATGTGAGTATATGCAAGATATTGATTGACTGATAAAACATATAATTCCTGATTGCAATGCTTAATTAGGTTCTTTATGCATAAATATTCAGAATATTGCCATACATGCATAATTCAGAAGCATCGAATGATTTTCTCCTTAAATCACCTGTTATATTTTATGCCTTTCGTTATTTGGTAAAGCAAAGTATTTGCTCTAGTAGATTTGCTCTAGTAGATTTGCATAATTCTGACTTTTGTATGCTCTTTGCTAAAGTTATGTTGATTTTGGGTTTATACAAGGCAGTAGATTTTATTTATGAGTGTGCATTGATTTGCTCTAGTAGGTTAAAACTCATTGTATAAAGCATGTATATTCTCATTTTGCTCGTGTGTTATCAGGACAGTCTTTCTTCTCATGTATATTCGCATGGATGTACTTTTCCTTCTCTTGAAAGGCATCTGTAGGGCATGGTTTAATTGGAAAGGCATTTGGCTCATTTTTCCTACAGATAGTTGTTCGGACGAAAAAGGATCATTTGTAAGTCAATGATACTAAACTGGAAAGGGACAAAAGGGAAAAACAATAACAATTCTCAAATCTCAGTCAATTTAGTAACTACGGGGTAATGAATATTATTGCCCAGTAAATGCACAATAACGTGATTGGCCTCTTTAAAAAGCCTTAACAGCTTCTTTCCCTTCTCAGTTGACTGAGGATATTTTTTTTTATACCCTTTAAATCGTCCTTACTTTCTGTCCTCTTATTACAGTGTGACGGCACCTTTGACTAAACTAAAAACTCTGTCTGGAATCAGAAAAGGATTAAGGGGGATCACATGTATCCTTTTGTCCTATTTATTGTTGCAACTTGCAAGGTGTTAATGTAATATTTTTCAGGTTTGCACAATGTCCTGTGACTTAATTCATGTTTTCAGTCCTATCCATTACTTTTGGTGAGTCTCTACGTTTATAGTAGCATTTGATGAGGAAGTTTCCATGTAATATTTAAGTGTTAATGATGATACCATCTTTGGTTGGTCTCTGTGAATGACTGCATTTTGAAATTACCTATGCATCATGCCATACTGATTTCTGTATTATACTTTGCAATATATGAAATTGATTATTTTAATTTCTGCAATATATGAAAAAAACAAGTTTAGAGATTATGAAATTGATTATTTTAATTTCTGCAGCCTGGATTAAGGTCAGAGATTGTTATTGACCATGGGACTGCTGAGGAATATTTTCTACATTATACCGACCCACAGACCAAGTTCCCAATCCCTAATGAGAGACAAATGCAAAAGTCTAGGGGTGAAAGTTCAATAGGTGCTGAGGGATCTCGACAGATCGAATTCACATCTGAATTACCAAATCAAGGGCCAATTCAAAGGAATCTCACATGACAATATAACCACAAAACTCCAAGTGTCTTTTGTATGTCATAATGGGCACTTCTGTATTTTGTATTTTTGTTCCTTTTTGTCGCCATTTTCAACAAGGCTTGTTGTCACTGTTATCGTCTTCATTTGCAAAAAATTACTGTCATCATGTTCATTACAAAAAAAAAAAAAAAAGAACAGCAGATAAAGGCTTTCTCTCACTGTTATTGTGCTCATTTGCAGAAAAATCTGTCATCGTGTTCATTCCAGGAAAAAACATAACAACGGATAAATGCTTGCTGTCACTGTTATCGTGCTAATTTGCAGAAAAATACTGTTTTCGTGTTCATTTGCAGAAAAAATAAACAGAACACTGGATAAATGCTTCCTTGTCGCTTCGATAATCAATCTATGCCTCAATCATGTTACCAGGTTATAGTTTGGACAGCCATAAAACCTTCTCCCAGGATTCCCTCGCGTCCATGCCGTCCAACGGGGGGCCACGAATCCGTGATGGCAGTACCGCCGTGGCCCCTCGTATTCGTCTTCGCGACTTGGTTGCCTCACTAACGCCACCCGTCTTCTGCTTCTTCCAGATGTTGAAGATGATGATGAAGCCATTTCCTTCCTCTCCTTAAGTTTCGATTCTCTCCTCTCCTTCTTCTTCGCCTTTAATTCTTCCCGTCGCACTTGGATCTTGCCTTTAATGGAGCTCGCAACACGGACGGATGTCAAAACACAGATGGAGGCGTGGCCTTTAACTCCATCAACTACACCATTCATCAATCTCACCTGCCACGTGAAGCTCTGACTCACCAATTGCTACCAGTTTTCTCAACTATTAGACGGACGTTAGCTTCTTTAAACGGCTGTAGCATTTTTGCAACAAATTTCTGATCCAATAGGCATTTGTGAACCTTTAATTTATACATGGTGTTAGGTGCTCCAAGTGTAAATGTACATGGGCATTTTTGCTCCTTTGCCCTTTGAAAAAAGGAAAAAAAACAAAAACACTATTACGAGAAACCAAGGGACATGGTTAGGTGGAGAGAAACCAATATGTCGTGGACCCGAACTAGATCTGCAAATGCTTTTTAGAATACTATTTATAATTTGGGGGAAATAGGGATGGTATAATTTCTTCTTCTTCTTTTTTTTTTTGGTATTGTTTACTCCCTCTCATCCTTAATATATATTTTTTTAAATATAAGATATAATTTTTATATTAATCAATTTTTTTTTAATTTACCTATGTTAATAATCCCTTAATAATGATTAAGTCAAGAGAATGATGAGATTATTTATTTGTTTCAAAAAGAGTTAATGTGCAAATCCGCCAACGGAATGGATTCCGTCGCTAATAATAGCGTGACAAACAAATTTCCAACGGAATTTAGATGCCGTCACAAATTTTCAACAGAATTTCCGGTGGAATTAATTTTGTCACAAATTTCTGATGAAATACAGTTCAGTCGGAAATTCCCTCGCAATTTGCAAATTCAGTCGCAAACTTATTTATGTTTTAAATTTTAAAAAGCCAATTGGCAACTCCGGCGCCCTCCACCTTGTTGGCCCTCCTTTAATTCGAACCCACAACATTGTCAGTACGCGCGCGATGCCTTATTGGATGGGCTCGACTGCTTTGGTGTTTTATTATTACACAATTATATATATAGTCTTATTATATATTCAATTATTTATAAATATATATTTTTTTCTTATATATAAATGTAATAATAATATAAAATAATTTTATATGTTCTTATAATTTTTAATATAAATTAACTTCAAATTAAAAAATTTTACATCTTAAATAAATTTCATATGACTATATTTTTGTCTAATTTCTAAATTTAACTTTTTTATAAACATTAATTTATAACTAATAAATAATTATTAACTAATATTAATTAATAAATAATAAATTTTATTTTTTATAAATAAATTTTTATATGACCATTTTACCGCTACAGAGACCAAAACCTATAATTAGAATTTAAAAATAATTTTAAAATATTAATTATTAACTAATAAATTTTAAAATGAACATATCCTAAAATGTATTTGATAGGCTTTTTTTTTTTTTTTGATACTGAAAAAGTTTAGGTAGGTTCGGCATTAGTCCTCTATCAAGGTTAGGGCACAGCCCCAGGGCTCTTCTAGCATTTACAAGGGACTTACGAAATCGCCTACTAATGAGATCTTCCCATCAGTCAGAGGGTTCGAACATACTCCCTTATGATCGGAGTGACAAAACCTTAACCAACTATGTCAAACCTTGTTGGCTATTTGATAGGCTTTTGAATTTAGACAGATCCAGCGCTCCCTCTTGCATGGACTTGGGCTTGCTTTGATGATGTGTACCCTTATGTGGACTTTCATTAAGGAACATGCTTTCAAGCATACTTTTCCCGACATGAAAATCATACTATCATTGCATCATACTTGTCATAAAATAATTCACAAATCATAAAAACATTATTGATATCATTGGGCATCCTTAAAACATCTTTATTACCTTATATTTACATCTCAAAAATACTTACCAAACGTTCATGGAACTTATTCTTTAATCTTTCTCATGGTCATCACATAATTTCCCAATCACCTTGGGAATCTACCCTCTCATTTTTCATGCATTTTCTCCTTTTAGATCATAGTACCAATGGTGGTTAGGTAAGGAGAGGTGTGATTCGATAGGAAGAATCTTAGTAGTTTCGAATCCATCTCATAAACTCAGCATGCATTCTTCTAAAACAATTGTCATGAACTTTAAATCGTATAAGATCACATCATATATATCATACTCATGGTCATAGGTATAAATGAATAAGTGATCACATATTCAAAGCATCATCATATAACCTGGCAATCAAGGCATACAATACATGCAATGACAAGCTTAGGTTAAGATGACAAATTATTTTTTGTGTAGATAACTTCAGGATCTGTTGTGTACTATTTATGTGAATAGCTTTGGGATCCACAATAATTTTGGTATAAAAATTCCTTTGAATGTAGATAACTTATGTGATCCACTTTGGTTCTCATCACAATGATCTCCTATTTCACATCTCAGTGATGGGATCTAAACTATTTAAATTTAATTTGAACAGTTTAAATTTAAGATTTTTAATTTGTGATTTTTTAAATAATGAATTCATTTTTATAAGAAGTGAGTTATAAGATTGTCTTTATTTTAAATTTTACACATATTAAAATAAAAATTTAATTAAAATATAAAAACAAAATTAAATGAGAACTGTTCAAAATCAATCAAATAGTGTAGATTTTTTATTAGTACATTTATGCATGATCCAATAATCACGACCAGCACCCAACGAACCATATCCCACTATTAATACAGCATGATTAACATTACAAGAACCAATGCCTAAGCAATCTTCCCCATTAAAGATTCTGATAAGTAAAATATTTACATATTTATTTTTCCTTATATGATGATTTTATGGACGATATTTGAGCTTAATATAATATATTTGAGTGTAAAATAAATAGTATTTAAAAAATAAAGAAAAATATATATATAAAAAAAAGTCAGTATTGTAGCGTTGGTCACTATTCATGACGGAATCACTGTAGCAGGACGTTACTGTAGCGGACGGAATCACTGTAGCAACAAGAAAAAAACACATAAATCCGCCGACAGGATATCATTCACTACTGTAGCATCGTGGAAAAAATTGACAAAACATTGTAGCATCAAGGAAAAAAATGACACGATACTGCCTATAAATACAAAGCATCAGGCACAGATTCAGAGGAGGGTGGAGATATTTTCTTTGACAAGGAGATACTTAATTGATCATTCACACTCGTAACAGATTGATCATTACTTGATTACGACAGTGTACACTTGCACTATTTAATTGATCATTTACTGTCGTAACAGATTCCCTGACAATGTGTCTTGTTCGAAGGCATAGACAGAGCTGTTAGGTAATGAAAATATGACTTGCACTCTTGTTGGATTGAAAATGCGTGATTGCATATAGGGAAACACTAACAGCTTGCTTGAAAACAAAACAACGAAGATAACTTTCAGATATAGGTTTGGGACGCCAATACTTATAGCCATCAATAGTAGTAATCTTCTTTTGTTCCTGCATCAAAATGCAATAAAAATAAGCGTAAAATCAGAATTAAAAAATGCTTATATTTAGGCTACTCAATTAAATGACACAAATCTAAAAACTAACCAGTTTGGAATTGCTTGCATCGTTCTTAGCTGTATATAGATAATCCACTTCTGAGGTGATACCACCATTCTTCATGACATGTTTAAACGCATCACCATACCACCCTCCTTCGCCGCCGTAATTATTCTTATCGCAAGATACAAGTTGTTGTTCAGATAGAACCAGAAGCCATTGTATGATCCTATTTGGTTTATTCGTTCTATTGCTCCAGTTTTAGAGAATACCCAGCAACCGCCTATAAACATGAATTTGTGTGCTATATATTAATCATATGTATGTGCTATGATTAGTTTATAATTAAAACATAGTGAATTCAAACTTACCACATCACCCTGGTCTTTCACATAAGTCACCGCTCCTTTGGTCCTCCAATCCCAAGAAGAGGGTGCATTAGGATAGGATGCATCGTTTAATATCATTTTGCTGTAGTTGCTTTCCATTAAGTGTTCTTCTGTCTCATGTAAGTAGATGTTGCTGAACTCTTCATAACTCATAGCCGAAAACTTGTTCAAACCTAAACTACAGTCGTTGGGTGACTTTCTTTTTGAATTTTTGTCTCTGGTATACTTCAAATTGGTTTTTTTTTTTTTAATATCATAATGGCCAATTACAAATTAGATTTTACAAAAGACTTAACCCGGAAAATAAATGTCCATATAAACAGTACAACCCGGGTGTGGTATTGATAACAACACCGAATCAGCTTGCAACTGATGGGCTTCCCTGGCTAAGAAACAAGCACACCTGATAGCATCACGGGACACATAATGAAACTCAATGTCCCAATCGGAGTATAATAAATCCCTAACTGCACTGATCTCTGGTCTTAATGGATGACTCTAACCCCCCTCTCATAATCAGATGATAGGCCTCAAGAAAATCTGTGTAAGCAACAATCTTAGTTTGTCAGAAGTGAACTTCAAATTGGTTTTGAAAATATGATATCTAGCCATCTCCTCTTCTAGAGTTTAGTATTCTCGTTCAGTTTCCTTCTTCCTCATTTGGAATAGATGGAAGACTTGTTTGTCAGAAGTGAACTTGTCTAGATCTAGATTTGAAATGGAATACTCATAAGGCACAATTGAAGCATGCCAAACTGAGAAAAGGATGAGCAAATTGGGCACTAGAAGGTGATTGATGTAAAGCCTTTGGATTGTGGTTGTTGCATAGCATGGTTCCATATATTTAGAGAGCCACTGTCCCTAAAATCAGAGATGAAATATATTTAAAACAAATTACATTTGCCAGCTTGTCATGCGAAAAACAAATAGAGTTTGATTAAAAAAAACTCCTTATATTATATTGATTTAAAACATGTACGACAGAAAATTTAAAATGTTCATTTTTGTTATATCCAAACTCTTATAACTATGTTCTCTAAATCCAGGGTAAAATGGATAATCTGAGAATTAGTAGTCTCCAAGACGTAATTAATTTCCCATTATTTAAGTCCTAGACATTTAAAACAAAAAAGTGTTTACGAAAAAATATTAAGTATATTTCCTATCAATTTAAAATTATGCAATTAATGTAGCACAGTAACGTCCACCCTTTATTCTCTTGAGCTGAGAGAGTCTGAGTTTTGGAGAAATGATACTAAAGTTTTAAGATATAAATTTAATTTTATATAACAGAAAAATTTAGATGAGTTGGATTCTAAGACTCACAAGTTAGGTTCAAAAATTTTTTGCTAACAAAATTAGTTGAAAATATTGGTTCAAACAGGTATAAATATGGAATCTTATATGCAAATAAATGGGACTAAGTCACTGAGATATAAATTCTAAATTCCTATTTGCAAATTAGATCAAATATTCGATTATTTACAATCATCTAAATTAATATTTGTTACAAATTGTAACAATCCGGAAATTTGAGAACTCTTAAAATCAACAATAATTAATTATTTGATCATGTAAATTAAAAAAAAAAAGAAAGAGAGAAAAAGAAGAAATTGTCATAGTCCTATAATTAGAATCATTATTTCACTCTTAATAGCTATTTTAATTATTTGTGTTAATTATGTTTCAAAAAAAAGTGAATGGTAATTTAGTGGAATTTGTGTTGATGTTCATCTTTGTGCCTTGGATTAGAATCCTCACTATCATAACGGATAATTTTATATATTTTTTTTGGGTGCCTTGGGAGATTACTATAAAGATTTTCTTCTTTATTGCGGCAACAAAAAAATGAAGAAAGAAAGAAACAAAAGTCATTAGATTTTGTATATGCTCCACCGACCTGCGTTTTCTCTGGGGTGCGATGAACATTGAGGGAAGGGGGGAAGAAATTACTTGAGGCTCTCTCACGGATTGGATTTCTTGCCCTCAACGCTGAAGGTCTCGCCAGATTCGTGCTCATTCCCTTTCCTTTTGTTCTTTCTCCTTGCTGACGGTGTGTCTGCGATTCTGCAACGTCAATCTGTTTCACTCTTCTCTGTTTTGGTGGTTTAGGAGTGAGCCGAGCTTCATCTCTTCTATTTTTCTGATACTAAACATATTCCCTTGTTCTGGTTTGTGACTGCTGTATCAATCGTCCAGGTCTTCTTCTTCCTTTGTTTGATGAAGTGTCGTTGTGAGTGGGTGTATGGAAGGCTTCAAAATTTCCGTCTGATATGTGATTTTGTGTAGTATATTCAAAGATCCTCCTTTTCCTCTATTTTTAGAATGCTGCGATCTTTCTTTGTGGTAGAGTAATGCCTTTTTCCTCTTTGTTCGGTCATGTGGATGGATTGGGAATTCTAAGTGGTGCTAGATTTGGTCTCCATCAAGTTTCGGTGACTAAATAAAGTTGAAATATTGCTATAATGTAAGAAAGTTGGGGCAGTAATTTTAGGAGGAACATTTTTTTTAGATCTAAATGCATACTAGGTGTTTGATAAAATGATTGGAAGGCAAAATATTGGTATTGAATGAAATATTGAGATTTTCGTGAAACTACTTTGATGCCTGAGTGTTAGGTGGTTGTTAAATGGTGAAGTATGATGTTTGTCTATAAGTTAAAAGTTAAGGAACTTAATTTAAGTAAATTTGTGATTTTGCAAGGATGCTTGAAGTTGTTTGGTTAGAAATATAACATAATGAGATTATTCTATGATTTGACTTTCTAATGCATATAAGGAGTTTGTGAAATTGTGTAGAAGAGAAATTTGGTTTAAATTAAGATTGTTTGGTGTCTATGAATTGGTTTGTAAAATTCATAATTATGCACGGAAATGGTAATGAAACTTTCGAGATAGCTTTCATAAATTTTCATGTTGAGATAGTCTTGCATATTGATTTGTAGGTATTGAGTTTTTATTATTTGGAAAGGATATTGTTCAC
The DNA here is from genome assembly GCA_963855925.1 of Inga laurina. Classification (NCBI taxonomy): domain Eukaryota; kingdom Viridiplantae; phylum Streptophyta; class Magnoliopsida; order Fabales; family Fabaceae; genus Inga; species Inga laurina. Next base: position 79,862,380 of record OY979701.1, on the reverse strand, counting down.
AAATTGAATTTGAAGGAAACTTTTGAGATCGATGCTTTTGGGAACCTTCTTGCAAGGGTCTTTTGCTATAAAATATTCTTTACGAGTTGTTTTAGATTTTTTTTATTTCTCAATTGACCCCAAGCATGCTTGAGCACAAAATGTGCTCCCTATTCCATGTGGACATGCATGATCCACTTTGTATTCTAAGAAAAATTAATATGCAAATGCCTATAATTTCACCTTATTTAATTTTTATTCAGATCCTTGTTGTTTTTTCTCTTTTTATTGGGTCCTTATAGTTTCCTTAATTATAAGTAGAGAAACAGATATCTTTAGTCCTTTGACTTTATACAAGGTTTTACTTTGGTCCTTTAACTCTTAAAAACGTCTTTTCAGTCCTTTATCCCTAATGGCCATTAATATAATATACTGATATTGAAATTTTAATGTTGACAAAATATTGTCAAATGCTATAATATATATATATAATATTTAATTTTCAAAATAATAATGAATGTTACCAAAAAAACATCATTCTAGACTATCGATGTTAGGGTTAAAGGACTAAAAAAATACTTTTTAAAATTTAATTATCAAACTGAAACCTTGTCTAAAATTAAAGGACCAAATATAAACTTTAGCCATCCAGTTATCAATGCTAGACCTTCTGTTAATCAAACTTGCAAACGTGTCCAGTTGAATTTGAGAGAAGTGAAGTACTCCTTGTTATATTTCTGAAGTTTCAGCTCCTTTGCAGAAACGTTCCCTTTTCCAAGTCTCCTCCGCCATAAAGGCATAAACCACTGTCAATGTCTTTCTCTCAGTTCTCACTGATATCCCATGTAGGGCTCTGTCTTCCCCGAGGGAATCAACCATTCACATTAATTTTATAAATCTTTTATTTTTGAATAAGTTACAAGCAATAAATGTTGCCCGTAGTACTTTTATTTTCCCATATCCATGGTACTTTTTTTTAGGCAACATCAAAATTTGGTGTAAATATATTTTAAATGCAAAAGTATACTTTTAGTCTTTTAACTTTACACTGTGTTTCAGTTTGATCCTTTTTTTATATTTTCAGTTCTTTACGATACTAACGGTGATTGAGTTAAAGGACCAACAATATACTTTTTAAAGTTAAGGCACCAAGCTGAAACTTTGTATAAAGTTTGAGGACTAAATTTATGCTTTTCTCTATTTTAGAATATTGACTCTTAATTAGCTGCAGAGCAAACAAAAACCAAGTGCCTATGTGGGAAAAATAATCAATGCTCCAGACATTCCGTAAATTAAAGTGATTAATATTAAGGAACAAAAAAATCTTCTACAAAATGAGTAGAGGTGATTTGATGGGGGTGAGGTTGTCTAGAGGAGGTCCTTTGCTTTCCCACTACTTCTTTGTTGATGATGCTTTATTCTTTATCAAGGCACAAAGGAGAATTGCATGTTCTCAGAAAAATCTTGGACATGTACAGTACAGCATCTGGCCAGGAAATGAATTTGGAGAAATCATGTGCTTTCTTCTCACCTAATACTCCACTTGAAATTAGGAATGAAGTTGAAGATGCTCTTGAGGTGAAAGCAACTAATGAGCCAGGGAAATATTTAGGTTTGCCTCTTTTATGGGGAAGATCTAAATCTGCTAAAAAGTATGATAAGTAGGAAACTTCAAGGATGGAAACAGAAGCTGTTGATATTTGCTGGTAAAGAAGTGTTTATTAAAGCTATTGCAAACTCAATACCAGTTTATCTAATGACTAGCTTCCTGTTCCCTAAGAAGAGCTGCAAGGAGAATGAGGCTGAAAGTAGAGGAATTCATTGGAAGGCATGGGAATTCGTGTCCAGATCTCAGAAGTCTGGGGGCATAGGATTTAGAAGCTTTCAATCCTTTAATTAAAGCTCTCTTGGCTAAGACTGCTTGGAGAATGATTTAGAATACAGGGGATTTATAGTGTAGGATATTGAAAGGCATTTATTTCCAAGTAGTTTTGTGGATGCCAAGAAGGGAGGAACAGCATATTTGGTGCTGGTCAAGCATTATTGAGGGAAGAGAGCTGTTGGGAAAGGAATTGTTTTGGAAAGTTGGAAGTGGTAATAAGGTGAGAATATGTGGTGATAGATGGATCCCAGGTCTGGTGAATTAGAGACTGGATTATAGGCCTGTAGATGAGCAGGAGAAGAGTATGAAAGTTTCTGCATTAATTAGAGAAGGAAGGTGAGACTTGAATGCAGTGGAGGATAAGCTAACTGATGAAGAAAAGGCATTGATTTTGAGAATTGATGTATATGATATGGAGAAAAGAGATGAGACAGTGTGGTTGAAATGTAAAGATGACAAATATAGTGTCAAGACTGGATACCACGTGGCAAAGAGTGAGGAAGAATTTGGAGTGATATTGGGACCTAGCACTTCTTTGCAAATTCCTAGTCAATTATGGCAATATATTTGGAGCTTGCAGGTACCTCCTACAATTAAGCATTTTATTTGGAGAATGCTTAATGATGCAATAGCTATAAAAGAGGCGCTGAAAAAGAAGAAATGTGCCCATGGTTATTTATGCCCAATATGTGGAATGAGGTAGAAACAATTGGCACTTGATCCTGCTGTGTCCTTCGACCAATAGTTGTTGGTTTGGTTGCTCTTTATCTTTATTAGTCCAAAGTGATTAGATGGTGAATATTAAGAGGTGGTGTGAGGATACGTTCCTTAAAAACAGGAAGTTGACTGAGGAGGATATATCCTTGGCTGCTGCAATCTGTTGGGAAATTTGGATGGGAAGATAAAGTTGGGTGTTTAATTCAGATAAGCTGGATTCTGAGAAAATTATTTCAGTAGCTACTCCGTTGGTTAAGGAGGTATGGAGTGCCAAAGTGGTCAGCAATACTGGAATGTGTAGGAAAGGGTGAGTGAAGGTAGAAAGAAAGCTAAAGTGGATAGCACCTGATGCAGAGACTATTAAATATAAATGTGGATGGTGCCTTTAGTAGATAAACTGGATGTGCAGGTGTAGGAATTGTGTGTAGAGATTGGTTGGGAAGATTTCTGGGGGGAATGGGAAAGAAGGTTAAAGCTTGTAGTGCCTTTGAAACTAAATGTCTTGCATTGAGAGAAGCTTTAATGTCTTGTGATCATTTTCATGGCAAGAAGATTTGTATTGAAGTTGATTATAAAGAGCTTTACAAATCTATTCTTGCTGGCTCAGTGGAGAAGGTTGAATGGCAAAGTGCGGAGTCCTTAGCTAATATCCTCTTGCTAATCAAGACTCAGCCAAATGTGTCATTTTCCTTGGTTGCTCGCCAAGCCAATTGTGCTGCAGATTTCCTTACAGCTTCTAGCAGAAGAAATGTGGAGTCCAACGGATGGTTGGCAACAGCACCAACTCTCTTAACTGATATACTCATGGCTGACATGAATGGTCAGAGGAATGGAGGCTTGGGGTAATCAGGTGAGGTGGCTTCTCGTATGGGTAATGGTTGATTTTCTACAGGTACAACTCAGTTTGTTTACTGCTTTACTAGTTGTTTCTGTTCAATAGGTTGTACCTAGGTTCTTTTTTCTTGTTTAGTGGTCTGTTAGTTTGTATTTGTAGGTTTTTATATGAGTTTTTCTTTCGGCTTCATCTATTGGTGGCTGTATTACATTTTTTGTGATTAATAAAATTGACTCTTTTGTTAACAAAACACATAAACGTGTTTTACACTTCTACTCAATATAAAATCATATGCGGTGGACTGTTTCGTCAGTTTATGATGTTTTGAGTCGAAAACAATCTTAAAGTAAAAATATAATGCATATGTGGAAAATATGTAATTGTTAATATCCCATAAGCTAGTGTTATTTTCGTTTTGGACAACTAACTTTTTTAGGGTGAACTAGTTTGGAACCTCTGTATTATTACAAAAAATGCCAAGGCATACAACCGCCTGCATTGGAATTTTGTGTTGACTTGCCTGGAAGAGCTCCAAGTCCTTGCCAAACTTAGGGAGGCGATTCATTCATATATTCATTGTGTTCTATGCAAATCTTGTGGGAGCCAAGCAAGTCCTCCCATGGGCTCTGCCAAGGCGACCTTTTGTCACCTTATCTCTTTGTTATTTGCATGGAAAAGCTTGCTTAGCATATTCCGTTCAGGATGCGATAATGAAAATTGGAATTCTGTTTTGGTGAAAGGATTCAAAAGTTAGATTTGCAAACATTTTATTTTTCAAACTTAAATGGGAGGATTATAGTGCAGTCTCAAATAAGCAATCTAATAACTAAAAAATTTTACTAATAAGTGAGCAAAATGTAACTTATTGTCATTTCTTGGACTACATCTTATCATTGCGTGCTACTCACTTCTTGTGTGATGTTTTATTGTATAGTAATTCTCCCAACTTAAACATGATGACAAGTTTTAGTTAGAAGCAATTACCGTCTAGAGAGATGAGGTGGAGCATGTGTCAGTCCCTTCAGGATAGACCTATGTGACTACAGGGGTTTTAATTTCATTAGGGACAACAGCCAGAAGTTAGAGGACAAAACTTAATGGAAATCAAAGGATAAGATAAAGTTCTCTTTTGAAAGACGCCAAACAACAATAGCAGTAAGAGAAAGTTAGTAACTAAAACAGACATTCTCATATGGGTGACAACCTTTAGCAACACTGTAAGGCTAATATCGTTTTTAGTGTGATCTGCAAAAATAGTCATATAAGGATGGCATAATGGGATGTGGAGGCATTATCAAAGATCGTATGGGAAATTCAATTGAAGATTTCATGCTTAATATAAAAGATGGAGATCCTTTGATGGATGAACCTTGGGCGTGCCTCATGGGTCTTAAAAGGGCTTGGGATGGGAACCATAGAAGAGTCCGCTTACGAAATGATTCTTCATATGTAATTAAGCTTATCAAGGATGAGATAATAGTCTTCATGTGTAAATTACTCCCTTCGATCCTAATTATAGGATATATTTATCTAACTTTGAAAAAATTAAAAATAGTAGTTAAATTAGTTAATCTTATTTATTTTCCCAAAATGCCCTTATTTAACAAAGATGATTTAGAAAAACTATACATGAGTAATCAGTAAGGTTTAGTGCACTATCATTCACCGCACAAGTACAAGCTCCAAGAAAAACACGTAAGGAACATAGCCAAATAAGTTGCCTGTGTTCCGCATATATAGACTATAGACTATGGACAATATAATATGAATTTATTATTGAAAAAGTATCAATGGGGGTATTTTGGAAAGAAATTGACAAAAATTAGAACTTTGTCCTGTAATTAGGACCAAGATCAACTCCCAAATATTATCTTATAATTAAGACCGGAGGGAGTAGAATTTAATTTAGGAAAGTCAAGATATACTCAAATGTGATTTGGTGGTTGATCGTGAATACATTAAAAGAGATAGGAACTTTGAAGTTGATATGTGGGCTAAGCATGTTTTAAAGATGCCCCAGATTTCACTTGGTTCCTTTACATGAATTTTGTTTGTTTGTTTCTTGTAATATATAGTCTGTAACACTTCTTACATTATATATAAAAAAAAAAAAAAAAAGGCATGCTTTTTTGCAAACCTTCCTAATATATTTGAATTGGTATCATATTAGTAACCTTGGTACTTAGAAACTATGAATCCACATAAAAACAACACTCAAGTTTTTTTAGGGGATTACTTAATTACCTTTCCTCATGTTTTTTCACCCCAGAAATTAGCCCTAATTCAATATGAAGATAAGAAGGTGAAGTGTATAATATAAATAAATATATATATATATATATATATAGCGCATTCATTTTCAATTAAAAATACATAAATTTTATTCCACAGCAATCCATTTGCCATTTATTTATACTCAACACATACATAGTACAACGCATGACTGGTGTATTTCATATAAAAGCAGCACCATTTTTTCATACCCAACCCGCACATAGTACAACACATAATAAGTGTAATTCATATAGAAGCAGCACAAGTTAATTAATAAATTAAAAGTATAGAGATCAATACCTATAATTGAAAAAATTATAAAGGCCTAATAAAAATTTTACTAAAATTTAATTAAAAAAGGTGTTTTTTTTTATAAACTTACATATTAATTTTTTTATTTAATCTATCCAAGTTAGGAGAGTCCACCCCTTTATTCCCTTATAATACAAGGGGCTGAGAGAGCCTAATTTTCTCTTATATGATGAGAAGAGAGCCGCTGATACAACGTGCGACCACATAATTCACAAATAAATGCATGAATGAACGGATGAAAATTGAAGAATTTTCTTGTTTTGTCTTCGTCTTATTCAATTGAAAGATATAACTATGTGATTATTTTGTTTAATTTCACGAGTCGCTAGCACTGAATCCTCTACTACCACCCACCAGCGCCGGCCGGCTGTTGGAGCCGCCACCGGGGGTGACATAATAAATATTAGCAAATGACTTTGATGACACTTGAACTTGGGACCTCATAGTTATCCAAAATATGTTTGGACATTGAAAAAGAACGCAAATTATTATATATAATAAACTTAGGAAAGTAGTTGTCAATATTTTAAATAGAGATGCTAGCGTAAAAAAAAAAAAATTTGTTGTAAATGTAGTTGTCAATTTGTTATGATGTAGTTGTGAACTTGTTATATTGAAGTTATCAATTTCTATTAGGCAGTTGTTAACAGGGTTGTCAACATAACAAAATGATAGTTGTTAATACAGTTGAAAAATTTGTTAATTCCATCATATTCCTATTATAAGATTCAATTGATTCTTTTTGGAGAGGTTAAGGAAGATAAATAAGTTAATCATAATATATTTTATGTATCATTTAGTTATATATCAATTTATAAGTCAAAAAAATTAGTTTGGTATAAATATTCTAAAGTAGTTTATTTAACTTCCTTAATTTCTCTAAAATAATTAATTGAATCTTATATCAAGAATCGGAAATAATATGATATAGTTGTGAACTTGTTATACTGAAGTTACTATAATTCTTGTTGGGTAGTTATTAATGGAGTTGTTTAGTTGAAAAGTATAAAATCAGGCCATTTATTTAAAGCTTGTGGCAGTTGAACTAGTCTAACCGTTAAGTTCAATTCTTATATTACCTCCCATCTTTAATGTAAAATCTAATTTATAATGCAAGTCCTATATTTAGGGTCGGAGGAGTATCATTATTCTAGCATATTTATTCTCCTTATCCGGCCATCCATTCAAATCAAACATCATGGTATGTCCAGTAGCATCTCCCCAAGCTTTAGTATTCAAATCATTACCACACACACATGAAATAGGCGAAAGGCTCGACTCCTTAAATCAATGGAAATTACTATTGAATTGCGAGTTTACTATTTTGAAAGAAATATATAAATCATATATCATATTTTAACCTCTTAAATCTTCAATGGTTTAATCAGTGTAATCATAAGAAATAATAATGAAGATAATAAGCAAATATTGTCATTTTAATTTACTATTGAATTGCGAGTTTACTATTTTGAAAGAAATGGGCAATAATTCAAATAGCACATTGGCACTTTGTCCAAAATTACATGTACGAGAGGGGTAAATTTTTATATTTTACCCATTAATTCTAAGATTTTGCACCCTTTCCAAAATTTATCAACTTTTCTTGTGTGGGTGTGAAATAATTTAAGTTACACTGTTACACTAATAGGGAAGAAATCTCTCCTTTTCTCTTCCTATCCTCTTCTCTCCTCTTCCCTTTTTATAGTCCTTAGATTATCATTTGAATGATTCATATTTGATTTTTTATGAAACTATTATCAAAATGTAAAATTATAAAAATAAAAATAATTAATTAAATTTAAATGGCTAAATTTTGATATGAATAATTTAAAGGTATAATGAAGGAAATTAAAAAAAAAAATTGTATAGGCCTTTTGATGGCTAGCTATTTTTTTTCTTAAAAGAAAAAACGGATCCTAAAATGGATATAGTGGACTTTGAATTTGGAAGATCCAGTGGGCCCTCTTTCATGGACTTAGGTTTGCTTTGATTATGGGTTGGCTTGTTGTGCTTGGCCCCTTATGAGGACTTTCATTAAGGAACATGTTTGCAAGCATATTTTTCCCAACATGGAAATCATATTATTATTACATCATAATTTGCATTGTATGAAAAACTGGACCGGAAAGGCCGGTTCGACCGGTTGAACCGGGAACCGGCCAGTGGTCTGGTCTGGTTTGATGGTTAAACCGGAAAACCGGTCGAATCGGTCAGAATCTGTTAAAACCGATGATTGGACCGGTTTCAATTTTTTTATTTATATATATATATATATATTTTTTTTTTTTTTTTTTTGCTTTATTAGGGGAAAATTGGAAGTTGAAGACCAAAATGAAGAAAAAAATAGGTAAAGAAAGAACAAATCTAAAACAAATGAAGAAGATAATGAAAAAAATTATTTAAAAATATATAATAATTATAGATAAGGAGATATCATTGCATAAGTATAGGCATTATAACTCATACTAATAGATTTTAAGTAATTTTTTTCTAAAAATCTTCATTTTTATCTATAAAAGTTTAAAAATATATTAATATATATTGCCACTAATAAATTATAATATTTTAATATGACCGGTTCAACTACCGATTAGACCTCGGTTGACCCATTAACCCTTGAACCTATGCTGTGACAGGTTCATTGTCCGGTCCGATTTTTCGTTCCTTGATAATTTGTTATAAAATAATTCACCAATAATAAACATTATTTTTATGTCATTGGGCATCCTTAAAAGTCAATTATCTCCTTCAATGATTTTATCTTCCACGTCAAGGTGAAGGGAGCATAAGAAAACAACCGTATCCTTCTTCATAGAAAGAAGAAAAAGCTGCTAATGGTTCCTGAAAAAGAAGGGAATAAATTAAGAAAATAGATAGCAACATTGTTACAAAATGCAAACATTTTCTTACCCATTGCAATATGGTGCCAAGTAACACTCCTTCATATCCCTTGACGGACCCTATCCAATATATATATATATATGCTCGTCTCAATTCTTCAGTATTCCCATACAATTGGGTGTGAACCGGGCTAAAGAATCCAAAATTATCCCTTTTGCCCGCAGAAACCAAAACAAATGATGCATATACCTACAAAAATGCAAGCATGTCAATTGTAAGAGCTGCATTCTTTAATTATGTTTACATATAAAAGGAAAAAGTAGCTTACATCATAAAGAGGTTGATGTGCGCACTAGTAAGTTCATCCAAAGCAACAAGACGAAATAGATCCTCACTCTCAATCCTGACTGATGATGCCTCCAAGCCCACAATTGCTGGATCCAAGCCCAAAACCTCTGGATCCATTGGCAACCTTGTTGATTTTAAGGATTCATCTTTTATAGCTCTGATCAACCAATCTGATGGAGTAAATCTTTTGTAGCCCTGTCAGTAAGCCTAACCTAGGCCCAAGGGACATGGTTCCTCACTATGTGACTGGCAACAAAACCAACATGTCTCAACTCCAGAGTATTCTGCTCGCTACCACTATCAGCTTGATACCGCTTTTTATCATTGTCCCCTAGAGGGAACTGCCTGATTCTTACCTTTCTGGGAAGAATTCCCACTCTTCTAGTGAATCTCCGGTGTCTCTGACTTCTGTTACTCCTGGAGACGTCGGCCTCGGCTTTAGACTGTGCACTGGAAGACTTGGCACGCTCTTCCATGTTGTGGAGCGCATACGCACACCGTTGTGCCCGAGGTAATCGATCATCAGCCCTCTGTTTGGAACACGCTGGTTCACTGTCATCTTGCTATCACTACTAATCACGATCACAGGCTCACTCGAATTGCTCAAGAAGTCCTCCGATACCGCTGACACTATTCTGATACCGCCGGTACCCTCCTGATACCATTGATACCACTAGTACCATCCTGATACCACTGATATCATCCTGATACCATTGATACCACACTGATACCATCTCCAGGCGCACTAGTACCACCGATACTACAATCTGGGTACTAATATCACCTTTAAATACGCTGATACCCCTATTCCCTGATACCGCCGTTACTGTCCTGATACCGCACTGTCACGAACCCGCTCCTGTGGTATCCTTGTCCCTACAAACTGCTGCTCCTCAGAAATACTTTGACTAGGGGTACCCTGGTTCGCCAACAAGAGTGATCCCTCTTGTTCCTTGCTCAAACTACTTAAACTAAAACCGTTTACGGTTCCTATCACTATGCAAACACATCTTATCAGTATATTATCCTGTTGTCAGAACTGCTACTCTATTAGAATCACTTAAGCTCCTCGAATACCGATTTCGACACCTCCAGAACCGCTTTCGGCTCTGATACCAAAAATGTCACACCCTCATTTATATTTTCTCCTATTTCAGAGTGTTTGCGGAAAACGATACACAGTTCAGTGGGCAACACAAGAATAGCATAAACATACTAATATTATTTGCACGATTACGGAAATTCCTCATAGGGGTTTGTACTTGATAATTACAAATAACATAGCCTCACAGCGCTACGTGGGTGTCTAAGTTTATCCCAGTGAAATGGAGACATCTTTCAATCTTCGTTCCACCACCACAATCCCCTCGTACGATTCTCTTCTTTGTTCTCAACATACGTTCTGTCTTCTACTGTCTAAATTGTTGGTAGGTGGAGGGTGAGATTCTGGGAAATCTCAGTAGGAAAGTGATACCAATATGCATGCAAGATAAGTGCTTAATGCATGACATGCTTGCATTACATAACTCATGCTCACACAATGACATATCTGCGTGCTCAATGTTTCAATCAACATATGTATGGCCATAGCATAAACAAAAACAGAGCTTCAATTATTCATATATGTTTCACATAATCAAGCAAAGCAATAACATGCATCAATACACCAGCACAAATATCAAATACATGCAAGAGAGGTAAGTTCCCTAACTTAATCGCCGTTCCCTGATCTTCAAATAACATGCCTCGATTTACGTGCCAATACCTTGGGTTCTCTACTCGGTCCTCTTGATCCTTGGTGTTTCTCTCTCTAGGATGTCCTCTCTCTCTCTCTCTCTCTCCTCAACCTTGAAGATTAGCTTGCTAATCTATGGAGTTTATGGAAAGGAAAAGATTAGAGAAGAGATTTATGGAAGATTAGAAGAAGAAACCTTAAAAAATCATAACTTACCTTAGTCTTTCTCTTCTTCCTTTTCTCTAGAGTATGAAGCTTCACAAACTCACTCTCTCTCTTCTTTCTTTAGCCTTGAACGAAAATAGTAAGGAAAAATGAAGGAAGTGGCCTCATAAATTATCTCACCTTTTCTCTTCATGTTTCATCCTAGCCCTTGATCTAACCAAAGGTTAGGATTTCTCCACCTTTCATGTACACCATCATTCCATTTTTATGTACACTCAACCTTGACATGCTTCTCTTTTGTGTACACTCAACCTTGATTATCATTTCCTTCTTCCTTGGTTGGCCAAAAACGTGCTCCCTCTTATGCTCCAACTAAATCAAGTGTTCCTTCCATTTACTCAAGTCAATTGATACAAAAATTGGCTACCTAACCTTATGACATAAGTAAGGACTTATGACACAACAATTATCTCCATCATCTTTCATGTGGTGTTGACACTTGGTCTCATTGGATTTAAACACTTGTCTTCTCCTCCTTCATCCCTTAATTTCTGAAATAATTAAGAGAAAAAGGAAAATTACTTTATTTCTTAAATTTTTGGAATAATGTCAATTGTGGCAGATTTTCTGCCTTAAATTTGAAAAATCATAACTAATTTTGTAGACATCTTTTCGAAGCGATTCCAAAGCCTATGGAACCCTCATTGAGTCTAGTTTCAAGGAAAAATATGAAATTTTACTGGATAGGATCATATTATTCCCAGATTTTCAATCTTTGATCGCTACTCCAAAAACTTTCCAGATTTTCTGGATTAACTTCAAAAATTCATATCTTTTTGTACATAGCTTTAATTGAGTCATATAACCTATCAAATTAAAGCTTAGGATGTCTACTTCCATTCTGTAAAATTTCATAATTTTTGCTCATCATTTTGTCTTCCAAAACCACATGACAAACTCACTACCTCACAGGCGATTTCACTGAGAACACTATTCAACTTTCAATTTCAATATTTAATTCATTTGGCATTAAATATTCACCATTTCATTGAATATATATAATAATTACAATATATTCTTGGTGAATAAAATTTAGGATATTACAATGTACTCATAATACAAATTTAAAATAGTATTAAAAATTTATACTACTACATATACATACACCTAACTAGTACATACTAATATACTAACATACAGACTAAATAGAATAATATTAATATATTCTATTTAAGTGAAGATATTATCTATTATTATTAGAAATATAAGAAAGAATTTAGACTATTGATATTTAGTATTTAATAGTATCAGTAAAACTAAATAAGTAAATATAAATGTTAATAGTTAGTGGCATTAGGTTCACGCCAGGATGACTTATAGATCAGTGGAGACTGTCAGCAGCTGGGGAGGTGTAGATGCCTCTGTCAGAAATATCAGTCAAGCAGCTTGAGATGCGACCTCAATTCTAGCAACAGAAATCCTAGAATTTAAAACAAGTTCAGAGTTAACATGTTAATTGAAGAAACCAGATATTTGTTATACAGTGATTGGAATGTAGAACTGTCATATGCAAACAGGGAGGCTATACTAGCTAAGGAGGCTCACTCAGGTATGTAACTCAGAAATCATACTTGTCCCAGAGGTCACCACAAGTTGTTGGGGTAGATTTTTGAAAGACAAGGACTGTACGTGTAATTAGTAGCATTAGTAGGAATATTAGGGCTGAAAAACTTAATAAATATATAGTTGACAAAAAGGTGTATAACTTCCCAGCCACAGCTCCCATGGGTCATCAAACCGACGGCTTTTTTTTTTTGTTTAAAGGAAACTGAAACTAAAATCATGCCTTGCACTCTATAATCAAAACGCAGAGAAATCAAAGATACATATTCACAAAGAGCTTAAAACTTTGCCTTAACTCGATCTTTCGTTGTTTACAAAAACATGAGAAAACAATGGGAAAGTAGTATCATGTGGTGGATAGAAAAAAGAGCAAGAGTAATCAAAAAAAAAAAAGAAGAGAAAAACCTGTTGCATGCTAGATGAAGAAGGTAGAAACGAATATGTATGGGAAAAGAATGCTACTCTGATCTTTGCAACAATATAAGGCATTGGTCTGCCAAGCTAGGTTATGCCTTTCACGCCCTGCTCATTGTACCATTTGTTTGCCACATGTCTTATACCTTTTGAGAAATTCTTGGCTGCTTCAGGAGCCATTTATTTTTCTAAACTTAATCCATATTATAACATTAACCCATATTTTCCTAAACTTAACCCACCTTAAAATTAAATGTGTGTCTAACTAGCACATTAACTCATATTGATCTAAACCTAGTTTTGATATCATTTGTAACATTCAATGTCTCACTCTCGATATTGTTTGCTTTAGGGCCTCATCACCTTGAACCTGACTCTGATACCATTTGTAACATCCCGAACCGGGCTCTGATACCATTTATACCATCCAGTGCATCACTCTTGATATTGTTTTCTTTGGGGTCTCATCAACTTGAACCCCGTTCTGATACCATTTGTAATATCCAGCACCTCGCTCTCGATGTTGTCTGCTTTAGGGGCCCCTCACCTTAAACCTGGATCAGATAGCAAGTATTGGATGAAGCCTTGATCTCAAGATTGCCCACTTTAGGGCCCGATTCCAATACGGCATACCACTTCGATACCCATCACACCAAATCACTTATATTTATAATGGGACTTTGATACCCATCACTCTGAACCGTGCTGTTGATATTTGTAATGGAACTTTGATGTCCGTCACCTCGAAATGTTTTCAAAAATGTTTTTATTATTCCTAATAATAGGGTTCAGTAAAATATCGTTTCCACCAAAGCATGCCCCGTTCGTTCAACTCGCAACAATCCAATTAGTTTAGCGGGTGAAAAAACATTAGACATTCCATCTTTTGAAACAATACTTTTGATGTTATTTAACACACAATAATTTCTATATGTCTATTATGAATTTGCACCCCTGGGATTGATAAACCTTTTGGATCTTATTAACTAAAGAAATACAACTTTGCAAAATAATTAGCTCAGCACCAATCAAGAATCCCCAGGGAATGCCAAGAATTCTTGTTATATGCTCGTTCCGACTGTTAACTCTTTTTTCTAGATTCATCAATGTTGAATCAATTGAACACACGTCTAATACCTATTCCACTTTTGGGAGACTATGTGTTATATCACCAGATACAACTATGATACCTAGCATCGAAATATAGTATGCAACTACGATACCACCCGTTACCTTGAACCGCATGATATAATATACCACTAATATATGTCACCCCAATGGTATACCACCTATCACCCTGAATCGTATGATATAATCTGAACTGTAATCGTGCACCCATCACCCTAAACTGTATGATACAATATACCCTGATACTTGTCACCCTAATACGGTATACCACTCTGATACCCATCACCCCAGACCACTAATTCGTGTAATGGGACTCTGATACCCCATTACCCTTGAACTCGACTCTGATATCATTTGTAATTGATGACACCTCGCTATTGAGATTACTCATTTAGGGGACCTGTCACTCTTCAAAGTTTTAAACCATGTCAAGAGAAAGACTCTTATGAGGCGTCTTTTGTTTTTCTCTTCAACTGATGTGAGACTTGACAATTTTGGCTGATGAGTTTGTAATTCATGGATATGGTCTCACAGTTCAATTATACTTGTTAATTCTACTTTGATTACTGCATTTTAAATACTTCATTGTTGAAAGAGGTGAAAGCTAGAAATTACAAATTTCCCAAAGAATATCTAGGGCATGCTCTCAATTGTTGTCTCAAGTTTTTAACATGGTGCAACAATGTTTCTAGAAAGGCAATAAAGCTAGTCTCTGGATAAAGTCAACCTTACTAAGCAAAGTGGTCTGGGAGTTGACTTCAAGATTCCTACCATCTATCTACTTTCTTCTCTTAATTTTCGAGCGACCTCATTGGACTATCTCATATGACTATCTCAACAATGATTGCTTTATAGATAGACTAAGAGAGATGATATCGATGGGCTATTGAGAGGTGTATTGATTTCCTAAGTTTCTTATAGATGCATTGGTGGTTATATGTCATTGAATTTTTTAGATATGTCATTTATTATATACACAGGTGCTTAATCTTCATGCTAAAAGCCTATGGTTCTCTGGTGATATACTTAATTGGAATGTACTCCCTCCGCCTCTATATATAAAAATATTTTAATTGAATCGTGAGATTTTAAAAAAAAAAAAAAACAGTTAAAATTAGTTCAATATAATAATTATGCAAAAAATTTAACTTTTTTTTTAAAAAAAAACTACCCTTATTTATTTATGAATGAATGAGAGAGGAATAATGACAAAATGATGAATCAAAATCTATGTAGTATAATAATTAATTAAAGATAAAATAAGAAAAAGTGTATTAATTATTGAGATTGATTCAAAAAAGATATGAAAGTAACACCGGTGATATGGATCACGAAATAGAACTCAATCCCAGGCTCTTTTGAATTTTGATGGTTCATTCCAAAATTTCAATCCCTCGCCCCTCCCATTGTTATCGATGCAATAGAGCACAGCCCTTAAATGCGTCTTCTTCCCAAGTCTCAAAATTTCTTCAGATCCTTCGCAACTTCTGGCAACTGGAGGACCCAAACCCTCCAAAATCAACTCGCTTCCCAAATCTCATTCACTCTGTTGCAGAGACGCAACTGGGTGTCCCTCCTCGGCAATCTCAATCTCTCCTCTGAAATAACCCCTTCTCTGTTCCTCCAAATCCTCCTCAAAACCCAAACTCACCCTCAAATCTCACTGGGTTTCTTCCATTGGGCCAAATCAAATCTAGGGTTCCATCCTGATCTCAAATCCCACTGTCATGTCATTCGAATCGCCGTTGGTTCTGGTCTTTATCCACATGCAAAACCCCTATTGGATTCATTGATTCGAGAATACCCTGCATCTGCCATTGCAGAGACTATGGTCTCAGCAAGTAAAGGTAGAACTAGAGATTCATTATCTGTTGTATTAAGTTTTGTTATTGAACGTTATTCGCAAAAAGGTCTTTTCATGGAAGGTTTAGAGGTATTTAGGTTGATGAGGCTTCATGGTTGCACTCCTACTGTTCGATCCTGCAATGCTCTTCTTGATGCTTTGCAGAGAGAGAACAAGATTCAGCTGGGTTGGTGTCTCTATGGTGCCTTGATTCGCTTTGGCTATAGACTTGGTCGCTCTACTTTATCAATTGTTGCTCAAATGTTGAGTAAAAATGGGAAGTTTGACGCAATTGGCAGAGTGTTAGACTCTGGGATTTATGATTCAAAAATTTATAATCTTGTCATTGGTGGTTATAGCGATAGAGGGGACTTCAAGTCTGCATTTGATGCCTTGAATGAAATGAACACTAGGAAACTTACCCCTGATTTTGTTACTTACAGTTCAATACTCGATGGAGCTTGTAAACTTGATGATGTTGAAGTCGTAGAGAGGATGATCAATATAATGGTAGAGAAAGGACTTCTTCCCAAGTCCTCATCATCATTCAACTATGATTTAGTAGTTCAAAAACTTAGTGATATTGGCAAAACATATGCTGCTGAAATGTTCTTTAGAAGGTCTTGTAATGAGAATATTAGCTTGCAGGATGTTTCTTTTGGTTGTCTGCTAAGAGCTCTATCCAGGGAGACGAGAATCAGAGAAGCAATTTCTGTATATACTATAGCTTCTCAAAGAGGTCTTGCTTTGGACTATGGCAATTGTCAAGAATTTGTTAATTTTCTCTGTCAAGATGATCAGTATGTAGAAGTGGAAGGTTTTGAACTGTTGAAGGACATTGTAAGAAGAGGATTTGATCCTTCTTCATCAAACTTGTCCAAGTTTATGACATCTTTGTGCAATAAAGGTAGATGGAGAGAAGCAGAGGATTTGCTAAGTACTCTTCTAGATAGAGGCATAGTGCCTGATTCTAGTTTCTGTAGCTTATTGATGAAGCACTATTGCAATATCAGAAAAGTTGATTCAGCCATTGAACTGCACTGTAAGATGGAGAAGTTAAACGCTACTTTGGATGTAACGGCTTATAATGTGTTTCTCAGTAGACTCTTTGTGGCGAGGAAAATTGAAAAAGCTGTTAAGGTGTTTGATTACATAAGAGGACAGGATTTACTTAGCAGCGAGAGTTTTGAAATAATGATACGTGAGCTATGTAAATTGAAGGAACTCAGAAAAGCCATGAAACTTCATGATGAAATGTTGAATGTGGGGCTTAAACCAGATAAACCAGCATATAAACGATTGATATCTGGTTTTATATAATCAGCTTCTAGCATAAAAATCCTGTGAATTTTTCAGAATATAATGTTCGGGATTTAGTAACTTGTAGAAAGATTGGTGGTGTGTGTGTCTGTGGTTTCACACTTTAGCAGTTAAGATTCACCGTTTCTGCTCTCTTAATTTCTTCAGTATGTTCTGTCGCCCGCAATAATCACAATTCCTAAGCTTTGTTCTCACTCTAGTTATTCCTCTATCACGGGAAAAACGAAGAGAACTACGAGAATAAGCTTAAGAAAGCAAATAATAACACCATTTTATCATGCAAGGTACATTGAGTGAAGTTGTAAGGAGAAAAAGGTAAATTACTTCATTCAACAGCTGTATGGTAAGAGATCTCATCACATACGGATAATAATATAAGTTTAAATTTCAGGAAACGCATTAGTTGAAAGAGTTTTAACCATGATACTCTTATCCTAATATAGATTAGTCTCAAGTCCATTGTGACTTTAAGGACATCCTGAGTTCACCAAAAAATATATATATATATATATATATATATATATAATGAGACAAAAATAAGAAATCACTAGTAAAAATTAGCAATTTGACACTATGATGAATGTCTCTTGGTTTAATTTAATTAATGGTCAAAAAAATAGAAGAGGATGGGAAGAGAAGAGGTGGGGTTTCGAGCAGGGTACTCTCTTAAGTCTTGTGAACAAGAGTAGATTTTGTTAAGTCCAAAAATCATATTTTAAATAAACTCCACGGACAATATTTTTCTTGACTAGAACCTTGGTGTGATTTTTCCTATAAACTTGTGTTTCACTTCCTTCCTGACAAAAACCAGTAAACTTCTCCGAAGCTAAACATGTTTGCATTGAATTTTACTTGTATGAATATATCAGACTCAGATTCCTCAATTTCTTGCAGCTTGGGAAAGTTGAAGGTAATGAACTATGATACTGATATCGTCCAAATACACAACTTGGGGCAGGCTAAGTTTTAACATTGGGATGTTGCTGAATTTTGCAGCGTTTTCTTATTGACTACTAAAACCATTTCCTCCGAACCTTAACAATACCATCAAAGCGCTATTTCCAATCCTTCATGGGTTCTTCTTTTCAGGTGTGACTCACACTAACAGAAGGAATATATTCCATACTTTCGGTTACGTTCTCTGATGAACACTAAAGTTTTTTTAAAAAAAAAAAGCAGTTGATGCTCAATAGACTTTGTTAAGTAAACGGCAACTTCCCTTTTTTTTTCAACCTATCCTTTTAGCCAAGAAACTTTGCGTATAAACACAGCAGAGTGGATTCCCCTGCCTTTGAGGCAATCAAATTACCCTTTTACCCTCAGTTTCCATAGAAGCCGTGTTCTGCTCAGCATCACAGAGATGGCAAATTGGACCTATTACGCTAGATCGATAGCAGTTGCTGCGTCATCTTTTTCATTTTCAGCATTTCTTCACATATGGGTACTTCCCTTTTATCAAAATGTTCACCACCTTCTAAATTTCTGCGTTTGTATATATATAGACACAGAGAGAGGATCCATGAGTTATCACATCTAGCAAGTCTTTAATTACTGTGTGTGAGGAAGGTATAGAGAATTAAGAGAAAAATGGAGGACACAGCTGATATGGTGGGAAGGGCATTTGTGGATCATTACTACCACTTGTTTGATAATGATAGAGCTTCACTGTCTTCTCTGTATAGGGACACCTCTATGTTGACCTTTGAGGGACAGAAATTTGCTGGCTCCACTGAAATTTCCTCCAAGCTCACCCAGCTGCCATTGGATCAATGCCGGCACGTGATCAGCACCGTAGATTCTCAGCCGTCATCCCCAACCGGAGGAGGCGGTATTGTTGTCTTCGTCAGTGGCAGCCTCCAGTTGGCCGGAGAGGAGCATCATCTCAGGTTTAGCCAGGTCATTCATTGTTCTACTCTTTGTTCTCTTTTTGTAATTATAGATGCTTCAAGATATATGCATTTCAATGTTACATACACAAATATATACATGTCAAACACAGATATAAGCTAAAACTCAATTCACACAACCTCACTCCTCGAGCTTAGACTAATTGGTTGCTTGGATATTTGACCCAAGTTAAAAAAGGTCAGGGTCCATAAAATGTGCCAGATACCGGGCTCTGTGTGTGTGTGTGTGTGTATCAAAAGCAATACACACACAAACACAAGAATTGTTTGGAAAAGGAGAGTGAAGAAATTATATTGTGGTGTGTGTGCAGATGTTTCACTTGATTCCAACGGCAGAAGGAAGCTTCTATGTGCAGAATGACATGTTTCGTCTCAGCTATGGTTAATTTGGAAGAAGTTTGATTCATTATTATTGACACTACCACTTCCTTCTCTGCTTTTGTTTTGTTTTGTTTTTTTTGTCTTCTAAAACAATTGTGATTGTTCACTGTGCTTTATTGTTCTTTTCGTGGAAATGTGACCAAAAGGCTTGGTGCCTGCTTCATATTCTCCCCTCCATTGATTATTTATCTTTTCATCAAAAGATTCTTCATTGCCTCTCCTTTTCTTGTCCTGTCGTTGGGCTTTCTTGTTCTTCATAATCCCTTCTCAAAAATGTTGTTTGGGCCAAGACCTGCATGGAAGCCCAACCAAGGTTTTTTTTTTTTTTTTTTCCCGACACGAGTTTGGAATTACACCCTAATCTATAAATAAAATATTACATGATATTGTACCAAAAATATATATATATATATATATTACATGATAAAAAAGAAATAAAAAGTAATGGCTGAATATTGAAAAATATCTCATATATATTATTACCTACACAATCTTAGAGCCCGTTTGATACGTTGAAATTGATTTTAATGGAAATGGAAATTGATATGGAAATGGAAATGAAGTTTAAAAGTATATTTAGTATGTCATGGAAATGAGATCTAATTTTTATATAAAAATACCAAAATACCCTTCTAAATTTTTTTAAAAAAAAATCTTCCCACAAGAACAAATGCATCGTTATCTCCATCGGAAAACATCAATATTCAAAATTTTCAAATTGGGAGAGCTCGGGAACTTCAATCCATGGCAAATCTGAAATCTTTCCCTCACATGTCTTCATTCCCATGCCATCCTCTCTCCTTCACGTCAAAACCACTGTAAACCCATCCTCTGTCTGTCACCATCGTCAGACAACCACTTCCACTATCACTTTCCTTCTTCCCTACTAGTGATTGGCCTTTATTTTCCATGAATCCCGGTAGTGTTCTATAGCTCCCGATGGTATTATTTGCAATTTCCAGAGAGTCCTATTCTGTTTCTACCACCATCTCTTCCTCATTCAAATACCACACCATTATCCCTCGTTGACTTCTCTGAGTTTCAGTTTTATTCTTCCATCGTCCACATTGTTCTGAGTTGCAGGATCTGTGACGAACCAAGCTACCTTCATTGACGGCACCGTCATCGTGCACGGTGAGCTTCCAATTTTGGATCCTCCTTTTACGGCCTCCACTTCATCGGGATAACTATTTATGGCGTCAATATCTTGATCTTGTTGAAATAAGTAGGAATGGAATGAAAGGCATTCTCGAATCTTGTGCGACGATGACGATCTACTTGACTGGAATCAGGACGCCGGAGAAGGTACATTGGTGAGTGGTCTCCGAAGGTTCTTTGCCATTGATTTGTTGTGAGATGACTGAGGTTGCTGTGGCATGAGAGGGTGGACTGTGAAGTTGCCTCGGTGGTGGGTGATGTCTGAGAAATGAGAGAGGGTAACATGAGAAATGAGTAGATGGATTTACAAATCTTAGGTTTTTTTATGGAAGCCATCAAGATTGAATTGGCTTAATTAGATTCCAATTCTAAGGCCAATTCCATCATAACAAACATGTCATTAACATGAAATTCACTTCCAATTTTAATTATATTCTTCTAATTCTACCATATCAAACGGGCCCTTACAATTTCACATTAACGATAAATTGTCCCAATGATAGCCCATGTACTCATCTAGCTTTGATGAGGTTTCAATCTCAAATCCAATATTAACATATTTATGCATGTTTAAATTAACTGTTATAAATATACAAGCACACAATTGTGCGATTAATTGTAGAGTATTTGTTTGGGTTATTGGATATTTTTAGTATGCTGTTACATCATAAATTATATCCAGTTTCTATATCATTTGATCAGTTTTTAAAACTGAAAATTACTCCTTAAGTTTTTGTTTCCAAGAAATACTTTCGTTGGTTTAGGATTTAAATTAAATAGCTCCTTTGAACATTTTTGTCATCTTCTGTTGTTTAAACAACCAACCACGTGGGGTAGGACCAATGACTAATTAATGTGACGTCGACACTAATAAGTAGTAAGTACAGTGTGGAATTAAAAATGTTGAAATAATAAGTAGACATGGTTAACTTATTTAAATATATATTATTAAAAATTATCAAGTCGGTGGGTGGGTAGCATTTTCGCTTTCTTCACGTGAAAGTGAAATACAACTAACGGTGTCTTGATTACCATAGAATTATACCAAGTTGTGGATTTTGGATAAGCATGGGTACATGATAACCATTAGCCACTTGCAAGACATATATTAATTAAGCTCAAAGATACTTTAATTAATATTTTTGGTCGCAAAGATACTTTAATTAGTTACGAAATACTAATAATTTATGTCCTTGGGGGCTGGGGCATATGCGGCCATGGTTGACTACTTAATCAATTGATTGCCCTTTTGAGAAAAGAGAACGAGAAATAAGGAGAAAAGCGAAAGTGCCCATACTTCCTTAGAAATAAAAACAAAACAAAAACAAAAAGCAAAAACTTGTCAAAGTTGATTTTTTTTTAGGATTAGGAACAAATTTATAAACGAAGTTTTAAGAAATGAGCGCCTGGCACAATTATGTTTTAAAAGGGTAAAAATACACATAATGTTTTAAAAGTGGAGCATCCAGCACAAAACCGTTAAATTTAACCTAACGTCGTTAGTGATTTTTTTCTCTGATAATTTAACGCCGTTAGGTCAAATTTAACGGTTTTGTGCTGGATGCTCCACTTTTAAAACCTTATGTGTATTTTTACCTCTTTAAAACATAATTATGTCAGAAGCTCCTTCGTTAAAACTTTGTTGATAAATTTACTCCTTAATCCTTTTTTTTATTTGAAACCATCAATCAGTATCCAACATTTTTTTTACATCCTATCATTAGATATCTGAGTAACTGACTACTTTAGTTGTAGGGTTTATAAAAATCTCTCCCAACACGAATATCTACTTTAAAATTTAGACTCAAGATATAAAGGAATCTAATGAAACCTCACTAAAAAAGATGTAACAAAACCTTACACCAACTCCGGACCAACTATGTGTTAGTACTGCTGTGAAGTTGATAGCTGTCCACAGTTCCACATACATAATTCAACTAATAGGTAAGACTAAGATATTTATACCTTTTGATCTATAATCTCTGGTCATATTAAAAAGACTCCTTCAGTAATCAGGGTTTCTCCTCGTTGGTTATGAACAATTAATAATTAATAATTATTACTATTAATACCTTTTAATCACTATTTACATGTCTTCATAGACAAAAATAATATATTAAGTGTGATTGATGATGCAGAAATTTCTTTACTAACTGCAAATTGGGAATACTCTGATCTCAATATAGGATATATTTTCCACTTCAAAGAATTCAGAAAGTGGTGGACAAAAACATCAATTTTCAGAATACACGTTCTGATTTTAATATTGCACCCAGATCTAATTGAATGGCACTTCACCAACTAATCACTATATACTTTACATTTAACAAAATTTCAGCAATAAGTATATCTTTAGTTCCATAACTAACTATATATAATATTTTAGTCTGATTCCTTTAAGTTTGATCTTTGCCTTAAAAAGTGTCTTTATATTCTTCTAATCCTAACGCCATAATTCTTAATTCTTAAACTTAGTATATTAGTATTTAAAAATATTTTATTAATATTTAAAATTTCAATGTTAATATTTTTGTCATGATGTTAGTGTTAAAGGATTGAAAATATACTTTATAAAATTAAGCAATTAAAATAAAAAATTATTTAATATTAAGAGTCTGTTTGGTTTAACCCCATTGCATGCCTACAATGATAGATATGATTGCATTACCAAGAAAAGATTGTTTGGTTGCTCTTTAGCATGGTAATAGAGTTTACTATAGTAATGATGATTACCAAAAAATTGGTAATTCTCATTCATACCTCCTTCCTATGAATTCTCATTACCATCCATTGCATGGTTAAAAAAGCTCAATTTACCTTTTAGTTTCTTATGTCTTTATTTCACTTATCTCATTTCACTTGTCACATCACGTCACAACTGCCACCGCCACTACCTCCTCCTCCACCGCCGTCACCTCCACCCCCTACTGCCGCCACTATCTCCTCCCCCTACTGCTGTAGTCGCCACCCCCACCGTTGCCATCACCACCATTACCTGCTCCTCCACCCCCGCCACCACCACTACCTCTTCCGCCGCCGCCACCACCTGCCCACCGGCCACAGCCGCCACCACAACCTCCTCGGCCGCCGCCACTACTTCTTCTCTGCCGTCACTACCTCCTCCTCCTCCTTCCTCGTCGTTGCCATCTCTTAACTATTTTTTCTATAAAAATTATATTAAGGGTAAAATAGACTTTGTGCAATATATTAATTTTAAATAATTGTTAAAATATTAACTCATTGCACTTTGCTTAAAAATCAAATAAAACATTACCCCTGTAATTAATATTGCATTGCACTGCAAGGTGTAATGGAATCAAACCAAACAGGTCCTAAAGGATTATTGGTGCACTTTTGCAATATATATATATACACACACATATTCAAATAAAAATAGTACATATTTTCAATGTATATAATTAACTCATATAATCTACTAGTCCCATACTATTATCTATTTTTCTTTTTAGAAGTCATTTGTATCTTGTATCTTATAAGTTTTGTTTAAAATATAAGTCATTTGTAGGATAATAAATGAAGTTTTATTAATTTTACCCCTCTTCACTATTGGTTGGGCACATGAGAAAGAGAAAGAAGAGAAAGGGGTGTAAATGCATCGAGATAGAAGGATATGAGAGAAAATATGCACATTTTCATAAATAAAGGCAAATATAAAAATATATATATTCATTTAATGTTTTTTGGGTTTGTGAGAATAGGGTATAAGTGACTTATAAAAAGTACATAGTGGTATATTAAGTGTGTGTTCGGGTATAGCATAAAAAAGCGCTTTTTGGGCTAAACCTTGGTTTTGTGTTTAAAGCAGCTGAACGCCACCCAAAATCAGACAATCCCATTTTTAGCCCAAACCATGATTTTGGGAGAGAAAAAGCTATTCTGAAAACAAGCTATTTTCAATTGCTTTTGGGAGAAAATTCTGACTACCCCATTTCCTTTTCTCAGATTCCTTTTTCTCTTTCTCATCTCACTTTTTTTACCTTTCTCTCTCTCCTCTGGGCATCTGACGCGACAAGAAAAAATAGCATAAACAAAACTTTTTTATTTTTGCCAACAAAAGGATAAAAAATAAAGAATAAAGAAAAAAAATTTAAAAATGAAATAACGTCATGGAATTAAAAATTTTGTAATTTGGGAAATCAGTATCTATTTAAAATGAAATATTATTTTTTTCATAATTGACAAATGTTATAATTTTAAAAAAATTTGACAAATTTATTTCATTTTTTGTATTTATTATGCAATTTAATGTAAAATAATACTTAAAATATAATCTTATCCTTTATATGTAATTATCATAAAAGTTAATGTTCTTTTTAGTCATTTGACCATGAAAAAAGCTATTCTGATAAAATCATCCAAACACTTTCATTTTATCAAAATCACTTTTTTCCCATAATCTATTTTCCTATAATCTATTCTCCAAAAGCTATTCTCTCCAGAATCTATTCTTCAAAAGCTAATAAGAACACACCCTAAGACACTTCCTTCACACATACCAATAAAAACCTTAAATTTAATTCACTGGAAAAAAAAAAACCTTAAATTTAATTGATTATATCTTAAAATTCAACAATTTTCTAACTTTACCTTTATTTAACTACACATAAATATTCTCCTAGAAAATAAACCATCTACAAAAAATATATTATTTCTCTGCCTTATAAATAAAACATAAGAGGAGCATATTTTTCCATTTGTAGAAGAGATAATAATTTAATATTTTTTTTTGAAATCATATACATTTTTTAATATATTCTGCCTCCAGTCCTTTTTATAAGAGCGAGATAAAAGTTGACTAAACATTTAATGGGTTTTTTCCACCTTTATCTCTCATTAATTATATGTATCGCATTAATTAAAAGGTTGACAATGTTTATATTTACTTTATTTCTCTCTTTTATTTACCCCTAATAAATAAGGGTATACTTGAAAAAGAAGATTTATTTCAGACATACTTATTATTTTTAACTAATTTTAACTGTCTTCTTAAATTACATAATTCAGATATTAAATTCTTATAAATACTACAGCAAGTGTGTGTGTGTGTAAATATATGTATAACTATCACTAAAACATGTGGTGAAAATTAGGAATAAAATAAATCCCACATCGTAAGAAGAGCCCTCCTTGATAATTCTTTATTTGTTTTTCAGTATTATCACCTACTGGGTGCGGACGTGGGATCCCAGATGGAGAGGCACATAGGCCACATACCATCCTAAGTGCGCCACACTGCGCCGACCGCTCCTTGTTATTCTGCATATTAATTTTTAACTCTCACCAAATAACATGCATATGCTCCGCCTCTCTATAAATAAGGTCCACATCATGCAAACAAAACACAACACTACAATCATCTTCTTCCTCTTACGCTATGGCTTCTCCCAGCCAGTCCCTTCTTGACAAACCCAAAAAATCAATTTCCAAAACCATATGGCTTCTTCTCTCTCTATCTGCTCTCTTCAGCTCTGCTCTTTTTGCTTCTTATCTCTTCTCTCCCACCTCCTTCATCTTCAACCTCTCTCACCCTCATCTCCATCTCTGTGACCATGCCCTTCACAAATCATCATGCCTTGCCCACCTCTCTGAACTAACTCAAGCTTCAACCACTGCCTCCAACGACGTAAACTCCAAATTGCTTCACTCTCTCCTCAGCAAAACGACCTCACAAATCCAAAAGACTTTGGACTCAACCAAAGCCATCAAATACAGAATCGACGATCCCAAACAGCAGCAAGCTTTGCAAGTCTGTGAGCAACTTCTAGAATTGTCCCTCGATAGACTTTGGGACTCAATGGTGGCTCTCACAGAAAAGACCACCAAATCCAACCAAGATGCTCACACTTGGCTCAGCACTGTCCTCACTAATCACATCACTTGCCTTGATGAGTTACAAGGATCAGCTCGAGCCCTCATAGAATCTGACCTCAATGACTTGATCTCCAGAGCCAGAACCACCCTAGCCATGCTTGTTCATGTCATGCCCTCTAAAATTGATGCCGTTGATGAGCCACTTAATGGTGAGTTTCCCTCATGGGTGACGAGTAAGGATAGGAAGCTTCTGGAAGCTTCTGCAAATAATATAAAGGCGAACGTTGTGGTGGCTAAGGATGGAAGTGGGAGATTTAAGACTGTGAAAGAAGCTGTGGCTTCAGCACCAGATAACAGTAAGACAAGGTATGTGATATATGTGAAGAAGGGAGTTTATAAAGAGAATGTTGAAATCGGATCAAAGAAGAAGAATGTGATGCTGGTGGGTGATGGTAAAGATGCGACGATCATCACCGGAAGTTTGAATGCCGTCGATGGAACACCTACCTTCAGCAGTGCCACCGTCGGTATGGATCCTAAAACCTTCTCATATTGATCATCACTTAATCTCCATTGTTTCTTTTTTACTGAGATTGAGATATAATTGTGTAGTTTGAAAGAAAATATTTAGTTGGCTTGTGGGGCTAGCTTGTTTGATATGCAGCTCATGATGATGTTGAACAGGGTCAAAGTGAATTTAACACTTAAAAGGAATTTTTTCATGTGTATTTAGTGTTCTAAAATATTTTGTGATGTATTCTAAAATATTTTTTCTGGTGCACCTAACATCTTGAAGTATTTTTTCACATGCGCCCAATACTATAAAATATGCTTTTGGTGCATCCAATATAATACCCTAAAATATTTTATAGGTGCATCCACAATTCTAAATTATCTAAATTATTACGTGTAAAACTGCACAAAAAATATTTTAAGGTGATGGATGCACCTTAAAAAAATACTTCAAAATGTTAAACGCATTACAAATACTTCAAAGTATTGGATTAAGAAAAAATAAAATACTAACAATAATGTTTTATCTTTTAAGAATTTTGTATTCTAATTTATCTAGAATTTCAAAAAAGCAGGTCCAGAGATAGATAGATAGCCACAGCAACGACAATAATATGGCCACAAAGCTCTCTATCTGCATCTACTCGTTGTTTAGGCTTATTATTTCTGTGGGCTCTGCATCCTAATAAAAAAAACCACCCAAGTCAAGTCGAATACAAGCGGCTTAAAACTTTATGACGTAATTAAATCAAAACTGCTCAATGAGGTTTTGTTCCTTATTCCTTGCTAAACATTATCATGATCATGTCAACATGGTAATGCAGCTGCGGTCGGGGATGGATTCATAGGGCAAGACATATGGTTCCAAAACACGGCAGGCCCTCAGAAGCACCAAGCAGTGGCTCTCCGCGTCAGCGCCGATCTCTCCGTCATCAACCGCTGCCGTGTGGACGCCTACCAAGACACTCTATACTCCCACACCAACCGGCAATTCTACCGGGACTCCTTCATCACCGGCACCGTCGACTTCATCTTCGGCAACGCCGCGGTCGTGTTCCAAAAGTGCAACCTCGTGGCTCGAAAGCCCATGAATAACCAGAACAACATGGTCACAGCTCAAGGACGCGAAGACCCAAACCAGAACACAGGCACTTCAATCCAGCAATGTAACCTAACACCAAGCTCCGATCTCAAGCCAGTCATAGGCTCAATCAAAACCTTTCTGGGTCGTCCATGGAAGGAATATTCTAGAACTGTGGTGATGCAATCTTTCCTGGATAGCCATATAGATCCAGCAGGGTGGGCTCCATGGGACACTAAGCAATCTACACTGAAGAATTTGTATTATGGAGAGTACATGAACAATGGAGCTGGTGCTGGGACTGGCAAGAGAGTGAAATGGCCTGGGTATCGTGTGATTACAAGTGCTTCTGAGGCGAGCAAGTTCACGGTGGCTCAGCTCATTCAAGGTGGCACTTGGCTTAAGAACACTGGCGTCGCCTTCATTGAAGGGCTCTAGAGATCTGATCTCTTGCTTTTTAAATCTGAGTCTGTTTCTTTCATATGAGCCTATGCCAGTTTTAAGAAGTTGGTGCTGTATGCATGGAATGAAGATGAATAATCCTGTTTTTCTCCGAATTTGATGTAATGGCCGTGCATCTTATCATGCTTTGGAAATAAATTTCATCTCCTTTCTCAAACCTTCACTTAACGTGATGTTAATTTAATGTCCGTTCTTGATTGCTTCCATCAAGTGTGGTAATTTCGAGTGTTGGATTTCGGTCTGTCCAATCATGGGCCGGACATTGAATTCGGATTTCCTACGTCTATGCATAATATTATTGGAAATTTATCTTACTATAACACCCGGTTGCTTTTTTTAGAAAAAAAATAAAGAAGTTAATTAAATAAAATAGTTAATTATATCATATGCTTTGTATATTTAAATTATATATTAATTTATAAATCAAATAAATTAATTTAGAGAAAAATAATAAATACAAATAGTTTAAAGTAATTTAATTAGTTTCCTTAATCTCTTCAAAAAATCAAATGGGTTTTATATTTAGGATTGGAGGTAGTATTTAATTTAGATCTTATTGAAAAGACTCTTTCAACAGTCATTGTTTCTCTTTGTTGGCTATGAATTATTCCCTCTGATCTTAAATATAAACCATAGTTAATTTTTTTGAATATATTAAAAAAAATAATTAAATTAATTTTAAATATTTATATTTGTCATTTAATTTTTTCTCCAAACTATTTTCCCTAACTTATAAATTGATATATAATCTAAAGATACACAATATATGATATGATTAAACGACTTATTTGACTTCCTTAATCTTTTTAAAATAAGTCAACTCTGTATTATATTTAGAACCAAAGGAATATTAATTATTAATAATTATTACTATTTATACTTTTTCATCACTATTTACATGTCTTCAATTCGTTGAAAAAGAATTAAAAATTCGCGTAACATATTGAGGGGAAAGCAAAACTGAGTGTGTTCTGAAAATAAAAAAGATCAGGATAAGAGATAAAGAAGGGTAAGACAATAGAAAGAGAAGAGCAATACAATAAAGAAAACATGGGAAGAGAGAAAGCAGGGGCAACAATTCTAGTTTATTAGCTTCTGTTCCTTGTAATTATAATATTTTGTACAATGTTTCTTTTTATAGGTATTCAAGCAGAGTTATTATCAAGGATCAACATACAATAAATGATATAATTAATATTATAGGGCCTTTCATCAAAGTTGTCGAACTCACGAGTTTTAGTAAATTTATTATAGTGACATAAATTTGGATCGTGAACCTGTATAATAAACTCGTAAAAGTTTACTTCAATCAACAAATAAATATTAAAAGTACTCCCCCTATTTTAAATATATGATATCTTCTGTAAGAAAATTTTTAATTAATACTATAAGTCACTTGGTTTGTTGTTAATGAACTTTTTACAAATATTACTCCTATACTAATATCCACGTGTCTTTATTAGATCGATGAGAAAACTTCAAGAAGATCAAAGAAAAAACGATTTCCACCCACAGAGTGAACACGGTGAAGGGATGAGAAGGAATTTTCTCAACAAACTGTTGACTCGCAAAATCGTTCAAGAGGCACACGATTCCAATGTAAGTATACTATTCTGGCCGAGTTGCAGAGGAGTTTGTTGAAATCCGATTCTGTATATGAGTTAACAAGATTGAGACGCCTAAACTCTTAAAATCGTATGATTATACGATTTAAATCACCTCTTTGACAACATTGCCCTTGGAATTATTAAATAGCCTTTTAAATTCTTAATAACGTGTTAGTGAATGTTGACAATAATATGAGTCAATAAACATCTACATAATTAATTTTTATATCATTGTAATTGATTTTTGCAAAAATTTCCTACCGGCGGCAAATGGGGAAAGCTATTTTCTGAATATTGTCCACTTCAAAGAATTAAAAAAGTTGTGGGCAAAAGGAAAAAAAATCAACTTTCACCGCACGGACCTGGTTTCTTGTTAAATACTTTGTGGAGAGCTAAGCAGATCTATGCTGTCCAGATCTGAATTTTTCTAAAATGATGATTTTTTAAATAAAAATTATTTTTTTAATGTGTAATAGTTAGGAGATTATCTTTATTCTAGATTTTATACCAATTAAAATAATTTTTTTAAAAAATAGACTTTTAAAAAATTAGATCTGAATTGTCCAAATATGATATAACCAAGGTATTAAAACCCGGACCGGGTATTGAACCGGTTGGGGTACTGGGTTAAGGGTCAGTGGATTAGACCGGGGCCAAACCGGAGAGAAATTAAAAATATTAGGCTTATTAGTATGAAATTATAGAAAAATTCTTTTTTTAAAAAAAAAAATTTAGATAGCAACCCGGACTGGACGGGGAGACCGGTCCAATTCGCCGGTTTTCGGACAGGATCGGCCAATCCAGTCCGGATTAAACAACTCTGGATATAACTCCCAGATTTGCATAGCTCACCCACTACACGTTATGATTTTAATATTGCACCCAGATCTATTGAATGTTACTTCACCTAATACCCCCTGTATACCTCACAATTTAAAATTTTCATCAATAAGCATCTCTTTGATCCCATAACTTTATATAATGTATTGGTTTGATAAACTGCTTTTAAAAATTATTTTTTTTATTCTTATAATCCTAACATCATTAGTCTTCCACGTTAATTTTATGTAATAAAAATTTTAAATTTAAAAATTAAACATAATATATTGGCATTTAAAAATATTTTGTGAATCTTTAAAATTTCAAAGCTAGTATTTTTTGTATTCACCATTAAATGGCTAAAAACCAATATTTTTAAGTTAAAGAGTCAAAATGAAACATTTAAAGTTAAAAAGACTAAATGTGTACTTTAAAAAAATTAAATATAATAATCAAACAAAAATATTACACATTTTCAATATATATATATATATATATATATATATTAAATTAACTCAGGCATCTTTTTCCAATCATAGTCATTTTTTTAACAGATAAATATTGCTAAAACATGCGGCGAAAATTAGAAGAATAAAAAAATATTGCATCGTATGAAGAGCCCTCCTCGTTATTCTACATATGGCTCACCTAACATGCATGCTTTGCCTCTCTCTAAATCTAAAGCCAATTACAATGAAATCTCATATAAGAGAAAAAATGAAGAAATGATCTTAGAAGTTATCAGTGTAAGCTCCTTAACTTGTTAATAGACGCTCCTCAACTTATCATTAACAGCTTCAAGAACCATTTTTTCATTTTTTCTCTTAGATGAGACTTCATTGTAATTGGGTCCCATAAATCTATAAATAAAGAAGCTCATTCAAGCGAGCAAAACACAACACTACGATCATCTTCTTCCTGTTAAACTATGGCTTCTTCCCACCAGTCGCTTCTTGACAAACCCAAAAAATCAATTTCCAGAAATATTTGGCTTCTTCTCTCTCTAGCCGCCCTCATCGGCTTCTCAGCCCTTGTTGCTTCTCATCTCTTCTCTCGCTCCTCCTCTTCCTTCTTCAACCTCTCTCACTTCAATCACCATCATCATCTCTGTGACCATGCCCTACACAAATCATCATGCCTTGCTCATCTCTCTGAACTAACTCCAGCTTCAACATTTACCACCACCAACAACGAAGGCCGAAACTCCAAATTGCTTCAATCCTTCCTCATCAAAACCACCTCACAAATCCAGAAAACTGTGGACTCAACCAAAGCCATCAAATACAGAATCAATGATCCCAAACAGCAGCAAGCTTTGCTTGTCTGTGAGCAACTTCTGGACTTGTCCCTTGATAGAGTTTGGGATTCAATGGTGGCTCTCACAGAAAAGACCACCAAATCCAACCAAGATGCTCACACATGGCTCAGCACCGTCCTCACTAACCACATCACTTGCCTTGATGAGTTAGAAGGATCAGCTCGAGCGCTTGTAGAATCTGAGCTCAATGACTTAATCTCCAGAGCCAGAACCTCCCTAGCCTTGCTCGTTCATGTTATGCCCTCTAAAATTGATGTCGTTGATGAGCCACTTAACGGTGAGTTCCCCTCGTGGGTGACAAGTAAGGACAGGAAGCTTCTGGAAGCTTCTGCTAACGATATAAAGGCCAACGTTGTTGTGGCCAAGGATGGAAGTGGCAGGTTTAAAACTGTGAATGAAGCTGTGGCTTCGGCACCAGATAACGGTAAGACGAGGTATGTGATATATGTGAAGAAGGGAGTTTATAAAGAGAATGTTGAGATTGGATCCAAGAAGACGAATGTGATGCTGGTGGGTGATGGTATGGATGCGACTATCATCACCGGAAGTTTGAATTTCGTCGACGGAACACCCACCTTTAAAACTGCCACCGTCGGTATGGATCCTAAAACCTTAATCTGTAGTTAATTTTCATAATTTCATCTCCTTTGTTTTATTGAGATTGAGATATGATTGTTTAATTTGAAAGAAAATATTTAGTGGGCTCGTCGGGGTACGCGGCTAGCTTGTTTTATATACAGCTGAGATATTGAATATATCAATATAGTGGGGTAGGTGTAAAAGATAAATAACAATAATTTATTATCTTTAAGAGTTTTTTTATTCTAATTTATCTAGAATGTCAAGAAAGCAGATACGGAGATAGATAGATATATGGATAGCGTCGACAACAACGACAATATGTTTACAGCTCTGTATCTACAT
Source organism: Inga laurina (assembly GCA_963855925.1). Classification (NCBI taxonomy): domain Eukaryota; kingdom Viridiplantae; phylum Streptophyta; class Magnoliopsida; order Fabales; family Fabaceae; genus Inga; species Inga laurina. Next base: position 79,828,962 of record OY979701.1, on the reverse strand, counting down.
CTACTCACTCTTTAGGCTTATTTATTTCTGTGGGCTATGGATCCCAACGCTAAGAACCCACCAAAACCAGTCAACAACGAGGGGCTTGTAACTTTATGATGCCATTCCCCATTATATCAAAAGCAAAAACTGATAGGTTTTGGTTAAGGAGGGGAGGGGAGGGGATTTTTTTTGAGTTGAATTTAAAAAAAAATTAAAAAAATGAGGTTAAAAGTTTTTAATTATTTTTTTAATTAAAATCTTGTAATATTATTTATCCAATTTTTTCAAATATAACTCACAAAAACTTTTACCCTCCTTTGCTTTCCTTCAAATCTTTCATAACAAACAGATCGTAGGTTATGTTAAGTGAGAAGAAATTTACAAAATAGAATACTAAGAAGTAAAACTTTTAAAATGGTAAAAAAAAATTCTATGTACCCCTTCTTCCAAATTTTCTCTCATCCATAGGTAAAGCATTAACATGGTGGCAATGTGGTATTGCAGCTGCTGTTGGGGATGGATTCATAGGGCAAGACATAGGGTTCCAAAACACGGCAGGCCCTCAGAAGCACCAAGCGGTGGCTCTCCGCGTCAGTGCCGATCTCTCCGTCATCAACCGCTGCCGTGTGGACGCCTACCAAGACACTCTATACTCCCACACCAACCGGCAATTCTACCGGGACTCCTTCATCACTGGCACCGTCGACTTCATCTTCGGCAACTCCGCGGTCGTGTTCCAAAAGTGCAACCTCGTGGCCCGAAAGCCCATGAATAACCAGAACAACATGGTCACAGCTCAAGGACGCGAAGACCCAAACCAGAACACAGGCACTTCAATCCAGCAATGTAACCTAACACCAAGCTCCGATCTCAAGCCAGTCATAGGCTCAATCAAAACCTTTCTGGGTCGTCCATGGAAGGAATATTCTAGAACTGTTGTGATGCAATCGCTTTTGGATAGCCATATTGATCCAGCAGGATGGGCTCCATGGGACGATAAGCAATCGACTCTGAAGAATTTGTATTATGGAGAGTACATGAACAGTGGACCTGGTTCTGGTGTTGCCAAGAGAGTGAACTGGCCTGGTTATCATGTGATTACAAGTGCTTCTGAAGCAAGCAAGTTCACGGTGGCTCAGCTCATTCAAGGTGGCAATTGGCTTAAGAACACCGGCGTCGCCTTCATTGAGGGGCTCTAGATCTATCACTTGCTTTTAATTTTAGACCTTTCACTGAGCATGTTTCTTTTATGGGCTTTAAGTTGATGGGTTGGTGTCCTGTACTGGGGATGAATTAAGATGAATAATCCTATTTCGCTGAGTTTGATGTAATGGCCATGTAGCTTATTATCATGTTTTGGAAATAAATCTCATCTCCTTTTCTCAAATAAAACTCGAAGTCAAGCGTGTTGTTTAATTTAAATTTAATGGCCTTTGCTTAACTACTTCCGCCTCGTTTGGTATGTTGGAGTGTTGGATTTTGGTCTGTCCTTCTAAATCGGGGGTTTAAGTAGTAGGATACCTTGCTATATTATACTCCCCTCCTTCCTAAATACGCTAGTGGAAAAAGGATTTTTTATACCGGTTAAAATTGATTTTTCAGATTGATTTTGGATCCAGTCTTGATATAACCGGTCTTAAAAGTATATCACTTTTGAAACCAGTTTGGTCGCTGGTCTTAAAAGTCTCACTTTTAAGACCGGTTGTATTAATAACCGATCTAAAAGTAACAATTTTAATACCGGTTTTCATGAGCATCGGTCTTAAAAATTATTTTAAGACCGGTTTTATATATAAACGATCTTAAAAATTTTAATTTTAAAACCAGTTGTACATAAAACCGGTCTTAAAAATTTAATCTTAAGACTGGTTATATTAGTAACCAGTCTTAAAATAACTTTTAAGACCGGTTATAATTATAACCGGTTTTAAAAGTGTTATATATTTTTTTAATTGTTTGTAATTAGTTTAGTTACTAGAACGCATCTTTGAATTGCTACCTCCAATGTCATACTTATTAAGTGTCATATAGTGTTCAGTTTGCTTCCACTTACTATGTCCTTTTGCTTTAACCTTCCACTTACCATTTCCTTTTGCTTTAACCTTCTCATTGAATTAGGAACTTGTAACATGTCATATATCATCATGTATAATGTTTTGTTTAAAACCACCATATATATACACATAAATGAATTCAACCATGTCATATCATGCAACCAACAAGTCAATTCATCAAAATATACAAAAACCATGTTAAAACCAACAAACATATCAAATCATGCAACTAACAATATTTGCAACCAACTAACATGTCAATTCATCAATATATACAAAACAAATTCCTCATTTTTATAAGAACTTACTGTTGTAAAAGTTCATAAATGAATTCAGCATAACAATTATGAATGTGCACAATATCTTCTTTTGAAAAGGGGTCAGCAAGTTCAAACATCTGAAACACCAAAGCCAGGCAAAACATTAACTTCACCTAAAAAAATTAAAGTAGACAAAATTTTTGAAATATATATACATTTACCTCTTCAGTAAGTTCTGTCGTGCCTAGAGTAATAATATTATACATGTGCCTCAGAATATACAACCCACACAAGTTGGACCCCGGTGGTTGCCTACGGGTCTGAAAAATAATATGATGATATCATTAAAACAAGTATAAAATTAAAGCATGGCTTGTTATTGAATACATTCTTAAAACAAACTAATATGTAACTAACCTTTGCAAGATCCATGTAGGATCTTTTACCTCACGCATAGGCCTACCACAAGCAGTGTGTTGGAATATCCGCATAACCCTATATCATCAAAATTACAAAGGCTACTTATTTTACACAAATTCCATAAATTTTACACACGAAAGGTAATTAATAATGTAAGAAAACTTAGCCGTTCAAGCTCTTCTTCAATTCACTAGTTGGCTTGCTGAGGTGGAGGGTGCATAAGAGGATGACAAAATAACTCTTCTTGCACAAAATAACCAATTGCCAATTATCACTGAAAAAAGGGAAAACTTTTAAGCAAATATAAATCATTATGTATATTATGAAATATAAATTTGTTTCTTACTCATGCAAATATGGAGCCAAGAAACACTCAATTAAGGTTTCACTAAGCCTGTGCGATAAGTATGTGTGTCTGATAGAAGCAATGGTCCCTTTGTCGTAGAGTTGAACTAGGCATAGGAGTCCAAATTTATCGATTTTGCCAGAGTCAACCAACCTACAATGTATGCACCTACAATAATTCAAGTAGAGACATTAAATCAAAGTTTAACGGCGTAATTTGTAAAATATTAATTTCCAATTTAAGAAGATACTTACATCAAAAAGAGTTGGACAATCGAAATTGTAAGCTGTTGTAGAGGAGCTACCAGGGACATTAAATCATCCCTCTTAAGATAGCATTGCGCCCTTGACTTGCCAACAGCTGACTCAGTAGCCCAATCTCTTGTTGCAAAGGATGTATCATATACTATCAGAATCACTTGCTGCATGACATTCAATGGAGGCCATGAAACATCTTGAGTGGAGGGAGGTGGAGGTGGCGGGGATTCCTCAGCTCGATCAGAAATAAGGTTCTTTGGCCACAAGATGAAAGAGTTGATGACATCGCCCACAACCTTAAAGTCATCAACAGGGATAGGGAGAGGTGCATCTGCAACAATCACCTCTTCAACTACCACTTTGACTTGATCATCCTTTATTTCTTGGTGTTGGACAGTTGATCCCAAGTTGTGCACGCTCCCCCGTGCAACCAATCATCTCAGAGGATCCTCCATACACAAGTCACAAGGCTCACCAATTTCTTTTCCAGGACCCTCTGATGACTGACCAATACAACTCCCTTTAGTGCTATGTTTAGGGAATAAGCCTGGGGAGCACTGGTATCTTCTTGTCTTGTGCTCGTTATGATCATTCATTCCTCCTTCATCTTGCTAAACCTTTCTTCAAATCGTGCATCAAATGATACTTCTGCCTCGGCTCTAGCTTCCGCCCTCACGGTGGCCAATATACTCTTCATCTCCTCCCTAGTCACCATACTACTTGAGGAACGACGTGAGGGTGCTCCAAAGTAATCCTTTATGCCTACCCCTCCTCCAATCCCCCGAACACGGCCGGGATGCTAAGGTTTCCCTGTAGCTACGGTCAATATGTCATTCCTCCCATCCGATCTAAACGATCCATTGTCTTGTTTTTTTTGAAGCTCTTCCTATAAGACACAGATGACAAATGTTAGTAATGAAATTTGTTTACTAAATAATTAATAACAACAAGTCAACAACAATACTTACAATTTTCTCACTGACTATACGAGATTGTTCACTCGTATAAGACCCGCTTCTCTTTTGGTGAGCGAACAACCACTTCTTTTCGCGACGTATCGGAGATGGTGGAGAAAGAAGAACAGTAGGATCGGATTGAGCTGCTTCTTCCAATCTCTTCCGTTTGGCTGCCAACAAGTCTTTTTCGGCCTTCGCATTCCCCCCACGAGTGTATAGGGGCAATCATTCTTTCTACCACTCTTTTGGGCCTTTTTCCTCTTTTCCTGCGAATAAGAAATCAAAATTAAGTCATTGTAAATCAATAAAGACAACTCATAATTCATAAGCAAATCAATTGCAAAATAAGTCAACTCACCAATGCTTCTGGAGTAGTCCGAAGCCGTCTAAATTCTTGCCAAGTCTGTTCGTCAATAAAAGAATACTGATCGCACAGATTAGGAAGTGGATGACCTTCTTCTACCTCGATATGCACATAATTGTTGGCTAGACTTATCTTAAACTTCCTCCAGCGTTCATCACAATACGTCATTGTCTTGTCATACAAGACTTCACTCTCAGGAATGTCGTCAGCGAGCTGGATAGTTTCCCAAATATGTCATTCACACTTTTATCCACATTTCTTCACTGCTCTATCAAGATGCAAGGCTTGTTGCGCGCTAAGAGGCCGACAAAACTCCTATACCGTTGGGTATTAGGCCCGATTGGTTTCCAATAACTATCAAACTCAATTGGAATCTTTTTCCCGGTATTCCGATCGAGAGGAATGTCTCTCAATCGGGTGGCTCTCCTACTCCTTTGTTTAGGCCGATTACTAGGTTCACTATGTTTCTGGCTAGGAGCATTGCTAGGCTCGCTTTGATTTGGATTAGTTAGATTGGGAGTACCCTCACTAGGACGACTCATTGTCTAAAAACACTTTAAGAACACTATCTAAGGATAACTAGTGATGGTTTAAGGAAATTTTGCTATACGGCACTATCTACAAAGGCATCGTTCAAAAGCAATTCCCAAGTTATGCAAACATGAACAAATAATTAAATACAATGCACAAGTTGAACATACATGCAAAAATAGGAGTTAATGTCTGTTATGGAATGTATAAGGGTAGCTTGATAGGGACCTAAGTGAATAAACTAGATTAGTCTAAATAAGGACTTAAGTGCAAACTCACATAATTGGATAGTTATTAGTGAATAATGTGCAAGGAAGTTAGTAGCTGTTGGGAGAGGTTGACTATTATGTTATAAATAAACTATGCACCCTCCATTGTATCAGTTTTGACCTGAGTTGTTCATTGAGTGATATTCTGAAAGAACCTTTCTCTTTTCTACTCTCATCTGTTCCTGATTCTCCTCTGTTTCCCTTACTTTTTGTTCTTTTCTCTTTCTCTCTTTCTCTCTTTCTGATTTCTTATCAGGTCAAAACTGATACAATTATGTGAGTTTGCACTTAAGTCCTTATTTAGACTAATCTAGTTTATTGACTTAGGTCCCTATCAAGCTACCCTTATACATTCCATAACAATGTCAGCATAAGTTGAATAAAGTTGAACATAAATGCATTAGGAGGCAGACTCAGAAGCAACACCAAAGTTCATATCAAGCAATATTAACACTACCTTATCCAGAGTTTTACTATATTGAACATGCAAAAATACAGAACCAAAATTGAACCCTTCTCATACACAACCAAAAAAACCCAGGTCCACAGAAGCATAAGGACATTAACCTCAAACATACATGCATTATGTAAAACTCTTCAGAATAATTAACGGTACCTTCAACCTTTGCTTGATGATCCTCTTCTTTCTCTAGATCTGAACAGTCTTTGACCACTTTACGAATCGAGTAAGGTCTTTCTTAGGAGGCAATGGATGCTTTTGAAAATTGGGTTGACGACTTGCTGCAAGAATCAAACAAAGAAAATGGAGATTTCAATGAAATACCCAAAAATGAAACCATTTATTTAATTGAACGCCTAGCAACTGAAACACAAACCTGACAATAAAAATGAGGTTGAGAACGAAACCAATTGGAGGGAACAAATGACGATAGCCTAACGGCAATGTATTCAACCGTAAATCTCCATTGACGGCGGCGAAGTTAAGGACGGAGCAGAGAAGGGGAAAGGAGGAGCTACCGTGAACAGACACAAGGATTTCGCTAATGTGCTTGAGTCTCAAATTTCAGAGTTAAAATTAGGCGCCTTTTGAAATCCAGGTCAGTTTTAAGACCGGTTGTAATTAATAACCGGTCTTAAAATTAAAATTTAAGATCGTTTATTAATAAATAACCGATCTTAAAAATAGAAACTTTTTAAGATCAGTTATTAAATAATAACAGGTCTTAAATTTTTAATATTTAAGACCGGTTTTCATTTACAGCCAGTCTTAAAAATAATAATGACTTTATTTTTTTACTTGTCTTTAATTCAGATAATATTTTCTAGACCGGTTATATTTAGAACCGGTCTAGAAAATATATTACATGTATTTATTTTTTTTAATTGTGTATATTTTAAGACCAATTTTTATTATAACCGGTCTTAAAATTATTTTTGAGACCGGTTTTAAATATAACCGATTTTAAAGTTATTTTTAAGACCGGTTATAAATATAACCGGTCTTAATATTTCATCATAATTACAAAAATGCCACCGGTCATATTTTAAAGACCTTATCCGATATAACCGGTCTAAATGTTCCAGTCTAAATGTTCCGGTCTAAAAACCCTTTTCTGTACAAGTGATACAAGATAATGTTAATTTTTTTTAGAAATATTAAGAAAATTAATTAAATTATTTTAAAATATTTAAATTTATCATTTTTTCTCTAAACTATTATTTTGTCTAACTTATAAGCTAACATATACTCTAAGGATACCCAACATATGATATGATTAAGTAATTTATTTAACTTCTTTAATCTCTCCAAAAAAATAGTCAACTCTGTCTTATACTCTCTCTGATCCTTATTATAAAGCATCAATTACCAACTATTTTTAGTCCTTATTATAAGACACTAACTATCTTTAACTAACTCATTTATTACTATATTCGCATTATGCCCTCGTTTTTAACTGATTCATTTAAATCCTGCCACATCATTAAAGTTGGGGTAAAGTTGGAAACATTTATCAATTTTGAACCAATTTAATGACTTAACTTTTATTTATTGACTTGCGAGAATTGGTAATTGATGCCTTATAATAAAGATCAGAGGGAAAATTTAGGGCCCATGGGAGTAAATTAAATTCACTTTCTTGAATTTATATGAATATTGTTAAATCAGAGAAAAGCAAGGGATATTATTCTTTGGCACCAGCAATATGGCCGGGAAAGTTTCCTAGATATACTCTCCTAATATAATACATCATCGATCTCGTGGGGCACGTGTGGTAATAATAGAGTGAATAGAGTATCGTTAACGCAAGCAATTGGATAAAAGTAATATTCAAGCCTTAAAGTTTCATTTTTCATTCAAGCTAGTTTAGCAATTCTAATTTACAATCAATTGCAAAGAGTTTTGAATAAAGAAGACAACTAATTTCAAAAACAAATTATTAGAGTCACTAATCCTTTATATATCAGTTTCAAATAAACATTTGGTTTCATCTAATTAATTTGTTTCAATGTTAATTTAGTTGATCTAGAGCATTATTAGCTAGTCTATTGATATATTTGTAACCCTATCTCAGGCTAATAGATTATGTCTCACTCAATTACTCTGAAGGTAAACCATCTCAAATTCACTATTCTTCAATTATGTGGGCTCTTAAGCATATTTCTGTCCTAATTACAAATTAGATCAAAATCTAATATCATATTACTCAATCCTAGAGCCTAATTAAGATTTCATTTGTCAAGGTAAACCCCTAATATACCCAAATTCATATTTAATAGTGGCCAAACATTAAAGAGACATAAAATCATGATTGAATAACCAAAATTAACATCAAGAAGCATAATCCGATAATAAAAAGTAATATCTAATCAACTAATAAGTTCATATATAGTTACTCTGAGTTTTAAAAAAAATTAGCTGGATGTGGCTATAATCAAAGGGAGAATTTCTGAAAAAGAATTTAGAATTTAAGAAATGATAAATGAGTTTTTTTATCAAGAATTGATTATAAAATATCAAAATGTGATAAAGAATATTTTCAATTTTTTTCTTGGAAAATGACTGACTTTTTATTTCCCAATTTTCAGGTTACTTTTCAAGGAGTTTCCCATAATCAAATCCATAATGAAATAAAAATAAAATCCAAAGTAAAATCCTTGTTGCTATGGCAACACGAAAGACCACAGCCATATCCTCTTCTTGCTCGCTGCTGTCGCATGATACAAAGAGTCCAGCTATTGTTACATGGAACCGCATTCGCAGTCACCGCTCTATCTGTTTGAATTGATGTTTTCATTTATGAATGGATATTTTTAAATTTTTTTATCTATATTTAAATTATTTTTTTATTGGTACATTAAATAAAGATAAAATTATCATAATCTCATTTATTATATTAAAATTAGATTTATAAATAGGATAAAATTTTTTTATCAAAAAAATTTATAAATAAAATTAAAGTGGCACTCGCTTGTTTGATTGTCAATTGGGGCGCGCGCCGCGCGCAGTGGACTTTGACTCTTTACGTTCCTATCCTTTTTTCCGGCCAGAAATAGGTTATGTTACTAAAATATATTAAGGTTTAACACAAAGGTCCAAAATAAAACACAACAAATTATCTTCCTTTATCTCTATCTCATTGTCGTTTCCTCGTTCCTTATACTATATATATATATATATATATATATTGATTGCTGCCACACGTCTTCGCGTCTTGATCAAGGAGCATGTGATATTTTCTTTATTTAATTCTCACGGGCTCCACGTTGCCACTCCTCCCCTCCTCTTTTTCTTCTTAATTTAATTTTTCCGTCATCTTGTCATTCTTCCTTTACACACACACATATTCTCCCTTTTCCCCCCTTATTCCTTCTTTATTTGTCATTTTGATTTGAGCTCGACTAATTTAAGCCCTTTGTAATAGTTTCGGAATTTCAATGATCGACCCAGATCAACGCCCGGTAGTAATACAGTCCTTTCACTCTATGCAAAATTTTACAATTGGTTTATTAATTTTATAAAATATCTTTTTAGTCCTTTAACCATAACATTATTATCAAAAAATGTTGATACTGAAATTTTAAATGTTAATAAAACATTTTTCAAGCATTGACTTATTAAATTTAATTTTCAAAATAACAATGATCATCACGTAAAATCACCATGATGGTCACGAGAAATCACCACTTGATATTAACGACGTGTCAAGGTTAAAACACGGAAAACATGTTTTTTAAAATTAAAGGACGAAAATAAACTTTTGTGTAAAATTGGAGGATGATATGTGTACTTCCCTTTAATTTAGTTAAAAAAATGGGACTTAATCACCAGAGTTTAAGCTAGGCACGGTCTTCTCTATGGGCCTATAGTAGAACCTCAGAAAAAAATGGAAGTGCTTTGGGGTGGTTGCTTCCATTATCTTTTGATGCTTTCCAACTTTGAGGCACAGGAACCAGTAAGGAACAAATCATTCTTACAATTTTCTTTTTGTCTGCCTTCAAAATGAAGCTTTTGGTACGTAATTGGTTGTCATTATGAACCTTATCTTAGTGATTTAGTGAGATTTGAAGAGGCAAGCCATGATACTCCTCCACCACCACCACCATCATGATGTTGAACTTACTCATTTAAGTCCATCTCAGAATTTTTTCTTTAAAAAAAAATATTTTCGTTTATCTCAACGTGTCTAAACACAAATAAGAAGAGATGAGGAGACTTTGAATTTGAGGGCCAACAAAGGAAAAATACTATTAATATTCATCATGTTTTTAATATAAGATATAATTAACTTTTTAAAAAAAATTAAGGAAGCTAAATAAATTATTTTAAAGCATTAATATTTATCTTTTTTATATTAAATTAATTTATCTCACTTATAAATTGATATATAATATATTGTATGATTAACTATCTTATTTATTTTCTTTAATCTTTTAAACAAATTAACTATATCTTATATTAAAAATGAGAAGAATAATACCATAGCACGTTGTCACCGGTAACAGAAAAATATAATTGGCCTGGTTGGTGGCGCCATAAAATAGGCACTTTTGTTTGGTAGTGTGTATGCGCGTGCCTTTAGGAGGGGAAAAAAACTCAAATATCAGTCTCAATCCCTCAATCCCAGTCTGGCAGTAAACAATAAAAAATAAAACTCAGAATCTCAGTGACAATCCTAATCTCAATCCAAGTTGCAGGGTTTTGGTCTTCATAATTGTGGTCTCTCTTTTTTTATCGAAAATAATTGTGGTCTCCATAATTGTGTTCCTCATAATAATTATAGCACCATACACGTGATCTATATTTAATTTGCTTCAAATTATAGATTTCTCATTTGAATATTGAATATGTTCTTATTAATAATCTTTGTGTTTTAATTGCTCTTATAATTTGATTTGAATAAGGGTATTTCAAAACATTTTAGACCTGAGACTAAATAAAGGGGTACCTTAGCAGACTTGTTCAGGTGCCCCTGTGGTGGCTGAGATCATTACAATTATTTAGGGCCTCCAGATATGCTGAAACATGAACTTAAAGAATATTAGTATTTCCACCGATTGTCTAGAAGCCATTAGTCTAATCATGAGGGGTTCTGATAGAGATCATCCTTTTAGGGATGTAATAGATGACGCACGCTTTTGGATGGCAAAGGAATGGCGGGTTCTCCTTACTTTTATTCCTAGGGAGGAGAATATTTTGGCTGATTACTTAGCCAGATTAGCTCATACTATGACAGAGAGTTTTGTTATCCTTGATCAACAGTCATCTTCTTTTACAGAGGCCGCGGTTGATCAAGATGGATCTTTGAGTTTTGGATTTGTATCCCCCAGGATAGTGTTGCTTTGTAACATTTTCATTAGGCTATGTTTTCCGGGTTGCTTTCAAAAAAGACCTGAGACTAAATCCTTTCTGAGGTTAAGAGTATAAATGATTTTTACCTGTTTTAATAAATACATTTCCAATAACTTAAACTTACATTTTCCTCCTTATGAACCAAAGTAACGAGAAAAGACACGGGGTAATGAAAATTATAATTTTTCACGGTTCCAGTGTGTATATGGAAAAGCAAAATTGTCTCTCAAGTTGGTAGCAGCTTCAATTAATGTCACACGTGTCTAAAACTAAAAGATTTATAACAGATCTAAATATTCTTAGTTAGATATTGTATGATTAACTCCTAACAACATACTGGTAGAAGAAGACTATTTCAAGTTGGAAAAAAAAAAAACAAGCCCTGAAATTATATATTAAAGACATAATTATTGCATCTCCAACATCACACATGATTGTACTCACACTTATATCTATGAAAATTGTGAAAAAAAATTTCATTGATAAATTAATTGCTAAATAGAATTTAAGAAGATTGTCTGCACATAGGGAAAGGGGGAAAATCTTCTATATATTGGGAAGATATTTTGCACACATATTAAAAAAAATATTACATATAGAGAAGATAGCCTACACAAAAAAAAGATATTCTATACACATAAAAAATCATTTGCATACCAACGACCTATTTGACAATAGTTATATTTTTTCACGCTTCATATTATTATACTCCAATTTCTTTGTTGCAGCCTTTGGATTCGGCGGGATGTGGACATACTATCATGTCTGATGTAAAGCATTTGTGTTTTATTATTTCATTTTTCTTGTACTTTTCAAATTAAAACGCCTACTTTACTACTTTATTTTTTTTAAATTGATTATGCCACACAACACACGCACATAGACAAAGCAGAAGAGAGAGCCTCGCTTTTTTTTTTTTTTTTGGGAGAGTGGAAGAATCACTCTGGAGGTTAGAATCATAATCTCATTCATTTGATCGCTATATTTGAAAGGAGAGAGAATGAAATAAAATAGGTAAGGGACTATTGATAAGAAAAAGGGAAATTTCAGAAAAATACTTGGGAAAATACAAAAGGATAAATCAGACCACTGAAATTTTGAAATCTCAAATTAGTATGCTGTCAGTACAAAGAAGGAATATGAAATTTTGAAATCTCAGCGAAAAGACGAATTTGCCCTTCAACTGTCCCTCTCTCTTAGCTTGGAATAACAACATCGGATTCTTTATTAACAACACTGTATTCTACATTAAAAACTCCGCTTTACTTCTTCCACAACTTTGTATCTCAAATATGGTGTTATTAATATAAAATACGGTGTTGTTAATAAAAAGAGAGGTGTTGTTATTGGCCCTGAACTTAAATTGTAAAGTTGTGAAAAAAGAAAGTCGAGTTGTTAATGTAAAACAAGATATTGTTAATATAAAGACCGGTGTTGTTATTGTGAAACAAGAAATTTGAGTTATTAATGTAAAATATGGTATTATTAATAAAGAAACCGGTGTTATTGTTGTAAAAGAAGAAAGTAGAGTTGTTAATGTAGAATCCAGTGTTGTTAATAAAGAGAGATGTGTTGATATTGACCTGAAACTTAAATTATGAAATTGTGAAAAAAGAAAGTCGAGTTGTTAATATAAAACAGGGTGTTGTTAATATAGAGATCGGTGTTGTTATTGTGAAATAAGAACGTCGAGTTGTTAATGTAAAATAAGGTGTTATTGACACCGGCGTTGTTATTGTCAAAGAAAAGAGTTGTTAATGTAGAATCCGGTGTTGTTAATAAAAAGGCTGGTGTTGTTATTTCGAGCTGAGAGAGAGACAGCTGAAGGGCAACTTCATCTTTTCACCGAGATTTCAAAATCCCATATTCATCCTTCTTACTGACAGTATACTGACTTGGGATTTCAGAATTTCAGAGGTCTGATTTATCCTTTGTTAAAGTTGTTAGACAAATCCTATAGGATTAGGAAACGTATTGACTATATGTAGGAAACGTAAATCATACCGTTGTATATAATTATGTAATTGTACACTAATGAGATTAAGAAGTTTTAAACATTTATTTTTGTACATGGTATCAGAGCGATGCTTCTGTCTTTAGTTTAGATTTTTCTATTGAAACCTTCAGTTCAATTCATAATCAGAGCACATTTACTGTTCCGTTTGAAATATGTCTCAGATCTCTCATCTCCGGTAACTATTAAAGAACACGTGCCACACCATCGTGCTCTACATCCCCAAATCAGTGTAACACTACAACAACGTCCATTTTTTATCAGCGGTGAGCTTCCACACGCCGCTGCTCCTTCCGCCGCAGAATACATGGGCCAGCGCATGACGAAGATTTCGTCGAGCTTTTCTGGTGATTCCAACGGCGCTCTGATCGACTCATCAACCCCGTTCCATCCCTGTTGTCTGTCTGGTTCAATTCTCACTTTGAATTTTTGCCTTCTCTGTGATTTTGTGAAGTACAAGAGAGCTTCGTGAATCTTTCTGTGGTATTTCAATTTCTTCTTTTGTCCTTGGTTAAGTTTCTGCTTTTCTTTTCACAAGTGGGCCTCTTTGTTGACTTAGAGTTTTATTTTGTTGTGTGGTCTTGGCATATTGTGACTTGCTTCTATTCGAGTATTGTTAACATCTGTGACCTTAGTTAGCTCATTTTCTTTAAGTACCTCATCTAATGCCCCAATTTTTTATTAAGGGCTAATGACCTCTTAGTGGGCTGTAATGAATGATTTTGAGAATCAAAGATGATTTGAGACATGAATTAATTATTAAAAATGCCCAACATCCTGTATTTAGCATAATTATTTGACAAAGTAATTTAAGGGCTAAAATTATAGGGAATTGCACATTGTGGAGTGGAAAAGAATTAAAATGTGTTATGTGACAATTTCAATAAATGTGCCATAATCAGGGGAAAATTGAAAGAATGGAAAATTATTGGTCAATTAGTCAGTGATTAATGAAAAAATTAATTACTAACTAAAAGAAATGAGGAATGTGACTAAATGGCTAATAGAGTAGTTAGAGTAACCAAGTAGTTAATTACTTTATGAGAAACAAGGAAATTGAGACACTTAGCAAGATAGGATGAAGGGAGAGATGATAGAAAAGTCAACTTGGTATTTTTTAAAACTTTCTCTTCCCTCTCTCCTCTCTATTCGACTGTCACAAGCATAGGAGGGATGAGAGTAGTTCATTTCATCATCACTTTTACCATCTTCATCTCTCTCTCTTGCTCTCATTCGGCTGCCATTGAAGACCAAAGAAAGAAGAAGAGCTCTTGCAAAAGGTAAGCATTTTGACCCTCCAAATGACCTCTAATGCAAAAACTCTTTTCTTCAATCCTGTTCTTTGTGTTGAGAGCTTCGATTCTATTGATTTAGAGTTTCCATTTGGTAGTGTTTTGAGCACTTAAGGAAATCTAAAGATTGGTAAAGCAAGGAACTCCTTTGGGAAAGATGTGGATGTGAGTAAGATGAACCTTTCTATATAGGTTTCATAGCCATTGGTTGAGGTTGGAATTTATGGGAATTTTCTGCCCTATTTTCAAAAATTAGGGTCATTGAGTGTTTGGTATGTTGTGGTCATAGAAATGGTGTTTTGTTGTGTGTTTTAGATAAATAGAACTGAATTGAAGCTTAAATGTCAAGTTTGGCAATTTTGGATTTTGTTTTGAACATATGCCAAAAAAAGAACACATAGATGGAGTGGAAATTTGGTTGTTTTGATGTCTCCATTAGTTTCCTTGTGAAAAAATGTGCGGGAGTAGTGTTGGATGTGAATTTTGGACCATTGGAAACTTAAGTTTAAAAGTTGCAAGTTTTGGTTAGTAAAATCCTGTGCAACCAGTCAGTTTGCATGGACTATTTGAATGGGTAAATGATAGTGAAAAATTCTGAAATTTTTTAGTATAACAGAGAACATTCCAAGCTTCAAAATGGACATATAATATTTGACATTTTGATGTGTATGCTGGGAGATATGAATTTCCAAAATTTGGTGTCGAAACTGGACTTAATTCTGGAATAGTATGGACATTTATGAAATTCTGGATTTTTGTGGTTATAGACATCAATGATTCATATTATTTCTGTAAAAATGACTTAAAAATATTTAACTAGGACTTGGGATCACCTCATTTCAATTTTTCTAGAATTAATTATGATTTTTGAAAGTTAAAACACAAAAGTCTAATTTTTTCATTTTTGACCAAATTTTTGGCCAGCATTGTTCTGGGGGGGATGGATTTTCATGAAATAGATGGTTCCATTAGATTCAATAGGAAAAAATAAGTGTGGTTGCAGTTGGTCACTTTTTCGGAAAAGGCAGAAAAAACATAATTATGAAAACGCCCCTAAAACCCTAAATTGGGGCTGTCAAAGGTATTTTCATAATTTAACACTGAATTTAGTGATTTTGAGCCCAGAAATGAATTCATTGGGCTAAAATATATTAGGATAGCTCTAGTCAAAATTTTGGGAGAACGTGTCATCGGGCCGAGTACGGCTGGACCAGGCCAGGGTCCCGGGGGCATTTTGGTAAATTTTTACCACAGACTAATATAACCATAAGAAATACTATGGAAGAGTCTAAAATAATACTTGGATAGGTTATGACATATTACTTGTACATTTAATATTTTTGGACCGAGTCAAAAGCCGGAAGTGGCACGTTTTACGAGACACACTAAAAATGTGGTCTTTGAGATAGTACTTCCCAACCCTTTAGGCAGTTGTTTGGGCTTCTAGTAGCCACTTAAGGGACTTTAATGATAACCAAATCTAAGTGTTTTTGAAGTCATTTGAGTATTGGGATAAGTAATAACCTGTCGTCCTTAATTATGATTATGGGATTTGATATTTGCCCGGAACATAGAAGGCCTATGCTTGAACAAGAACGGAAAGAACAAGGTAGTGACACTTTCTCCTATATCATGTTTAATGTATTACTTGTTTGTATTTATTATTGAATAATTGATTGGGTCGTGGCAGGTAGCCTGACCTTGAATACTGTTGTTGCTGATTGGGCTTGTGGCAGTTAGTTCGGCCTTGAATGTTGCTAATTGGGTTTGTGGCAGTTAGCCCTGCTTTGAATGTAGCTGATTGGGACGTCGCGGTTAGCCCGGCCTTGAATGAATGATTGAGTCGTGGCGGGTAGCCTGGCTTTGAATGCTGATATTGCTGAATTGTGATATATACTTACATGCTTTGTTTAATTATGCATCATATACGTGAAATGTTACTACTGGGATTCTTTTGAATTTCACTCTTTCCAATTAACCATTTTAACTAGGGCAAGCAGGTCAAGGGACAAGCAAGTGAACAAGAGCGACTAGGATTGCCAGCGGTAGTCTTAGCTTTTGATTTTTGGTTATCATTTTGGACAATTGTATAAACATGTTGACCATAGAATTGTAGTTGTTTGTAATCCCCGGTATGGGAAACTGAAATGGGCAAAGATGCCCTATAAAACCCTTTGGTTATCAAATATATCCCGGTTGAATGTCAGAAAATTTGCTAGCACTCCGATATTATATATGTGACAAACCGAATAGGCCAAATGTTTTCATTTAAAAATGAATGGAGATTGTATTATACGAGTTTTCTTAAAAAGTTTTAAATTATCCTTGATCTCTTATTCAATTATAAAACGTGTTTAAACACTAATTACGGCCTATTTAAGTGCAACTCAATGGTATCATGTCTCGCCAAGCACTTGAACTTATCCCCAGGTTGGGTGTTCGAGTCGTGGGGAGGCGAAAGAAATGCGCAGGGGGCACAAATATTCCTTTGAGTCCTTCACCTATGGCTGCATGGGGGGAACCCATGGCGGAGGACCGTGCCTGCGGGGCGATGAGATTTCGGGGGATGTGACACCTTAGCTTATATGTGATTATTATCGTGGGTTCTTAGTCTACATGACTTAATCCAATACATTTGATATGTTACTTGTGTTCGCTAAAATTACAGAATAAGCAACAGCGTGATCAGCAACGTGGTTTTGCTCATATTGCACAGACACCTGACCAGTTAGATGCTGGTCCATCACATGCAAGGCACTAGCTATAGGTAATTTATCCTCTGGACTTGCTACTTCCTCCACAAAGTGGATTATAGATTATGGCGCTACTGACTATATGACAGGTAACCATCATTTATTTTCATTATATGCTTCTTATGCCAACCCATCCTCCATATTCATAGTTAATGGTTACTCTGTCCGTGTACTTGGTTTAGGCACCGTTAACCTGACTTCATCTATTTCATTATCCTCTGTCCTTAATACCCTTGATCTTACATTTAATCTTCTACCCCCAGTAAGCTTAGTCGTCATTTGAATTATTTTATCTCACTATTCCCTGACCATTGTTTGATTCAGGATCTGTTGATGAAGCAGATTACTAGTAGAGGCTACAAATCTGGCGGGCATTACATTCTTGATGATACAGTCCCACGTTCTGTTGCTAGTTCTGGTGGGTTATCCCTTTTTGAAATTCATTGTCGTCTTGGTCATGTGTCACTATCATCCCTAAAGAAGTTGTATCCTTAATTTTCATCTGTGTCCGCATTAGATTGTGAGTCTTGTCAGTTTGCCAAACACCATCGTCTGCACTTGGCGCCTCATGTTAATAAATGGCTTGCATCCCCTTTTGAATTAGTTCATTTTGATATTTGGGGTCCTTGTTCAGTTACATCTTAGACCGGTTTTAGCTGTTTTGTTACTTTTGTTGATGATTATTCATAAACAACTTGGCTTTACTTAATGAAACAATGTTCTGAATTGTTTTCTCATTTTTGTAATTTTTTAAAGAAAATTCATACTCAGTTTAGCATTCTTGTGAAAACTCTTCGAAGTGATAATGCGAAAGAATATTTTTTAGCCCAATTCGTAGACTATATGCAACATCATAATATTCTTCACCAATCTTCTTGTGTTGATACACCTGCTCAAAATGGTGTTGCTGAACGAAAGAGCCTTCACCTATTAGAAACTACTCGAGCCCTTATGTTTCACTCCTTGGTTCATCAATAGTTCTGGGTTGATGTCATATCTACTACATGTTTTTTATTAATCGCATGCCTTTGATTGTTCTTAATGGTGACACTCCATATTCCTTTCTGTTCCCCAATAATAAGTTGTTTCCTATTGATCCTAACATTTTTGGTTGTGTGTGCTTTGTTCGGGATGTTCGTCCAAGCGTCTGTAAACTTGATCCAAAATCTTTGAAATGTGTCTTTCTTAGTTATTCTCAAGTCCAAAAGGTTATCATTATTACTCTCCTGATCTCCATCGTTATCTTGTATCCACTTATGTAGTCTTTCATGAATCCTCTCCATTTTTCAAATCTTCGGTATTGCTTGAGTCTTCATCCATCACAAATGAACTTAAT
Source organism: Inga laurina (assembly GCA_963855925.1). Taxonomy (NCBI): domain Eukaryota; kingdom Viridiplantae; phylum Streptophyta; class Magnoliopsida; order Fabales; family Fabaceae; genus Inga; species Inga laurina. The sequence goes on along the minus strand of OY979701.1, from coordinate 79,810,316 downwards.
GATGTCCTAGTCTATCGAGTTCCTATATCACCAGTACAGGTAGCTATTCCAGAACCAAATATCATCAATGATGCTGATGTTGCTGCTACTCTGCCTTTACTAATAACTACCTCGCCAAGTCATTCTGTTTCTGCTAACCTTACTGTTGAAATCTCTGATACTCCTGATCATGACTTACCTACTTCTGATTCCCCAAACCCTGATCCTGATGACTTGCCTATTGCTCTTAATAAAGGTACTTGCACCCATTGTCTTTTAAAACGTTATGTTAATTGCACCTATCCTATCTCCTCATTCGTGGCCTACCAGAATTTATCTCCAACGACCTCCTCCCTTGTTGCGACTCTTGATTCCATTTCCACTCCTACCATACTTCACCAAGCCCTTACTCATCCCGGTTGGTGTGCAGCGATGAAAGAAGAATTGACGGCCCTCGAAAAGGCTGGTACCTGGACTCTTATCTATCTACCTTCTGGGAAGAAGGCTATTAGATGCAAATAGGTGTTTGTTGTTAAAACTAAAGTTGATGGTTCCCTAGAATGATTAAAAGCTCGATTAATTGCTAAAGGTTATGCTCAAACTTATGGTATTAATTATTCATAGACTTTTTCCCCAGTGGCAAAGTTAACCTCTGTTCAACTTCTTATCTCTCTGGTTGCTATCCATCATTGGGATTTGCATAAACTTGATGTTAAGAATGCCTTTCTGAATGGTGATCTCCTTAAAGAAGTTTATATGGAGAAACCACCTGAGTTTGTTTCTTAGGGGGAGTTTGGGAAGGTGTGCTACCTCAGGAAATTACTGTATGGTTTAAAACAAAGCCCCCGTGCCTAGTTTGACAAGTTTTATGATGTGGTCAGGAAATTTGGATTGAATCAAAGCAAGTGTGATCACTCTATGTTCTACCAACAGTCAAATGTAGGCATGATTCTTCTAGTAGTATATGTTGATGATATTATAGTTACTGGGAGTAATACTTCTGGAATCTCACAACTTAAAGTCTTTCTTAATTTCCACTTCCAAACAAAAGACTTGGGACTATTGAAGTACTTTCTAGGTATTGAAGTTTTGAGAAGCAAGAATGGCACCCTTTTGACTCAGAGGAAGTATGTTCTCGTTCTCTTAAAGGAAACTGGAAAGCTTGGAGCTGCACCAAGCAGTATTCCCATGATTCCGAATCCATTCCTGGATCTTAATGAAAGTATGTTTGATGAGCTTCTTGATGACTTGAAGAAGAAGATTGATTCAGAAAAATTGAAGCCGTTTGCATCTCCTAAGAGATATAGAAGACTCATTGGAAAACTAAATTATCAGACAGTAACCCGTCCTAATATAACTTTCGTAGTCAGTAGGCTCAGCCAATTCATGGCATCTCCAACAGTGGCACAATGGGCTGGGAAGCTTTAGAACATATCTTGGATTATTTGAAAAGTTCTCCAGGTCGTGGTATTCTTTATACAGATTATGGGCACACTAAAGTCGAGTGTTTTTATGATACAGATCATACAGGATCTAAGGCCACAAGATGATCCATTACGGGTTATTATATATTTGTTGGTGAAAACTTGATATCTTGGAGAAGTAAGAAGCAAGGAGTTGTGTCAAAATCAAGTGCAGAAGCAAAGTACAAAGCCATGTCACAATCAGTACAAGAAATTGTGTGGGTACTTCAACTCTTGAAGGAAATTGGCATCGCCACAACATTGCTTGCAAAACTATGGTGTGACAATAAAACAACACTTCATATAGCATCAAACTTTGTGTTCCATAAACGTAATAAACATATTGAAATTGATTGTCATTTTATTCGTGATAAGATTAAAAAGAATATTGTATCAACAGGGCATGTGCACTCAAACGACCAACTGGCAGATCTTCTAACGAAAGCCTTAAATGGGACATGGGTTGAGTATCTTAGTAATAAGTTGGGTATGATAGATATATATGCTCTAACTTGAGGGGGAGTGTTAGAGCTGTTAGACAAATCCCGTGGGATTAGGAAATGTATTGACTATATGTAGGAAATGTAAGTAATGGTAGAAAACGTAAATCTTACCGTTTTATATAATCATATAATTGTACACTAATGAGATTAAGGAGTTTTAAACCTTTAGTTTTGTACATCCTTCTGTATTTTCTAAAGTATTTTTCTGAAATTTTCCCTAAAAAAAGTTCCGAAAATAATAAAAAGAAAATAATAAAAAGATTTATTATTTTTAGTCCTATAATAGTTCTCGAAAATAACTGAAAAATAAAATTGGCCTGGTAGCACCAGAAAATTAGGTAATTTTGTTTTGCAGTGCTTGCACGAGAGAGAGAGATAGAAGAGCAAAATGTTAGTTTTGCAATTTGTGACTATCTGTGCTTTTTCTTCCTCCTCTTCTTTTTTTTGATACATTCTTTTTCTTCCTCCTCTTCTCTTTTAGATTTGGAGGGGAAGAGAGAGAAGGAAAAATTTTTATGAGTTGAATTTTAAAAGATTGAAGAAGTGGGGTAATAAAATTTTAATAAAAAGAATATATAAGATAAAAGAGTAAGAAAAATTAATTAAAAATTTTTAACTAAGAAAAATTAATTAAAAATTTTTAACCCCACTTCTCTAATATTTTTAAATTCAACTCAAGAAAATTTTCCCTCCCCTCCCCTCATACCAAACAAGCCCTAAGTTTTGTTCGTTCAAATTAAACTCTAAATGTGTAAATTTATTCATTTATTTAAATTTTAACATTACATTAATGCTTTTCAGGACATTAAATTTACCCATCTAAATTTGATCTAATCGGTAGAAATTTAATGAAAGAGACAAAGGAGAAAAGGGGGCCGTGAAAAAGAGGTGGATTTTTATTTGGTATTGTCCCTTCATTGTTTTATATTTTCTCTTGTCCTTATTATAAAAGATAGTTAACTAATTTAAAAAGATTAAAAAAGTTAGTTAGCAAAAAAAAAAAAAAACAATTAATTAGCAACAGAATATTTAGTGATAGCCTATTTGATAATAAAATCATATAATTCCATTGCTATTCCACTGCCTTTTTTTTTGTAGTGACATTAGTTATTGGAAACCGATATAAATTATTTTTTTTTAAAATAGCATATTAAGTCAAGACTGCCTTACGATAGAAATTTTTTAACGTACACAACCAATAAAAAATTTTAAGAAAAATTATAAATTTAATAGATAAAATAGATCAATATATTATATTCATGGCCAAATCTAACCCCTAACTAATATTAATCTTTAAGTTTTATTACGATTGATAATATAATGCGTTATTGAGCAAATCTCACTATTATCGATAAGGTTGGCTACAAAATATAGTTATATTTTAATCTGAAGTTGCCTTTTCACTCCATGTGCTACTACCTATGACCTCGAGGCATAGAAAAAGATGACAACTATTTTTGTTAAATAAAATATAAAACTCTATAATTTATTATTTTTTAAAAAACTAGCTCAGACCTTCACACTATCCAAGCGCTACTATCCACGACCACGAAATATAGAAAAAGATGACAACCGTTTTTGTTAAAAAAAATTATAGAACCCCATAATTTATTTATAAAACAAAAAAAAACATAAAAAAATCAGCTCAGATCTTCACACTATCCAAGTGCTTCTACAGTTCTACCCACGGGATTTGGCTTGCATCCCTTTTTTTCAGGAAAAGAGGATCATTTTTTTCTTGATGTGGACTCTAAGATCAATATTTTTTATAATATATTAAATCTGTATCGTTGAAATTTTGATCCTACAGTCCACACTAGGCAAAGGATATTCTTTTTTTAAAAGAAAAGAATGCAAGCCGGTTTTCTATCCACGATTACGAGATATAGTCTGAGTTTGATATCACTTATTTTTAGATAATAAGTTCTTATTACGTAATTAGAGATAAAATTCCTCTCACATACTTATCCCGTATATCATAAATCATGATTTATAATCACTTATTACTTAAAAATAAACTATTTCAAACTAACACATAAAAAAAAGATGACAACTAGTTGTCTGGTGCATTTGTAGTTTAAAGCCATGCTTTAAACCTGCAAAGTGCGGGTTCGAGAGCTGACATCCCCCAAAGAAAAAGATGACAACCATTTTTGTTAAAATAATATAGAACTCTATAATTTATTATTTTATAAATAAAAATCACAAGTTAAGCCAAAAAAAACAGAAAATGAAAAATCAGCTCAGATCTACACACTATTTAAGTGCTACTATCCACGACCACGATACATAGAAAAAGATGAATAGAACTCTATAATTTATTAATTTTTAAATAAAAATCACAAGTCATGACAAATATCTGAGAAAAAGATATTACCAAAAAAGCTGTATTCCATATGGACCACACGACAAAAACTTTGTGCCCGGGGAAAATACCGGGTTCTTTTCACACGTTGCAGGATCATAGTATAATTAATGTGGACCCTTTATTTGTTGCCATAATATAATTAATTAAGTATATTACAAGTTGGAGGGGCTTTGGTCTTTTGGATTGTCTCGTATAACTACATATTGGAGCATCTTCATAATTGTGCTCCTCAATTTTTAATATTTATAGCACTCCATAGACATGTGATATATTTGCTTTAATTTATAGATTTGTCCTTTGAATATTATATCTTGAATCCTTTTGTTTCAATTCCTCTTTTCAAAAAGACAACAAGAAAGGACACGAGACTAGCGAAAATTATAATATTTTTATGGTGCGTGGAAAAGCAACATTGTCTCTCAAGTTGGTAGCTTCGATTAGCACCACAGGTATTTTTTATTTAAAAAAATCAGATTATATAATTAAAATTGCAGGTATAATAGAGATAAAGAGTGCAGAATTAATAAAACATCAGTTTTATTAAAAAAAAATGCTTAAAAACATTGAATTGGGGAATTAATATTATTTTCTAAAATGTAACTGAAATTTGAATGCACAAAGAATTAATTGAATAAATTATTCTCATATGACGAAATTGATGTAGAATACCATGTGTCTTGAACTAAGATTTTTGGCAATATCTGAATACTCCAGTTTTTTTTTTCCTAACCTTGAATCCGCTAGCTAGGTTCTCACTATTCAACTATTTTGAAACTTTACCCTTATTTTATTATATGAGAATAAAATCAATATAATAATAAATAAAAGATAAAATTGTAAATCGATTTAAAAATTTTAGTCTTTTTGTTCTATAAATAGCACAAAAAATTTTATTCTCCCTTATTTATAAATAGAACTAAAAAGATAAATGATAAACTCCTTACGACACAGTGAAGATTCTTTGAAATTGAAATGGACATGAATGAATTTGGAAAGTGGGCGATGTGGGGAAGATGATGATAGCACATAATTCCATCTCCACCACGGATCTAATTATAATCCTTTTCTTTTCTATCTGTTTACAGTCCTTTTCTCGATTTGAATAATTGAATTACGATATCAACAGTCTAAATTTTTCTTTTATTATAAAAATATAATAATAATAATATTTTTATAATATATTAAATCTAAATAATTAAGATATTATTCTAACAATATAGATTGGAAAAAAATAAACATAAACACATGGAAAGAAAAGGATGCAAGCCGGACACACCACACATTTTTATCGTACTCGCTTGTCATTTCTGTTTGTTGCAGCCTCCGACTCGGTGGATGTGTTTGTCCAATTATGTCCGATGTAAATTAAATAATTTCTATTTTATGTACATTACCTTGCACATTAAGTATCTCCGAATGATGAAAATCCAAGGGTATATATGGAAGAAGGGGAAAAAAAAAAGGTTTGAGTTCATCCAATTAATATATGGGGCCCATAAGGCCCATTTGAAGAAAATAAAATCCAATGAAGTGAGGGATGAAGGTTGGATTCCCGGATGGATCCAAGTGAATGAATGAACTTGGGAAGTGGGCACGTCATATTAATGAATATGATGACACATAATTATTGTACCCACAACTCACAACTCAGTACTCACCTCAATCTTCCCTCAAATATTTTCCCTTCAAAATATGAAATAGACCATAGGATAAGTATTTGGGATAATTACATTCAGATCTCAAAGAAGAGGAGAAATGAAGAAATGGTCCTTATAGATTACAAAATGAAAAAATGGTCCTATGAAGTTGTCAATACAGGCTCCTAGAGTTGTTAACTAGTTGTCAATATAAGCTCATGGAATTGTTAATGGGACCATTTTTTTATTTTGTAATCTATAGGGATCATTTCTTCATTTTTTTTTCTTCCATGGGACCTAAATGTAATTCTCCCTAAGTATTTTAGACAACATTGTCGGTCAGCTGAATTTTTTGACTTCTTTTCAAGTGGAAACCGTGGGCCAAATTTCTATATAGTACTACATATTCTTTAGTAAAGTATTTCAAAGGCCTAATAATTTCTTTTTTTTTTTTTTTTTTACCCGTGTGGATTGAGATTGAGCATAGTGAAAGAGGTTATATCATGGCAAATCAAAGTTTTAATCTCCATAGATATGGTTAAATTTAGTGTCTCATCGCGTCTTGCTAAGAATTATTTCTAAGGAAGATACATGTGCTTAAAAAATGTTATATTTTTTACTTTTAAAGCAGTATTATTAACTAAGAACATTTTTTGATATAATATTCACTAAGAAAAATAAATTGCATTGCCTACAATTTCTGACAATGCAGTTTAAAATAAATTTTATGTTAAAGATAGTGTATTACTACATTTATACTCCTCCAGTCTTTTTCATAAGGGATAACTATTAAAATCACATGATTCAAAATGATATTTAAAAATAATAAATGTGTAAAATATATATCTATCTTTTTTCATTATACTCTTATTTATAAAGAGGGTAAATGAAAGATAATGAATGAAATTTAATGGAAAAAAATTATGAGGGACATATATTTAATGAGGATAAAAATAAAAAATTGATTTAAAATTTCAAACAAAAAGATTTATTCTTCACATTAAAAATCATTCTTATAAGAGACAATATTTCTTATAAAAAGCACCGAATGGAGTAGCTCTCACGGGCTCATCTGTTTCAATTATTAATGATTCACTACAAGTGACCCTCGCGCAACTCAAGAAGGGAAAAAAAATTATAAATTTTTAAACAACTCAAAACAATAATTAATGGAGTAGTTAAGATTGCGCGTGCGTGGGGAAATGATTTTTTTATCCCTTGTTTCAAATGTCGCATATATATATATATATAGTTATATTTCATTCTCCAACCTAAGAAATGCGAGTTTGATTCTCTATATATAGCAAGCAACTCTCCTTCTTGGTAACATGTGCCCTGCCCTGAATAATTCAACTATGGCTGCCTCCCACCAATCTCTCCTCGACAAACCCAAAAAATCAATTTCCAGAACCATTTGGCTTCTTCTCTCTCTAGCTGCTCTCTTCAGCTCTGCTCTTCTTGCTTCCTATCTCTTCTCACCCACCTCCTTCATCTTCAACCTCTCTCACCCTCACCATATCTGCAACCATGCCCTCCACAAATCATCTTGCTTGTCCCATATCTCTGAATTACCCAAAGTTTCAATCTTTGCCTCTAAACACGAAGAATCATCCCACTTATTACTTCAATCCTTCCTGATGAAAACCACCTCACAAATCCAGAAAACTGTAGACTCAACAAGAGCCATCAAATATAGAATCAACGGTCCAAAACAGCAACAAGCTCTGCAACTCTGTGAGCAGCTTCTGGACTTGTCTCTTGAAAGAGTTTGGGACTCAGTGGTGGCTCTCACAGAAAAGAGCACCAAATCCTACCAAGATGCTCACACTTGGCTCAGCACTGTCCTCACTAATCACATCACTTGCTTGGATGAGTTAGAAGGATCAGCTCGAGCCCTTCTAGAATCTGAGCTCAATGACTTAGTCTCTAGAGCCAGAACCTCCCTAGCCATGCTGGTTCATGTTATGCCCTCTCAAATTGACACCATTGATGAGCCACTTAACGGTGAGTTCCCCTCGTGGGTGACGAGTAAGGATAGGAAGCTTCTGGAAGCTTCTGCGAATGATATAAAGGCCAACGTTGTAGTGGCTAAGGATGGAAGTGGGAGGTTTAAGACTGTGAAGGAGGCGGTGGCTTCAGCACCAGATAACAGTAAGACGAGGTATGTGATATATGTGAAGAAGGGGGTTTATAAAGAGAATGTTGAGATTGGATCGAAGAAGAAGAATGTGATGCTGGTGGGTGACGGTAAAGATGCGACGATCATCACCGGAAGTTTGAATTTCATTGATGGAACACCCACCTTCAGAACTGCCACCGTCGGTATGGATCTAATTTTGTGCTCTTTACTCATTTCTCTTACTCATTTGCATCACTTGATCTGGAGTTTTTCATTAGATTGAGAGACGAGATTTTTGTTCTTCTGCGTAACAAATCAGATGAGACAACGACAATTGATAATGGCAGGCCGAGTGGGGTCGGTTGATAATGCTGCCAACTAAAGTTTGATGCTGCTTTGATCCTATCTAGAAGTTAATAAATTAGAGTATTACAATTTTGACCCATTAAACGTAGACAGAGAAAAAGAGTGAAAAAGGAGGTGAAAAATGAGAGTATTATTTTTAGTTCATATTCATTGAGTGCACTCACTTCAATTTAAACTTATAAATAGGAACTTATATACACACAGATGACACGCATTTTCTTTTTAGTCTTATCTAGAAATCCCATTGATCATATCTTCTAAGATTTTTTATGTTGAACTGAAACATCCCTATCAGTTTGAAAAACAAGATATTGTAAGATTGAAAATTGATCAAATGAGGTTTTGTTCCTTGTTACTTGCTAAACATGAACATGATCATCATGTCAATATGGTATTGCAGCTGCGGTTGGGGATGGATTCATAGGGCAAGACATATGGTTCCAGAACACGGCGGGCCCTCATAAGCACCAAGCGGTGGCTCTGCGCCTCGGCGCCGACCTCTCAGTCATCAACCGCTGCCGTGTGGAGGCCTACCAAGACACACTATACGCCCACTCCAACAGGCAATTCTACCGTGACTCCATAATCTCAGGCACCGTCGACTTCATCTTCGGCAACGCCGCCGTGGTGTTCCAGAAATGCTTCCTAGAGGCCCGAAAGCCCATGAATAACCAGAACAACATGGTCACAGCTCAAGGACGCGAAGACCCAAACCAGAACACAGGCACTTCAATCCAACAATGTAACTTAACACCAAGCTCTGATCTCAAGCCAGTCATAGGGTCAATCAAAACCTTTCTGGGTCGTCCATGGAAGGAATATTCTAGAACTGTGGTGATGCAATCTCTCCTGAGTACCCATATTGATCCAGCAGGGTGGGCTCCATGGGACGATAAGCAATCGACTCTGAAGAACTTGTATTATGGAGAGTACAAAAACAGAGGACCTGGTGCTGGGACTGCTAAGAGAGTGAAATGGCCTGGTTATCATGTGATTACAAGTGCGGCTGAGGCGAGCAAGTTCACGGTGGCTCAGCTCATTCAAGGTGGCACTTGGCTTAAGAACACTGGTGTTGCCTACATTGAAGGGCTGTAAAGTGTTGTGGTTTGGGTTGGGTAGTTTCTCTGCTTTGCGCTACTCTTGTGAGCTGTAATAATGATCATGGCAAGCTAGGCAATATTGTTGAAATGTTGTGTGGTTGCCATGTGACGTATGAGAATAAGTATTTCTAATGAACTTTTTTTTGGCCTTTTTGGTTGAAGATAATGGTTATCATACTAATTAAGATCAAACATAAGTTCATTAGTAATATGAACATGCCTATGTTCTGTCTCAAAATGCTTAGCCACCAACTCTCATCAATCCATTTCCGAACTCTTTTTATTGCTTCTTACGCTGATCCTTACTGATGAAATCAACGTCGCACGTCCAAAAAGCTGTGGACACAGCCGAAGTAGCTATCAAGGAGAGAATAAATAGGGCCAAAAGAGCAGTTTCTTGACTCGTGAATTGATAGAGATGTTGACTCTAGTGGTTCTTACCAAAAACACTCTCAAATCACACCATTTGACTTTGCTTGGATGGATTAGTCATGTTTTGCCTTGTAATATTTGTGGTGATGATATTGATGGGAGGTTGGCCTCTTGGATGACAAGTAAGGATTGGACCAAGCATATCGAGGCCGATGTTGTGGTGGTGGCTAAAGATGGGAGTGGCCACTTCAAGAATGTGACACAAGCTATAGCTTCAAATTTCAATATCTAGGTATATGCGTATGTATATATTTATAACGGGCAAGGATTCATAGCTCAAGACATGTGATGATGAAATCAAATTGGCAACTTAGTATTATGGAGGGTACATGAATAGTGGACCTGGCGCTGGGTTGAGTGGATTTGCAAAGTGTTGAAGAGGCTAGCAATTTCACTGAGCGTGAGTTCATTCAAAGTCATGTTTGGTTGAAAGACTATTGGATTAATTCCTGTTTAATTAGGCATTCCAACATCCTCAAGTATGTTTTTTAATAACTTTTTGTATCATAAACTAATTTTTTGTGTATCTAACACCCTAAATGTTGGATGCACCAAAAATTACTTAAAGATATTAGATGTTACTCCAAAAATACTTTAGAGAGCTACACGCACAAAAAATTACTTTTTGGTGTTGTATGCATGGAAAGTTAGTTTATGAAATGAGTGCTATTGAAAAAATACTATATTTGATGCATTTTAACTCAAAATACTATTGAATTTTATCTATAAAGATATAAATATATTTTACATTTGGAAAAATTAGAATGAAGGACATGGAGGAAAAGATATTTATTGTAAGAACCATAAAAATTGTAATTTTTAAAAGGACCAGATACAAAAATATAAAATTGAAAATACTAAAATGTCCTTAACGAAATATTTTTCATTCTCTCCTACATTCTCTCACACATTCTATTTTGAAAACTTATACAAAATTCAAAATTTCAGTAAATTAAAAAAAGTCTCAATTTTCATTTTCGACAATTTGCATAGATATCTATAGATAAAAATTATACATTCTTTAATTTTTTTCAAAATTATGATTTTTAAAAAATAAAAAAAAATTAATAAAAAATTTTATATAATTTTAATAAAACACAAGGTCATTTATAATTTATTATATATGTTAAACCAAGAAATTTTATACCATTTATTTTTTAAGAAGAAAATTTATGTGTGTTAAGGGAATTCATTTAATGTTAATAAAATTTTTAAAATATAAATAATTTATTACATCTAAATAATTAAATAATATATTGATTAAATGAACATGGACCTTGGTGGGAAAACATTAAAAAATAGGAAAAAAGATAAATAAATAAATACCATTTGAACTTCAAAATCCCAAATAAGTGATTTCCCAAAAAACTGAGTGTGTGTTTGGAATAGCAATTGACAATTGAGTTTGTTTTAATTGGGCTTGTTGTGATATTATGTGTGTGTTTGGAACAACGATTGATAATTGGGCTTGTTTCAATTGGGCTTGTTGTGATATTATTTTTGGTAAAAGCCAAATTATGTAATGTGATTTATGTTTGGATTGACGATTGTCAATTGAGCTTTTGTTAAAAAAAAAAAAACTTATTTGGATTGACTTAAGCATAAGGACTTTTGTGATAATGGTAAGAGAGAGTGGGTGAAAAAATATTTAAAAAATCAAGTAAACATTTAAAAATTACTTTAAAATATTAGGTGCTACTGGAAAAATATTTTAGAGTGGGTGGAAATCAATAAATCAATATTCTAAGTTTTGGGTGCTCTTTGCTACTAAAAAAATACATTAAAGGTAAAATTGTAGTCAGTCTCTTAAGACTGGGTATAATTGAAAAATTATTTTAAAGAGTTAAAAACACAAAAAAAATATTTTAAATTAATTTTTGGAGCTGAAAAAGTACATTAAGGGTAAAATTATAATAAGTCTGATAACACACTAGGTACAACTGAAAAAAATATTTTAAGGGTTTAAAAACACCAAAAAAATATTTTAAAGTAATTTTTGGAGTTGAAAAAATACATTAAAGGTAAAATTGCAATCAGTCTGATAACACACTGGGTACAATTGAAAAAATATTTTAAGAGGTTAAAAACACCAAAAAAATATTTTAAGTGGTTAAAAACACTCAAAAAATATTTTTTGAGTGGTTACAACTAGAAAGTGGGTAAAATTACAATCAGTCTAATAGCACACTAGGTAGTGGGTATAACTAGAAAAATATTTTAAGAGGTTAAAAACACTCAAAAAATATTTTTTGATACTACATACTATTTAAAAAATATTTTATGGGAAAATCCAATATCATATAACTAATTTCTAGACAACCTAATCTAGCATAAAATGTCATTAGCTTTTAACAAAAGCTCCATTTTCTAGCTTCTCCCAATTGAGCTTTCACCAATTGGGTTTTGGCAAAAGCTCAATTACCAATTGGCCTCTCCAAACACTCAAAATTTGAGTTCTCAATTAGCAATTGAGCTTATAGTGGTCAATTGGGCTTAAAGGGGTTCCCCAAACACACCTATGTGTGTGTTTCGATCAGCGATTGGTAATTAGGCTTGTTTCAATTGGACTTTTGGTAATATTACTTTTGGTAAAAGCTCGATTGTGTATTGTGATTTATGTTTGGATTGACGGTTGTATAAATGACTTTTATAAAAGTGAAACTTGTTTAGATTGAATTAAGCACAAGTGACTTTTATGATAATAGTAAGAGAGAGTGGGTGGAAAAATATTTAAAAAATCAAGTAAATATTTAAAAATTACTTTAAAATATTAGGTGCTACTGGAAAAATATTTTAGAGTGGGTGGAAAATAATAAATCAGTATTCTAAGTTTTGGGTGCTCTTCACTACTAAAAAAAATATATTAAAGGTAAAATTGTAGTCAGTCTCCTAAGATTGGGTACAACTGAAAAATTATTTTAATGAGTTAAAAACACCAAAAAATATTTTAAAGTAATTTTTGGAGCTGAAAAAGTATATTAAGGGTAAAATTGCAATAAATCTGATAATATACTAGGTACAACTGGAAAACTATTTTAAGAGGTTAAAAATACCAAAAAAATATTTTAAATTAATTTTTGGAGCTGGAAAAGTACATTAAAGATAAAGTTGCATTCAGTCTAATAACACATTGGGTACAGCTGAAAAAATATTTTAAGGGGTTAAAAACACCAAAAAAATATTTTAAGAGGTTAAAAACACTCAAAAAATATTTTTTGAGTGGGTACAACTAGAAAGTGGGTAAAATTGCAATCAGCACACTAGGTAGTGGGTATAACTAGAAAAATATTTCAAGTGGTTAAAAACACTCAAAAAATATTTTTTGATACTACATACTATTTAAAAAACATTTTATGGGAAAAACCAATATCATATAACTAATTTCTAAACAACCCAATCTAGCATAAAATACCATTAGCTTTTAACAAAAGCTCCATTTTCTTGCTTCTCCCAATTGAGCTTTCACTAATTGGGCTTTGGTAAAAGCTCAATTGTCAATTGACCTCTCCAAACACTCAACATTTGAGTTTTCAATTGTCAATTGAGTTTATAGTATGCAATTAGGCTTAAAGGGGGTCCCCAAACACACACGGAGTTGTCAATTGTTATGCTCTTTTTGTCAATCACATTACTCTTATTGTCAACAGAACCAATTTGGGATTTTGAAGTTTAAGTGGTATTTTTTTATCTTTTTTACTAGCAAATATGAGTTTAATTATTGTTAATTAAATAATATACTGATTGCATAAATATGAAGCTTGTGAAAAAAAGGATACAATCATGTGACATGTAAATGATGGGTGGTTTTAGTTTTTATTTTAGTTATTTTTTAATTATAAATAGAAGAGATAATGGAGGAAGTTTAGTTAGGGGTAATTTAGTAATTCTAAATTTATATTATGATATTTGATTCTTCTAAATAATTATAATTCTTATGATCCTTTATAATAAAAATGATTTTCTAACGGAGAAAAACTTGAATATTAAATCGGAAAATAGTCTCAAAAGTTAAGATCTCAATCTCATCAATGAAGGACTGGAGCGGATCTTGAGTAATCTCAGTTAGTAAGGCCCATAGGCTGAAGTTTTAATTTATTCAAGAAAAAAATAATAATATTATCAACATAAAGTTAGTTTAGGTGTAGTTTAAAGCCTCTCTAGATTTTTTTAGGTCACGAGTTTTCAGAGGAGATACTTATGATGGAAGGTGCAGCCACAAACTCTAAATTAGATACCAGATGATAATGATAGTATTAAAAAAGGAAAACAGAGAGACATATTGAGCCAAACAAGAGAAAAAAATTAAATCATGGAGGATTCATTTCCCCTTCCCCTCCTAGCTAATGTGAATTATATTAAAAAAATGGGCAAGCCTGCAACATCTTTGATCTTATTCTTATATCATATATTTGGTGTTTGGGTAATAATCAAGGTATTAAAACTCGAACCGAGTATTGAACCGGTTGGGATGCTGGATTAAAGGTCAGTGAGTTAAACCGGAACTAAACTGGGACCAAATTGATAAGAAATTAAAAATTTTAGGCTTATAATATGAAATTCTAAAAAATATATATATATAATTTTTTTTAAAAAAAATTTGAACCTAGACCAGATGGAGAATCGAACCGGTTCACCGGTTTTTGGGCCGGACCGGCCGGTCCGGTCCGGATTCCATAACTTTGATAATAATAGTATAAACGTGCCTACAGCTATCGCCATATTTGCCAGCAATGTAAAGCCGATTTCAGTAGCTTACACTCAAACAAGTGTCGCATTACGTATAATTCTTGACGTGTCTATTTCATATAGAATAATTACTTTATACTGATTCCCCCTTTTTTTATTTGCCAAAACACTTTATACTGATTCCTAATTCATATAGAATCTGAGACTTATATAAGTTATAACCAGACAATCATGACCTATGAACATAAATATTACATTACATTATATTATAGATTATTGTTTGGAGATAAATTAATATGAATAGTGCAAACAGCATCCTCGCCAGCCAATTCACCATATATTCCCATATCAATACATGAAAGCATTTAATTTAGTTGGTTTCCATTCTCAAAGCTTGGTCCTAATAATAACAACCACTACTACAAAAAGGGGCTTTAACTTCCTAAATTTCGCACCTTTAACGTCCCAAAACGGGGGGACGTATATACTGGGGGCGTAGTAAGTTGAAACAAACGACGTCCCAAATGATAGGGACGTGTAAAGTCGGACTTTAGGTGTCCAAAATTGTAATTTGGGACGCCTAAAGTCCCACGCTGGGGGACTTTAGACCTCCCAATTCTTAATTTGGGACGTCTAAAAGTTAGGTTTTTTTTTAACCCTTATTTTACATTCTGTATTACCCAATGAATTCAAACTGCAGAAACAGAATAGAAGATTGATTCATAAACCACACTGTCCATTACAAACTGGTAAGGACATCCAGCACTACAATCTTTACTATATATACATACAATAACATACTACTACAAACTATAATTTCATACAACCTACTACAATTTCATACAACCTACTACTATATATATCAACAAAAAACAACCAGAAAGTGTCAAAACGCTGTCATCACACAACTACAAACTGATATAAAATAAAAAGTTTACTGCTCTATATGTTGAAGAAGATGTCCAGCCAAAAGATCTCTGATCAAATGAAGGTCTTCACGTAGGTAGGCATCTTCATTATCAAAAATCTGAAAATTAGAAAGTAAGCTTTGATGAAATGAATCTCAAGCAAATGAATTAATTAGCATTTCGATTAGAACACCAAAAATATTATAATTTGAGAATGAAGAAGCGATTACCTTTTCAAAATCGCTAGTAATTCCACTTTGAGTTATGTTATACATATAAAGTATAACATAATATCCGCATTCAGTGTTGCCAGGTTGCCGAGGGCACTTTAAATCAAAGGGATGCAATTGGTTGTTAAAATCAATAAAGGTATGTCTAAAAGAACCGTCAATGAAACAATTAGCTAGGATCGAATGTACTTACTATCGGATAAAACCACTTTGGCTTTTTAACAACTGTACCCTCGCGTGACCCACCTAGGACTCTATATGTTTTACAAGCACTATCATGAAAATCAAAATGAACAGAAATTAGAACTATTGATTTTTGTAAAGAATCAATGAAATACAAACAGAATAACTTACGTGTCGAAGACGAATTTTGTATCTCTGTCTGGCTTTTTACCCAAGGGATCAAACCAATAGACTACGTGGCAGCAGGGACATATAACACACAAACTCTAGTGGTAACTTTAACAACATGTACACATTAAAATGAAGTTAGATGAGAAGACAATTATTTATTAAACTTCTTAAATTGACAAAATGTAAATACGAACCGTTGGACAATGGGTGCTAGATAACAACGAAGTTTGGTCTGTCCCATTGCATAGCCGACATAGTGAGTCCTATGCGCCACAGTACAAGTATCCCCTGTCGTATTCGCAGGACATAAGAATCCATACCAATCACGTCTTTCCATGTTTGTGCAGAGAGCGTGGAAGGTGCTATAATAGAATTAAAATAAGGAATGAATTATTGAATGTATGAAATCAAAAAACCACTAAATGAATTCTGTGGGAAAATTGAAAAAAAACTTACCGGACTGCAAATTTCACCCAGCCTGCATCTATCTCCTCCAACCTGATAAACTGCTTGAGATCTGTATTGTCAATCGTGTAGGGATACTCCACTTGGCCCACAATCCCTGCAGGCATCTTCAAGTCAATCTGTTTAACGCCCTTGTAGATCTGTTGCAGCCGTGCTAAGTAGGGCCATTTGCTCGCAGCTTCGTCATCCTTTTAGAACATCAAAAAACAAATTGTTATTAGGATGCCAACAGATTTTCAGTAACAGTAAGATAATTCCTACCATTGGAGGTGTTGCATCTGAACCAATAAGATTGCGAGGCCAAAGGATGAAAGATCCTATCGCTTGACCTAACGTGCCAACCTCTGGATCAGGAACAGGGATGGCTGTACCTTCTTCCCCCTTTCTAACACTCGTCACATTCACCCTACCAAAATCCTCCGGAATTTGCTGATTATGGTGGGTGGTAGCACGAGTGTGAACGAGAGCATCAGCAACAACACGCAACAGTGGATCATCCAAATAGAGGGTGCAACAGTGGTCTTCCCTGGTATGTGCAAAAGCGTACTGATAAGGCTATCACAAACATTCTTCTCCACATGCATCACATCAATACTGTGTCTCACGTCAAGCGAACGCCAATATGGAAGATCAAAGAAAATGGATCTCTTCTTCCATATGTTCTTCTCACCCGCAACCCTCTGATTCTTACCAAAAGTGACATGGATACGTTCCACTCGACTATAGACTTCCTCTCCGGTTAGTGACTTTGGAGCCATTCCATGCTCCGGTAAGCCGTTAAACCGCTTTCTTAGCCTACGATAAGGGTGGAACCGATGAAGAAACCTCCTGTGGCCAAGGTAGACAGTTTTTCTTCCATGCTTTAGTTGTTGGAAGTGTGTGTCTGCTTCACATATTGGGCATGCTTTGTGTCCCTTCACGCTGTACCCTGACAAGTTTCCGTACGCAGGGAAGTCGTTTATCGTTGTGAAAATCATTGCACGTAGCTTGAAAGACTCCTTCTTATAAGCATCAAACACATCTACGCCTTCCTCCCACAACTTCTTCAAGTCCTCAATTAAAGGCGCCAAATAGACATCAATATCGTTCCCTGGCTGTTTTGGTCCAGAAATCATTATAGATAGCATCATATACTTACGTTTCATACATAGCCAGGGAGACAAGTTGTATATTACAAGGAGAATCGGCCACGCACTATGTGTGCTAGTAAGAGTTCTATACGGATTGATGCCGTCTGTACAAAGCCCAAGCCGTAGGTTTCTCGGCTCGCTTCCAAATTGAGGGAACATTTCATCTATTTTTTGCCATTGTGGAGAGTCAGCTGGGTGCCGAAGATATTTCCCATCAGATATTCTCTCATCAGAGTGCCATCTCAACTTCTTCGCTTTTGTTGCACTCGCAAACAAACGTTTAAAACGTGGTATTATTGGAAGATACCACATAACCTTTAAAGGTTACCTTTTACTTGTCACATCACCACAACCACCATCTTTTTTCACTTTGTATCGTGCAGTTTTACACTTAGGACACTCACTAAGACCTCCGTACTCATTTCTGTACAGTACGCAGTCATTAGGGCAAGCATGTATCTTTTTATACTCCATACCCATTGTAGACAGGATTTTCTTGGCCTCATACATACGATTTGGAAGTATATTATCCTCCGGAAACATATCACACAATAGTTCAAGTAGCAATGTGAAACTGCTATCGGTCCACCCACAAGTTGCCTTTAAGTTAACCAAATGTAATGTTCCTGTCAGCCGCGTGTACTTACTACCACTGTACAATGGTGTCTCTGCATCACTCCGCAGGCTGTCATACTCCTGCGACTGCGCAAAGGATTCTGCCTCAACATCGTTAATCATTCTCTCCATTCTATCTTCATCTATGACATCCACAGCTTCCTTCTTGTGTGACGGACAATCAGTTACTTCCTCACCATGCCATATCCACCTTGTGTATCGCAGATTTATTCCATCACAAAGTAGGTGATCCTTTATGACATCAACATCCCGTCTACTCTCATTCAAACAATTGACACAAGGACAAAAATACTTCCCATTTCTTGCAGGAGCATTCTTTTTAGCGAATTCAATAAATTCGTCCACCCCTTTCTCATATTCTTCACTAGTTCTCAAAGCATTCATCCAACTATGATCCATTTTGTTACCACCTAAGGCATTACCAATAACATTCACACGTTTAGTACAATTCTCAACGACATATGATGGGATTGCCTAATTAAGTTATCAACCCAATTTAGGATTTTAAAATATGGGCTTAATAACTTTATTGCCCCCTCCTAGCCTCATCTCTCCTCTTAAAAGAGTTTCAGTGCTATGTAACTTATTTTTTTAATAAGTATATGTATATAAAATTAATGTATAATAAAATAAATACAATAAGATTAAATTAAAGAATTTTTTTGAGGTTTGGAAGAATTAAAAACAAAACGAGTTTCATATTAACAAAACAATTTTAAGTTGAGTTCTTCCAAAAATAAAATTGTTTTATTGAAAATATTTAGATAAAAATCATTTAATGAATATTGGGGTTATGATTTTCTTTTTAAGTTTTGGCTTGAATTATTCTTCATAATTCGTTTGGAATACAAGAATTTCTTTAATTTAAACATTTATAATACTTCAAAAATACATTATTATAAAATTATTTTAAATTAAAAAATATATTTTATTAAATAAAAAATATTATTAATAACAGAAATATGTTAATATAATTTCAATTAAAAAGTTCTTCAATTTTTTAAATTCAAATCACAAAAATTTTTCTTCCCTTCCCCTACAGTTTTTTAAATCTAATTCACAAATTTTTTTTTTCTCCTTTTCCTTTGCTCCAAATCTCTCATACCAGACATTCTCCACTTGACTAACCCACCTGATAATTTCTTTCAAAGAACAATATTATTGATAACGAGAATACCAAACATTCTCTAATTGACTAACCCACTTGATAATTTCTTTTAATCAACAATATTATTGATAACGAGAATGACCTACCCTGAATTTGGGGTATTTGACAATTTAACTTTATCTCCATTGGCTTATAAAAGCTAGATTTTCCTAAAACTGAACAACAGGGATTTCTATTATACAGCAATTTAAGCAATATAACCACAACAAACACATCAGGCTAATCTCAACTATCTCAATATAAGCAATATATAAGCACAATCTCAACCATTTCAAGTAAATTTATATTTCAAAAACAAAATATACCATTCTGTTACAAAAAAAAACGAAGAAAATAACCAACCTGATCAGGGGCGCCCACTAGCTAGTATGTTGGAGAGGTAGAGAAGACGTTAGAGATCCACGGTGGTGTGCACAACAATGGAAGGACGAAGGTGGAGGAGAGAGCAAAAATCTACCCACTGTGGAGGAGGTGAGGTTGCAGCAGGGTCGGTTGCAGCCGTTGAAGAAACAAAGAAACAAAGAGGAAGAAGAAGAAGGGAGGAGGGAGGAGTTCAACAAGGGCCGACGGTGGAGGAGAGAGCTTGAACAAGGGAGGAGGGAAGAGTTGAAGAAAAAAACAGAGGAGGCCGACGGTATGGGTGGGGGAGAGGAGGAAGAAGAGTAAAGTTGTTGTTGAGAGGATGTGAGGAGAGGGTGTGATAGATGAGAAGACCGCATGTCAGACAAGTGTCTGACATGCGGTAGGGGACGCCCAAATGGCATTTGGGACGCCTAAAGTCCTGGTTTAGGCGTCCCAAATCCATTTGAGACGCCTAAACTAAGACTTTAGGCGTCCCAAATGTCATTTGGGACGCCTAAACCCAGCTCCATGCGCTAAAAAAGATTTATGAAATTTATATTTCGCGTCAGGAAGCACTTTAGATGTCCCAAATTTTAATTTGAGACGCCTAAAGGTTCCCCTACATATATATAATTACGAAAATGCCACCGCCTCCCTTTTTAACCACCCAATTTTCAATTTGGGACGTCTTTTGGGGTGGTTATATCTCAATTCTGTAGTAGTGAACACATCACTTATTATTAAGACTTTTTGATAATTAAATTCTTTTCATTGGTATCTCATTCTAATTCTCCCATATTATTTTTTATGCTTTTAATGGAAACCCACCATCCTCTCCTTTTCCACCTCTTCTCTATTTCATATTTTATTCCCTCTCTAACCCTCCAATATACAATTCTCAACTACTTTTGGAAATTAAATAATATAACATGCACGTTTTGCTTGTATTACCAGGCCAATTTCTCTACGTCTCAACCCAGAGATATTTTCTTCTTCTCGATCGTTCCATAAAATCCTTCTCAGGTATATATATTCACAGAGTTTAAAGCTAATCCTTATACCTTATATTACACCGTAGAATCGCGTTAGTATTAAATGTTGAGATGCTAATCTTGATCCGGAGGGAAAAAGAGGTTCCTAATTCACATGCTGTTGAAAACCTTAGCTAATACTCTATTACTCCTTTTTTAACTCAGAATCTGATGATCTCAACTCGTCCATATATTTCTGAACAGGAAAAAGGCATTCTATATCTTCCTGCATAATTGCCTGGCCAATATTATAGGATATTTGTTGAGAGAGGTGATTTGCAGCAATATATATGGCGAGGAAGATAAAAGGGATCTACAAAAGTTTCAAGTTCATTTCCCAGATATTTGGTAAGTTTCTTATTAATCAAGTTCAAATGTGTACGTGTATTGATAACCAGAAATGGATAATTTTTGTTATAGTAGTGAAAGAACGTGAGATGGAAATAGGGCACCCTACAGACGTTAAACATGTGGCTCACATCGGACAGGATAGCCCCTCCGTCACCGGACCAAGCTGGCTATGCTTCTCTTCCTATTCATTTCACTCCAAATTTACTTGGGTGCCCAACACTAGAGAGGTTTATCGAACTAATAATTAATATTGAAAAATTAAATATATGTAATTGTCTATTTGAGATGAGTGGGTGGGTCTGATTTAGATGTAATGAATAGATAAATATAGGCTTTAACCTACTCCATGTGTCCCTCTCTCCTTGCATTATTATGTTGCTAAAAATACAGCTGAAGTTTGAGCAGGTTAACTTCTGTCTAGCTTGAGAGAGAAATGATTTTGGATAGAAAGAAGCCACAAGACATCTTGCATTTATGTGGTAACTTCTCTCACAAGCATCTTGGAGAGAGAACAAAATTCTTCTTGATGATTAGTCTTATAAGGAAATGTATCTTTATAATTAAGAGGCTTATTAGAAATAAATCTGATATGTAATGAAATTTGATGTATATCAGATTTATTTGTAATAAAAGCCTTTTATACAAAGTAAGCACTTATCTTCCAAGAATTTGACCTTTACTTGCACGTACGGTAGCTTATGACAATGAAGTGTTTTCCATATTTTTGCATCGGTTTTGATTAATTTGGTTTTATATGTGCAAATGAATGAATTTAGAATATCACCTAATTTTGCAACCCCGTCCTTTGACAATCCTACCAATCCTATACCCCTCACCACTTGTTTCAACCTAGGTACTACCTCGTGTTTTTAATATAAGATATAATTTATGGTGCAATTTGATATAGTATGTAAACTACATTTGATTCTCATATGATTTGTTATGGATTTGATTATATGAATGAAGTACATAGGGTGAGGGCTTTGGCATAAAACCATATATATATATATATATATTCTTTGCTTCCTTCTTGGGAAGATCATGGTTGTCCCATCACCATAACACGTTCTCAATAATCTATTGGCTTGTACTCGTTTGAAATAGCTTATTTTTAGGCAATAAGTGCTTATAAATCGTGATTCACGGTATACGAGATAAATATATGAGAGGAGTTTTATCTCGACTTACGTAATAAGGACTTATTGCCTCCTCACTTTACACTCACACTCCTTTTTAAATTACGTGGTTCACACGTTTCATTAAAACACTCTGCTTTAATTTTATTTTCTTTTGAAGATTCATCCTTCTATTCTTTTTTATTTTTCTTTCTTTCTTTCTTTGTTTTGTGATATATAGCTGGACTTTAGTTCAACATTTGGATTACACCTATTTGTGGTCTGGTCCTGATGGGCTCAGCTAAAAGGGCTAGCCTGGGTTGGGCTCTCATAGGCTTTTTTAGGCGTCAGGTTTAATCTAAAATTTAGAGTGACATTATTAATTATTATTAGGTCTGTTGTCAAAGTCTAGGCAATAACCTCACATTTCTTTCTCTCTTTTTTTTTTCTGAAAAAAAAAATATAGAACGTAGCTCATTTTCATGATTTGTATACGTACATATAGATGGAAGTAGTTTCATAGATAAATAATGATTATCCGGTACTAATATAAGATTTAATTGATTTTTTTAAAGATATTAAATAAATTAAATAAGTTAATCATATCACATATTATATTTGTCTATGATTAGATTATATATTAGTTTATAAGTCATGTAAATTATTTTCGAGAAAAACAATAAATATAAATACTTTATAATAATTTAATTAGCTTCCTTAATCTTTTTTAAAAAAAGTAATTGGATCTTATAATGAAGACCGAAGGTACTAAAAAAGCATGATGAAATGAAGATAATAAACATATATACATTTCTTTGAATAAAAAAACATAAAAAGGGCTCGAACCGTTATCCACATCAACTATACTCTTTATAACCACTTAAATTAATCTAAGATAGTTGCAGTTCATTTTTAATTTGATATACTAAGAATATTTATATAAATATCAAGCGAGACATGTGCATACCTGGCTTTACACTCTCCTGCAATATATAAAACTTGCTCCTTGAACCAAGTTTAGAGTATCTTTCACCTAGCTCAAATCTATGAACAATAATATCGTTCTCTTGGAATTTTGTGTCAAAGTAAAATAAATATTAATTTCAAGGTATTTACGCATGTCAATTGATTCTTGGTATACTTTCATTTGAACGATCTTTTACTTAACACATGATGGCGATCACATGAAACAGACATGGAGGAGCCCATGATGAGAAGCAAACCAAGAACAGTCAACAACTCATCCTCGGACCATCATAGTAATGCTTCTAAGTCCTAGGTCCTCTTCATCATCTTCGTCCTCAACAAGACGATCAAGAGCACCAAAGTCAAAGTTTACGTCGTTTGGTGAAGCAACACCAACAATACAAGTCTAGACGTCAATTATTATTAGATGTCGGAAAATGCAAGAAAAAACAGAAAAGAAATTGTATGATATGTAAAGATAGGGACAAGGCTTAAAGTTTTAAACTTATATACACCAATATATATATATATATATATATATATATATATATATATATATATATATATATATATATATATATATAAGTTTAAGACTTTATGCCTTGTCCCTATCTTTACATATCATATATATATATATATATATATATTGGTGTGTTATTAGTTTGTCTCACACAAATATGACGAGAGTGAACATTTTTTATAGCTTAATTATTAGAACCACGTGATTTAATGTTATTGGTAAACTGATGGCAAATGTTTAAGAAACTACCGAAATCATTTTGTGATAGATGTTGATTTAACCTTAATGGTCCACAGACACAACACAGAAAGCTCTGAAAACGTCATGAACACAGGTTTAAGGTTTAAAAGAAGAGCTCAATCCTAATGGCCGGGGTACTTAACTCAGCCTCTTGAGTATCAGTACACTATCTAGGTGTAGCCATTAACAAGATCATCAGGTGCTCTTACTTAAAGACTAGCTTATTAAAAAGGAGGGTTCCTTCAACTTATAAACTACATCTCACGTATGAGGCTTTGGAATGCGAGACTCAAAAAAATAAGATATTTATTGGGGAAAAACCAATTAGTCTAGTCTAGTAATTAAGTTGTACTCTTTTTGGTCTTTTTTATGAGTAATTTTTTTTTTGATTGCGCAAAATAAATTGACAGTTAAGATTAGTTAAAAATAATAAATGTGTCAAAAATATTATATTTCTTCCAAATATGCCCATATTTATGAAAAGAGTATAGGGGAGAGGATGATTATAAAATATGAGCGAGAATGAGTACTAAATGATTAAATGAAAGAGAGTTAGTGGTGAGTGGGAGATAATTAATATAAAAATATGTATTTAATAAGGATAGAAAAGAAAAAAAAAGCAGGTTAAATATTGAGATACAAGAAAAAATTCCTTATATTAAGGGCGAGCCCTAAGAGAGAGAAAATTGCTTATAAAAAGAATTGGAAGGAGTATATAATATTCCCTTCGATCCTTAATATATGACTTAATTTGAGAGTTACTCCTTCTTGTCCTTTTTATAAGTAACTTTCTCTTTTTTAGGCCTGATACTTAATATAAACAACTTTTTTTAACTAACTTTTCTACCCCTATTAAATATATATTTTTATATTAATTATCCCTCACTTGTCGCTAATTCTCTTTCATTCAATTATTTATTACTCATCCTCTCTCATACTAGTATTTTTTTTATTACCAATTCTCTTTCTTATACTCTTTTTATAAATAGGAGTATATTTAGAAAATATATGATATTTTTAACACATTTATTTTTTTAATTAATTTTCTCCGTCAGTTCATTTTGAGCAATGAAGAAAAAAGTTGCATATAAATATGATAGTAGAGAGTAATGTTGGTCATAAATATAAGATTTATTTTCTATATTTATCAATTTTTTCTAAAATTACCTTTATTGATGCTCCCTTATCAATAATCAAGTAGGAAATAGATGAGGAAAATTAAGTAAGATGATCATGGTATTTAAGAAAAAAATGTTATATTAATTAATTTAACTAATTTTATTAATCTAATTAAATTAAGTAAATGGGTTTTACACTAAGGTTTGGGTGAGTAATTTGGATTAGTTAGTTGCAAGATGTACGGTGAAGTGTTGAAAAAATTAAGATGTAATGATTTAGGCATGAGCAGGCGATATACATGGTTGTGAGATATGAATGAAGTTGTGGTTCATTTTGCCGTGTTGTATTGTAAATAGTTTTTATTCAATGATAATGGCGTTCATTCAAAATGTTGATCGTACTGTCTTATTCAATGATTATTACGATTGTCAGAGAAATGGGAGAAAATCTTTGTAAGAGAAGTTACCCTTACAAAATGCCTAAAAATTACTGAAATATGCAATGATCATCTACCCTTACTTGAAGCTGAAGATCGACTTACATCACATGCATAATGGTATTCTGAAAAATTAATAATGATCGCATCTGTGTGTTGCTTTTTGAAGTGAATTCTTATAACGTACGCGTGAATCAGATTAATGAGGAAAAAATAGAGAAGGGTGCAAATTTATTCTGAATGCACCGAGTCTTTTTTTTTTTTTTTGTCAGTATCTGAGTGCACCTACTCAACTTAATTACTTGGCGCATTTATATTACCCAATTAAACTAAAAGGTCTTTAATTTGAGTTCCAGAATATAGGTCAGTGAAATATAAATGCAAAACCGGCCACATTATTCAATTTAAGATGTCACACTCTCACGGTTCACTTATTAAAGTCCATTCCTGATAAATAAATGCATGGAATGTAAATAATATTCGAAGGGACTTTTTGTGTGTGTGGGTAAAATTGTTCACAAATTCTTGGGAAGATTCTTGTTCTCAATGACAATGGTTCCTGCCTTCATCAGTTAGCTTCAATCCAAAATTAAACCATGCAATTATGCTAAGGAAACTGTTGCCTTATTTTGGGTTTGTTCTTCCCAAAAAGACTCCACAAGGGGTCTTTGGGAAACAAGCGAAGTTTTCATTAAATTTACGAAATGAAATTTCTAACATATTTGTTTCGTATAACATCAAATAACTTGAAATACGTTAATCCAAATGCTCACTCGGACTAGTTTTGTATTGCCCAGAAAGGGGTGGGAATATTTTTTATATTAATTGGTTCATCATGAGTTGGCATCTTTTCTGTTCCTATATACCAAAATAAATTTAAATTTATATATTCATGTTTTTTTTTTAATTATACCAAGAGAGGAATCTGATTCTGATGAATATCATATCATTCAAGTTTCATCCCATCACATAATGAATTAGTTTCATATCTAATTGATAAATCACAATTTTAATATATTTTATCTCACCTTATTCATTTATTTTGGGAATTATTTTAGGCTAATTTGAATTTATTAGATAATATTTGGATAATTAGCCTATTTTGGGAAATAATATAAATCTGAATTGATTATGATATTATTGAGCTTAAATTATTATTATTTTGATTGATATCTTGTGATTGGATAATATTTTCAAATATATGATAAATCACGATTTTATTTATTCTTGCAGAGTAAGGAAAAGCAGATTAGAAGATCCTACGGTGCAGAACTTTTTTTAGAAACTAAAAAAGAATCCAATGATAAAATTTTATTAGGTTTTTAGAATTTTTATAGGTCCAAATTAGTATTCAAAACTCTCCCCTCCCTACTTAAAAGTACCCTAACCATCACATATACACGGAGAGACACAGCCGCTGGACACTCACAGACGCGCAGACGCAGACGCAGGCTGGAGTTTCTTGACCAAAAGACGTCAACTTGAAGGGATTCAACATCAATTCCCAACGTTTCCTCCATTCGCGGGACCCACCGGTATTTGCCTTTCATCCAATAAATCATATACCTATCCATCAACTTAAATGGCCGTGAGTTGCATAATATCTGGAGGAGGAATCGCAATTATGGAAGCTTAAATTCTTCTGGGAGGTAATTTGGAAGGAGCATGGAGGAAGTTAGAGTTTAGGAGTTTATACTTGAAGATCATAAAGAAGTGTCTTTCTTTTATCTTTTTTATTCAAGACTTAAGATTATTTAGTTTTAAATGATTTTGGGTTGTGTTAATTGAGAACAATCTAGTTTTAGATTGTAGACTTATTTTCATTTGGATTGAATTGATAATTTGGATTTGCTTTGTTCTTAATTGATTATTGGGATTTTTGTTTGCAAACCTTTGATTGTCAATTAAATTATTAATCGAGTTTTCATTATTAATTTAATTGTCGATTTGAATTTAATCTCTTGATTGTTTAATTAAGGTGATTAATTATCAAATTGTTTAATTAGGCAATTGTGAACATAATTTCCAAAATTATCCTAAACAATTGAGATTGGTTTTAAATGGATTTAATTAACCACCGCTTTTTCTATTATGAGTTTTCTAGTGGATTAGGTGTTATTAAGCTTGAGGGTTTCCCATGTCTTAATTAGGTGATTAAATTTATTAATTCCAACTTTTGATGAATCTCCCTTTGGTCTAATAAATTAAATGGCTAAGAAAGCTAAATCCATGTGAATCCTGAGTTGTCCCCTTCATCATCATAATTGAATTAAACCTTTGTTATTTATCTCACTTTTTCTTGATCTTTTTGATTAGCATCTTAATTCCTTTTTCATAAAAAACCCCAAAGATTGCATTCCAATTCATTTAGGTTAGTTTCATTCTCATATAGATTTTAGAGTCATTTGCATTTAGGTAGTGGAGTCTTGCATTTTAGTTTAGGTTCATTCCATTGCAATTTTTTATCACCTAAATTCAATTCTAGAGAAAACCCATATATTGCTCATTGGGAGAATGACCTAGGTTGCCACTATATTGCATTAGTAGGTTGTCCTAGTTATTAATTGATTGCTTTAGCGACAGAAGCACGCATCACTAATCAATTAATTTTTTTTATATAAATTATTGAAGCTTATTTATGATTTAATATTTTTAGACGACAGGCTGCATATTTTATTAGAGTCAAAATGGTATCCCATTTTTTCCAAATTAAGTGTTATTAAAATAACAAAAGATGAAATTGTAAACTTTTCATGATATGATCCCTTTCCATCGTATATTATACTCCTTTTGTTCTTAATATAAGTCATATTTACCTAATAGGGTTGGTTAAGTTAATTAACATGATATAGATTTTCTAAAACACTCTAAACATCTTCTTTAATTTTATATTCCTTCTTGATTATTGTTGAGGGTGTAACATCCTGAAAAAATTGAGTATATATATAATTAATATATTCATACATACATGCGCGCGCGCACATATATATAATTATTAAATTAAAAGGGTTATTGTAAGTAGTACAAAACAAATAATTGTGTGTGTGTGCGCGTATGAAGATAAATATATTTATAGGATATTCTTGTATTGATTATTAGGTGAAGTCAGTAAAAACAACGTCAAAGTACAATCAACAAAAGGTAACAATAAATGATGTCATAGATTAGCTTGGAAAATAAGTAGGAAGACATTAATTTTGAATGACTTGAGAAAAAGAAAAAGAATGGGATAAGAATGTAATAAATGAAAATGGATAAGGATAAAAACTAAGAAATGAGTCAGCAGTACCTATATATATATATATATGAGATTCTCTTTTGATTTTCGAACAAAAAGAAAAGAAGGAAAGAGAAAGTCATAGGGAAAAATAGAAGGAAACTGTTGAAAATTAAGTAAGGGTTTTATTATTAAGTGATACACCCTGCTCTTATTCATGCTTCTCAAAATTATTTCTAATGTTTTACTATCTAACTATTCTCTATGTGATTCATTTAAATACTCTGGCATTTGGAAGTTCTTGGAATTGTATGGGAATATGCAAAGAAGACTATGTTGTTGTATCCATAAATATTATGACCTCCCTAAGAAGGATTGCTGTGTGAACTATCCTATGGTGTAGGATTTATATGTAAATTATTGTGGATCCACCTAGGGGACGTCCTAATATATCTAAGCGATGAAATTATAGTGAACTATCCTATGAGGTAGGATTTCTATGTAAATTATTGTGGATCCACCTAAGGGACGTCCTAGTATATCTAAGTGATGAAATTATAGTATTGTGGATACTTATAAATATATTTCTATGCATATTCACATATAATTATATTGCAGGGATTTAAATTGTTTTCTGCTAAATTAGTATAGCTAGGCATTATTTGTTAAAACTTATTTAATTAGTATCACTTATATCTTACCGTAGTGTCTCATAAATTGGAAATAATGTCGATATGAAGATGAGCCAGAGCAACACACAAGAAGCCTCTCTAGTTCCTTTAGGAATATGTTTTTAGACTTCTTATAAGAAATTATGGTGTATTCGAGAACTCTATATATTAATAAAATATAGTTTTTTACAGCATGTTATCTGCCAGTATCTTATTTTTATTTTTGAATTAGAAACCGAATTTATTTTTAAATTTGTTGTGGGAATAATAATGATATTAAGTAATCGTTTATTTATAAATTAAATAAAATTGAGGGTTTACAGAGGGAGCATCAATAGGGGTACGTTAGAAAAACATTGACAAATATATAAATTATGTCTTATATTTAGGACTAAGATCAACTCCTAAATGTTGTTCTATGATTAGGACCGAAGGAGTAGTTATAATATTGTGGAAATTAGTAAGTAGTCCCTTGAGTCCCTAATATAAGACTGACCTAATTGGAAATATGATCTCAATATAAAACATATTTTTTATATTTATCAATATTTTTCTGATTTACCCTACTGTCTCCATAATAATCAAGTATGAGAGATGTGGATGAAATTAAGGAATATGGTTAAGTTTTTTTTAAAATATACTTGACATATTAACTACCTAATCAATTTTATTAATCTAATTAAATTAAATAAATATATCTTATATTAAATACATGAATAAATATTAAATTAATTAATGGGTGCGACGTGGAGGAATTGATGGCGGTCTCGGTGGACAGTGGACAAAAAGCTAGCCAGTGTTTGCTTGGAACTCTACAGGACGGAATCAAACGATCCGTCCGCTCTACAGAATCCTATGCCTTCACATATTTTGCTTACCCTACCCTTGTTCAATTAATTTAATTAAAATTTGTTTTATTTCTTACATTCATTAATTAATTTTCAAATTCAATTTTTATATATATTAAAACGTACGTTTGGCTATAGCCTATAGGATGGCAACACCTATAGCAACTGATGATAGAGAAGACTGCAATGATAATAACAGTAATAAGAATTGATTGATGAATGGGTGGAGTATTTATTTTTCCAATGAATGTCAATGGCTAAAAGAATTGTAAATTGTTATGTAAAAAATAACAAAAAGAATTGTAAATTGTTAATGGATGTTTGTAACTTAGAGGTTGACGTGACATAATACATGTGCAGGTAAAAAACAAATACTCTAATTGATGAAAAAGATTTTTCTACGAAGAATTGGCGTTGTTAATAATGATTAGGTTGTTGGCCAAAAAATAAATAATAATGATTAGGTTGTAATAAGGCATGTTTAGGATAACGATTTCTTAAAAAATAAGTTCTTATTACATAAGTCGAGATAAAACTCCTCTCACATATTTACCTCATATACTTTGAATCATGATTTATAAACACTTATTATTAAAAAATAAATTATTTTAAACGAGCACATAGACTTTTTATTGATTTCTTTATCGTTTGGAGGATGAACGATAAGGGGAATTGTTTTACAGAATGTTGATTGTGCAGTATAAAGGCAAATCTTTTGGGGGTAATGAAATTTTTTATATCATTTACCAAAAAGTAAAAAAAAAAGTGGAGCTTAAATGCATGCATTAAACCTTTTTTAAAACGTTTAATTTGGCCCAAAAAAAAACTTCAAAACGGGAAAGAATTAATGCTTAGTTTTGCCGACAAACACAAGATCTCAACCCAGTCCATATAAATAAGAAAATGCATTTGAATGAGATACCCTCAATTAAGCCCGAAACTGCTCAAATCGAACCCAATCGTATAGTCATATCCAAAATTAATACCATATCAAGTCTTTAATATAAGATAAGATCTTATATTAAGAATTAGAGGTAGTATCTTATAATCAAAACCTGACAATGACAAATTGTGAAGCGCTCTCTCTCTCTCTCATGCCAACCAATTGTGAAGTTGTCATTAGACGCGTTTTTTTTAGCCTAATTCTCTTCGGACAATTGGCCGCCCTAGATCAGTCACATTTAAATTCTTTCATCTTATGTCCTCTTAAATTTACACGATATATAATGCTCAAATAATTATTTACCAGTAATATAAAAAAATTATCAACGATAATTGATAATTTTTTCTTTGTTACAAGCAGATACTAAAGCCATAATTTTGCAGCTCCTTTGCCATTATTTTCACGGCTTAATAAATATTACTGATCACCATAATAAATGAGACAATCGTTTTACAGACGGGTATGAAATGACCAATCGATGGAAAATATGACACGAATTAACTTGGAAAATACTACTACATGTGCATGTCAGTGTTGTGTAACCCGGACCGGACCGATCGATTCGGCTAGAAAACCAGCGAACCGACTGATAAACCGGTCCAGTTCCTAATCCGGTCTGGGTTACAATTTTTTTTAAAAAAAAAAAAATTAAACTTTTCTTTTATAATTTCATACTATAAATCTAAAATCTTTAATTTCTCACCGGTTTGGTCTCGGTTTAGCTCCGGTTTGACTCCGATCTAACCCACTAACCCTTAACCTAATACCCCCCAGATTCAATACCCGGTTCGGATTTTAATACCCTAATGCATGCATTGAGGTGGACAAAATGTATAACACGTAATAATCATAATCGCACTACTATTTCTCCGTTAGTACTACTAGTAATTCTTAGTCTTACTACATATAATCAAGCTTTGCAACATATATGTTGATTCCATATTCACATATTGTATCATCATTTCCTTCGTGAGTTTGATTAAAAATAAAAAATGCATCTTCAAATTCATTAAAACGTGTGAATGTCAAAATAAAAAAAAAAAACATTAAATGAGTGTTTGAGAATTTCTCAAATCTAAGTTTTAAATTTAGATTCGTATAATCCGAAATAAAATTTCTCACACATTTATCTTATAAATTATAAAAATTATTTTTAAAAATTAATTCAAATATACACTAAAACATGGATCCAAACACACTAAAATAAGGAGGAGCCCAAACTCTTTAAGGTACGTCCTTTGCGACCCTACTGTAAACTCATTTAATTTGTGGCTGCCAATTAGGAAAAAGAACTGCTGTAACCTCATAAGTAGTCAACATCATTTGTGGGGGTTCGTGAGGGGAAGGTGGCGTGGTTATTGATTTTTCTTTCTATTTTTTTTGTCAGTAGATTTTTCTTTCTATTTTCTTTCTATTAATTTAAATCTATCATTATATCAATTTTTAATGATTATAATTTATTATAATAAATTTTTATTATAATAAAATTTTTTATATATTATTAAATCTTAGCCATTAAAAATTACTCTAATAATAGATACTTTCAATAAAAAGTAAATAAAGAGAAAAATCAATAGAGACATTATTCTTCTATTTATCATGAATTATTTAAGAAATCAATAGAGATACTTTTCTTCTATTTATCATGAAATATTTAATTATCTTCTTAAGGGATTAAAAAGTTACTGTTATTCATATTCTAAAATATTCAAGGTAAAAAAAAAATTTCTAAAATACACTCTCCCTCATATTCACAATATAAATAGCTTCTAAGGGGATTTTTTTTTTCATGCTATAAGGGGATTTTTTGATCGCAGCATAAATCACTAGTAAAATAATTTATATTTATTTATTAATTTCATTTTTATAATTAATATTTAAATATGACTTCTTATATTTTTTTCTTCTCTCTCAAAACTTTATTAAATATAGTTAATATATGTTAGAAAAATTTTCAATTTAAGATATATTTAACAAGTTTATTGTCATTATTTAGTTCCTATGAATTATTTAAAAATGATTTATATTGTGAACCACAAAAAACACATAATTTTCATCAAAAAGTTAATAATTCAAGCATCCAGCCATATGAAACACTAATTAAAGAAATTAATTAGGATTAAATCAATTAAAACAAAGCTGGATTTAAACCAAAAAAATCACAAAACAGAGGAAGCCACGGCTGTGATTTCCTGACGGTAGCTTCTGGCAGTAGAAATTTCAGGTGATGGTGGAGGTTGGTGGAGAGAGTGGTGGACGGTGGTATGATAAAGGAAAAACAGAGGAAGGGCGATGGTGGTGCTGATGCTGTGAAGATGATGACGGTGGTGATGGTTTATGGCAATGGATGACGATGGTGTAGCTTGATGGTGGTGTGAAAACAGAGCTCAAGGTCGATGGTGGTGGTTTGCGGAGGAACGGTGCTCTGTTTCTGAGCTCTCCCTGGCGGTAGTAGTGGTCTAACAGACAAGGACGACGGACAGTGGAAGATGCCGTTGACGGTGGTGGCAATGGCGTTGCGGTGAAGGATCGATGGTCTCTCCTCTCCTTCCCCGATCTTCCTCCGTCTTTCAAGTTTTCCGCAACTCCGGTCCAAATCCCTGCCGCTGTGGCTTTCTCCTCTAGTTCTCTGAATCACTTGCCTGATTTTGATATAATGAAGGTCACCGGAGAACAGAGGAAGGGTCGACGGAGGTCGAGTGGTTCGATGGAGGTTTTCTTCTCTCACCGTCGACCCTCCTCTCTGCGTCTTTGGCTCTCTCGCTCCGCGGCGCTCTCACCCTCAGCTCCTCCCTGGATGTGTTTATTTTTGCTCATTAGATTCTCTACAGTACCCTAGGGCGTTTTGACCAGGGACCCCATTGCAAATCTGAAAACATTGGAGGAGGGACTAAAGTGCACTGTTTTGAAACTTTGGTGGGGTTAACTATAATTTCTAAAGACTTGGGTCATTGTCTATCATTTTCCTGGGCCCTTTTCTTTCATAAACTGTAATTTCCACACAAATATGAGGACTTTCTGTGATTTTTCCCCAATCTTCAAAAAATTAATTTGACCTCTCAAAATCTCAAATTTTCTTCTTGAGCACCTATAATGCAAAAATTAAGAACAAAATAATATCAAAAGTTCAAGAAAACATTTGTATGAATAATTAACAAATTTATGACTATTTTGCCCCTATTTACAATTAATTCAATACAAATGTTTCTAATTAAAAATAGTGCTTAATCATGCAATTATGTCCCATAAAATACATTAAAAATCTCAATTAAACCATGAAAAAGTATATCAAATTATGGTTCAATCATGCAACTATGATAAAAATATAAAAAACAAAAGTGCTATATAGTATATTCAACACAACTAATTTTTTTGGGCCACATACAATAACTCAGCAACAAATTATGAGGTCTTGTATATTTTTTGTAATAAGTTTGTACTCCCTTTCTCCCTGTTCCTTAAAAAGTGAAAGCGAGACTAAAATGACCAATCTTGTGGAGCCTAGTGCCTAAAAGGACCAGCCTTTTAGGCCGTATGTTTTTTTTAAAATTATTTATATGATAATAATATTATCAATTTTTTATTCTTTATTAATGATATTGTGTAATATCCCGAATTTTGGGAATTGAGGTTGGGGAATAAGCCTAAATTAAGCGAACTGCTAAGCCCGGTTTAGCAGGTGCCCAAAATCTATTCCCTAATGTTTCTTATATCTTAGGGGTATTAAGAAAGTAAAAATGGTGAATTTTAGAGAATATAATTATATTTTTAGTGAAGTTCAGATTTAGAGAGAGAGAGAAAAGTTGAGATTTTTAGAGAGAGAAGGAGAGGAAAAAGCTTGTAAAGGTTTGAAAGCCATCTTTGAGTGTATGAAGGCTAGGGTTTTCAGCCATACTTGGAAAAGTCAGAAGGAAGCGAAAGGACTGAGTTGAGAGCCCGAGGGGTTAAAACGCATTATGAGGCACGCAAATCGAGGAGAAAAGACTTAAGGTAAGGAAATTATCTCTCCTGTTTGTATTTGATATTTGTGCTGGTGTATTGATGCATGTTATTGCTTTTCTTGATTATGTGAAACAGATATGAATAATTGAAGCTCTGTTTTTGTTTATACTATGGCTATAAATGTGTTGATTGAAACATTGAGTATGCAGATATGTCATTGTGTTAGCATGAGTTTATGTAATATAAGTATGTCATACATTAAGCACTTATCTTGCATGCATATTGGTATCTGTTTTCCTACTGAGATTTTCTCAAATCTCACCCTTCCCTACCAACAATTTAGACAGGAGAAGACAAAAGATATACTGAGAATAAAGAAGAGAACCGTACAAGGGGATTGCAGTGGTGAAACAAAGATTGGAAAATGACTCCGTTTCACTGGGAGTAGTATTCCTGTGTTGCCCATCGAATCGCATATCGTTTTCCGTGAATATTCTAGTAAGGGTAAAATTAAAACAAGGGCATGACATTTTGGTATCATAACTTCAAGCGGTTCTAGAAGAGCCTAAAAAGTTATGGCAGTGGGGCCGTTCCGGCAACAGGATGGTATACTGATATGGTTTGATTACACAGTGCCAGAAAATATGTACGGATTGGAGGTACCAAAGAAGGGTATCTTCCCGATTTGTGAATCAACCTTGAGAAATGGCGAGTACCAAAGGCTAGCTTGTCACGCCCTTATCTCAGTTTCAACCCTTTTCAGAGTATTTACGGAAAATGATATGCGGTTTGGTGGACAACACAAAATTAGCATGAATATACTGATAATATATACATAATTACATAATTTCCCCCAAGGGGTTCGTACATGATAAATTCAAATAATGTAGCCGCATAAGGCTACTAGGGTATCTAAACCCATCCCAATAAAACGGAGACATCTTCTCGTCTTCGCTCCACCGTTGCAACCCCCTCATATGGCTCTGCGCATTGTTTTCAGCATATCTTCTGTCTTCTCCTGTCTAAATTGTTGGTAGGGGAGGGTGAGATTCGAGAGAATTTCAGTAGGAAAAAGAAACTATAATGCATGCATGATTGATGCTATGTGTATGACATGTTAGCTTTATCTAGATGTATGCCCCATAATGACATTTCTGCGTGCTCAATGTTTCATATAACAAGACTATGGCCACATCAAAAACAGAAACATAGCTTCATTTATTCAAATATGCTCTACACAATCAAGTAAAGCAATCACATACATCATTACACAAGCAAAGATATCAAATACATGCAAATAAGGTAAGTCCCCTACCTCCAATCTTTCTCCTTGATTTGTGTGCCAACATCTCGGGGCTCCATATTCGATCCTACAATGTCAAATGTACTATTTATACACTTCCATAGTGTTTCTGGGGGTTATGTGAGTCTATCTTAAAAAATTACTAAAATACCCCAGGGGACCCGGCCTGGCCCGGCCCCGCTGTACTCAGTTCGACCGTACTTTTTTTAAAATTCTAACCTAGGCTATCCTGACATATTTCTGCCCAAGGAATCCACTTCCAAACTTAGAATTACCAAATTCAATGTCAAATTACAAAAATACCCTGACAACCCCACTTTAAGGGTTTTAGGGGCGTTTCCGTAATTATGCTTTTTCGGCCTTTTCCGAAAAAGTGTCCAACTATAACCCCATCTAATTTTCCATCCTGAACTCAATGGAATCATCAAATCATTGAAAATCCAACTCTAAGACCCATTTCTAGAGCTGACTGAAACTTATAAGAACTCTGGGGAAAATCGAGGTTTTTCGGTTTCGGCTGCGTAAACGCGTTCCTTTCTACTCCTAACCACCTTATTGACTATTCCATTAGGTTACAACTATCATTTAGTACCAATTTTGGCAGCATAACAGCCCCACAAACCCATTTTCCATTTTTAGAACCAAAGACAATCCGGCAAAATTTCACCAATTAAATTGTCTACAACAGCTAGAATAGTCAATATACAAAGGTTTGGAAGTTACCTCAAGCTCCCACTTGATTTTCCTTGACTTGGCTGAACCCTAGCTCACTTCAACAAGCAAATTTGAGCTCCAACCCTTGAATCACATAGAAGAATAGCTTAGGAGCAGAGTTATATGCATTAGGAACCGATTTACCGAAGAAATCACTTACCTTTATAAGCTTTTTCCTCTCCTTCTCTCTCTAAAAATCTCAACTCTTCTCTCTCTCTCTAAAACTGAATTTCATGTCAATTTTGAAGGAAGGAAGGAGATGATGACCTTTTATTTTAATATCTAATATCATATTTCATTTATTTGATAATTTCCCAATTTTCGGATTTTTACAAAATTCTGGCAGATTTCTGCTCAAACTTTGAAAAATCAAAATTAATTCTAAAAAAATCGAATTGGAGTGATTCCAAAGCCTATAGAACCCTTATTGAGTCTAGTTTCAAGGAAAAATATGGAATTTAGCTTAATGGAATCACAAAATTCCCAGAATTTCAATCTTTGCATACTGTTTCAGAAATTTCACAGTTTTTCTGTGCTGACTTCAAAAATTCATATATTTTTGTATATAGCTCTAATTGAGTCATATAACCTATCAAATTAAAGCTTAGGATGTCTACTTTCATCCTATAAAATTTCATAATTTTTTCTCTTCATTTGATCATTGAAAATTATATGATAAGCTCACTACCTCATAGGCGGTTTCACCAAAAACATAATTATATTTTCAAAAGTTCACCATTTTACTTTCTTAATACTCCAAAGATATAGGAATCATTAGGGGATAAATTTAGGCTCCTGCTAAATTAGAGCTTAGCAGTCCACTTAATTTAGGTTTATTCCCAAGCCTCCAATCCCAAATTTCGGGGTATTACACAGCTAGTAGTGTAATACTAGACGAGAATGATTTAAGGATATTGCGGAACCCGAGAAAGTGAGTACAACCAAGGCCAATGTGTGGTCCACACCCAATATTTTGGTGACCAAAGATAGCCGGCACATCTTTTGAGATAAGGGTAGCACGGGGTACCCGTGAACCAAAGCAGTAGAAGCTGGTATTTACGTTTGGGCATGAGTACTCGAAAGTTAAGCATGCTCAATCCAGGAAAATCCTAGGATGGGTGATCCCCTATGAAGTGTGTTGATAGGGTCATAGAGACTTGAGACATAGTGATTATATTAAGGTTTCTTCATGACTAATGATTATTTATGTTAGATGATTTAAAGGGTGCTTAGACGTATAGAGATAATGATGATGTAAGTGTTGATTTTAAATCAAAACATTTTTGTTGGAGAGAATACTGCCCATAAAGATCTATTTGATGGGGTTATGAAAATTTGAAGCATAGAGAATATTTTGTTGTTTCGCTATGCTAAGTGATGATCCTTAAGAATATTGTATGGTCAAAGGAATGTAGATATGATATACGGTGCTATATGATGAGTGGTGATTATACCGTATATGGATCCTAAAGGATACAAACCGATGATACTGAAGTTTGGGAATAGGCCTGAATTAGATCTAAGCTAAAATGGCGTTTAGGTTGAAATGTGAATTGGTTGCACTATGGTTTTGATGCATGACAGAAGTTTGAACCTTGTGAACATTGTGCGTAGTGTTGAACCTTCAGTAATGGTTGGAGGATATTACCCAAATACCGTGAAGGTTAGAATAGGCGCTATTAACCTTGGTTCTTAGCGGAACCTATTGGGTATAATTGAAAAAAATGATCTTCGATCTAAGTGATGTTGAGGTTCTAGATTTCATGATGAATCGAAAAGTTGGATTAGAGAGACGCTAGGCTGTAAAATTCTATAGGCCAGCGATGTGGTGTGTACTTGTGAGTCCAGAAGCCCTAAAAGTCTAAAACCTAGTGGACCAATGCGTCCTTAGGTCAGTAAGTTCATTCAGTATTGTGTTGGGCCAGTGATGATCTGTGGGATTGAGGAACAAGATTCTTACGGACACGAATCCTTTTAGAAAGGAATATTGAAAATTTGTTAGCTGTTAAGTCTAGCATAGGGAAATATCTTAATAATAGAATATTCCCTTAAAGGATCGATCGAGGTGATAGCTCTTTGATGAACGAAAGACTGAATTGATTTGCCTACTATTCCACTAATTTGAGGCTATACTAAGAGTCGATTGGTGGATGGCAAATGAGATAATGAAATATATGTAGGGACATTATCCTTCATACTTCATGCCTTAGTCTATATGAATGTGTGGTTGCCATAGTTTATGCTTTTATTAATTAACATGGTATGCCTAGAGAGGGCAGTTAGTGTCGGAAGTGCACTTACACGTAAGGGATAAGTTGAGAACCCAACCGGTGTACGATTAGTAGGGTAAGAGCCTTACTAATGTATACATGACGATGATGATTATATTGTTAGTGGGGTAGGAACCCTACTCATGTATACATGATGATGATGTTTGATATTGTTAGTGTGCGATAGTGGGGTGAGAGCCCTACTCATGTATACATGACGATGATGATTAAATTGTTAGTGGGGCAGGAGCCCTACTCATGTACTCATGTGTACATGACAATGATGTTTATATTGTTAGTGGGGCAAGAGCCCTACTCATGTTTAGAAGACGATGATGTTTGCAATAATGGTTGGCATTGAACGTTTCCAACCGTACTGAATTACAAAACAAGTAGGGGTTACTACGGAGGATTCGGATCGAAGACGGCTACCTACAAAGAGTTCTGATTAGAGAGGGCTACCTAGGAGAGTTCTGATAGGAGAGGGCTACCTACAGTGAAAACTGATATGAAAGGGCTACCCACGGAGAGTTTTGACTGGAGGGGCTGACCAGTCAACTGATTGAGTGAAACACTGAGTACAATACCGTAGTGTGGAGCCATCGTGACGACGAACCCTACTGTAGAGCCACCATGACGACGAACCCTTGTGTGCAACCTCCTTGACGACAAACTGTGGAGTGTAGTTGTCGTGACGTTGAATTATAGAGTACAACTATGAAAACGTTGGCTCTAAAAAATGGTGCATTGTAATGAAACCCACATTGGATGGGTTTTCTTGATATAAGAGTTTATATGGCTCAGAATGATTCAAGTTGAATCAGGCCAAGGTCTGGCACAAAGAAACACAGATTTTGGGTGCAGTCAGGTGTCATGAGAGGTTCCTATAGGACTCCTATTAAATCATCCTGACATTATTAAAGCTCATATGAGGAGATAGACCTCAGAGTGGGCAACGGAAGCATGGTTTATTTATGCTTAATCTTTAGGCACCGATGATTTATTTGAGGTTGTTAGTCTCGATATATATTCAGCAAAAAATGATGAATTATATGTGCTTAAGCCATAAGACATGATGGACTAGTAAGTTCTTAGGCTGACAGAATGTGATATGTTTGAAAATTGTGACGAGCCAAGGCTCGGGACGGTAAAACCCAATGTGCAAGGTTACATAAGGCGGTGTCTCTAGGCTGTAAGACCTGTGTGTCTAGTACTATGGTTGATGCCTAGTACGATAATATTGGACCAATGTGTCAAGGGTAATGTTTTGAAGTTGCCAGAACATTCAAGCTGTAACAGGTTGTAGTTGAGGCAGTAATACCAGTGTGACCAAGTGTTTGGTATCTAATGATTCTAACCATAGGAGGAACCTAATAAAGTGAACCATGGCCGGTTCACCAGCCCAACAAATATCGTTAGGTGGGGTGAGGGACATCCAACAGACCTCTTAGGTGGGGTGAGGATTAGGTCGTTACATAAAAAGGCAAATATCCTTTGGGCTCCCGACTACCCTGGAGTGGGCCAGATTGGGAGTGCCACGAATCATACGCCGAATTACCCAATGGGCTGGACTAGGGTGTGAGTGCCCCGATTACCCGGAGGGCTGGACTGGGGTATGACAATAAAAAATGATTGTGTGAATCCAGGTGAAGTCCCGAAGAGGCTGTGAAGCCTAAGGAACCAAGCGTTATAGGAAATGACCAATGGGTCCTGTATTTGATTGCACGCTACATACTGCGTACGGAATGGATGATGAATTCTGAATACTATATGAGATTAGTGATGCGAATATGACCATAGTATTGCATGGCTTGTGAGCCTACATGTGATAATAGAATGAGATACATTATAAGGCTAAGAATATTGGGACAGTGTTCCAGTAAGGCAATAAGGCCTAGGATAATATATTGAGCGTCCTGATGGACAATCAGTACAATAAAGGGCTACGTTACCCATGAGTACAGAACGTGCTGAATATGTAAGTGTTGATAGGCAGTTCAACCACACATATCTGGTAAATTGTGGTGCACGTTTTATAAGTATGTATAACCTAGGGATGAGTTATACAGTGAGATAGGATTAATCCCCAAGTTGTAGATGTTCAAATTTTAAGGACGAAATTTATTGAATAGGGGGAGAAATGTAATATCCCGAATGTTGGGATTTGAGGCTTGGGAATAAGCCTAAATTAAGCGTATTGCTAAGCCCGGTTTAGCAGGTGCCCCAAATCTATTCCCTAATCTGTCTTATATCTTTGAGGTATTAAGAAAGTAAAAATGAAGAATTTTGGAGAATATAATTATGTTTTCAGTGAAGTTCAGTTTTAGAGAGAGAGAGAGAAGAGTTGAATTTTTAGAGAGAGAAGGAGAAGAAAAAGCTTGTAAAGGTTTGAAAGCCATCTTTGGGTGTGTGAAGGCTAGGGTTTTAAGCCATACTTGGAAAAGTCAGAAGGAAGTAAAAGGACCAAGTTGAGAGTCTGAGGGGTTGACACACATTACGAGGCATGCAAATCGAGGAGAAAAGACTTAAGGTAAGGAAATTATCTCTCCTGTTTGTATTTGATATTTGTGCTGGTGTATTGATGCATGTTATTGCTTTTCTTGATTATGTGAAACAGATATGAATAATTGAAGCTCTGTTTTTGTTTATACTATGGCCATAATTATATTGATTGAAACATTGAGTATGCAGATATATCATTGTGTTAGGATGAGTTTATGTAATGCAAGCATGTCATGCATTAAAGCACTTATCTTGCATGCATATTGGTATCTGTTTTCCTGCTGAGATTCTCTCGAATCTTACCCTCCTCTACCAACAATTTAGACAGGAGGAGACAGAAAATATACTAAGAACAAAGAAGAGAACCGTATGAGAGGATTGCAATGGTGAAATGAAGATGGGAAGATATCTCTGTTTTACTAGGATGCTATTCTCGTGTTGTCCATCGAACCGTATATCGTTTTTACGAATACTCTGGTAAGGGTGAAATTAAAATATGGGCATGACATATTGCAAATATTTACTTGTTATTATCTTTTTTAGAATTAAGTTATAAGAACATCTTGTATTAAGAATCCTAAAAATTTAAAAATTATAAAAGATAT
This sequence comes from Inga laurina, assembly GCA_963855925.1. NCBI lineage: Eukaryota > Viridiplantae > Streptophyta > Magnoliopsida > Fabales > Fabaceae > Inga > Inga laurina. The sequence goes on along the minus strand of OY979701.1, from coordinate 79,767,637 downwards.
TTCTTATTTCCTAAGTATTCTTACTAATTTTGCATTTTTTTGACTTATTTTCTAGTGATTGTTTTGTTTATATCTTGTGTTGTTTATTTTGTTGATTACTTAAACATTTCAACACATATTTATAAGAAGTATTTTTCATTTTATTAAATCTTCTCATTAATTATTTGTAATTGTAGTATGTGAATAATAGTTTACTTTTGAATATAACTTAATGACTGTGTTTGTTTGTTGCATGATGTATATTGTCTACACATTAATTTTGACAACATTTTTATATTAAAGTGAAACTTTCATTATTGTAATTTTATTTCTTTAAAAAAATTTAAAAAATAATAAAAAATTATTAAAATAGCTTCGGCCCTGTTGGGCCAGCTTTGACCCTTATGCTTAAGGTCAAGCCTCAAAAAATGATTATTATTTTTTGAACATGGCCTAAAAAGGTTGACCCTTTTTTTTACCAGCTCTACAGGGCAGCTTAGAAGGTGTTCTTACTAGTTTTTATAAAAGCATTTCCTAGTTTTAAGAAATATTAAATATTTTTTTTTGTATATATTCATATTTAGGAAGGGTGGTGAGAGAATAAAAATTCATATATTTTAGAGTTTAATGTAGTAAATAAGGATAATATTAGAAAGAAAAAAATTGATTAATTCCTTTATATCTATTGTCAAGTTTTCAAATCACACTAAGTCATGTGTCTTATTTATTTCATGTGAATTTATAATTAAATGATACAAGTAATAATATTTAAAAAAATATGACACGCGGTCAATCATGCAAATTTTATGATAAATTTAATATTTTTAACTATCACTCTGATCCTTGTTATAAGTCTATTTTAACTAATTCTCACATATTAAGAATTGTTAATTAAGTCATTAAACATGCTTAAAGTTTTTCAAGTTTATCCTTATTAAAAATTTTTCTCACCCCTCATTTACAAATCATTCTTACATTTCTCTCCTCTTTCTTTCTTTTCAACAAGAATTAAATAACGATAAACTTGGAAAACTTAATTGATAACATGTACCACTCTAGTCCCATTTATTAGTCCTTTTTTATAAAAAAATTTAGTCATATTTATAAGTCCAGTTTTAATGTAATAAATGAGATTGTGACAATTTTGCCCTTATTTATTGTACCAATGAAGAAATAATTTAAAGATAGATGAGAAGAAAGAGTTGAAAAATATTCATTCATAAATGAGGGCATCGTTGGAAATTTACTCCATAATCATTGAGTTAACTACCTTTTCTTGATATGTGAGATTTAGTTAAAAGGGATTTATAAATAGGACCAGAGTGGTAAGTGAACTTATATTTAGGATTAAATATTGTTTTTAAAAGGGAACTTATAATAAGGATCAGCGTGATACTTTTATTGATGGGTGTCAATTAATAGAAGTGACTTAGTGCTCGTTTGGAACAGTGATTTAAATCTTCAAAAGCAGTTTTTCAATCGTGATTTACGGTACACGAAATAAATAAAGAAAAGTGTTATATTGACTTATGTGCATAAACACTTATAAGCCTTTCAAAAACTATCCCAAACAAGCACTATACTCCGTGTAGTCCTTTTTTATATACAACTCATGATGATATTGAAAGAAAATATTTAGTGGGCCTCTAGGTCTAGCTTGTTTGATATACAACTCATGATGATATTGAACAAGGTTAAGAGGAATTTAACATTTAAAAATATTTTTTCATGTGCATCTAACGTTCTGAAATATTTTGTGATATATTTAGTACCCTAAAATATTTTTTATAGTGTATCTAACATCCTGAAGTATTTTTTCACATGTGCCCAATACCATAAATTATGCTTTAGTGCATACAACACCCTGAAGTATTTTTTTGGTGCATCCACCACCCTAAATTATCTAAATTATCAAATACAAAATTACACATAAAGTATTTTCAAGTGATGGATGCACCTGAAAAAATATTTTAAGATGTTGGCACTACTACAAAAAACGTTTTTAATGTCCCTTTTTTAGGCTTTTTAACGTCTGAAAATAAGGGGACGTCTATGTGAGCGACGTAGTAAAAAATGGCAATAACGTCCGTAGATAAAAGGACGTTTAAAATCTGGACTTTAGACGTCCCCATTTTAAGAAGGGACGTCTAAAGTGCTACAGTGACACTTTAGACGTCCCCATTTTAAAATGGAGACGTCTATAGTGTCACTGTAGCACTTTAGATGTCCCCATTTTAAATTGGGGACTTCTAAAGTGGGACTTTAGAAGTCCCCAATTTAAAATGGGGACATCTAAAGTGCTTTTTAAAAAAAAAAAAAAAATCGTTTATAGTACAGATCTGAACAATATTTAAAACCAGAAATTACAGATCATCGTCAATAAAATTATAGATCTAGTGTCTGAAATCCAAATCTACACAATAATAACTCCAAAGCTGAAATCTCATAGGGAGAAGATGAAAACAATAAGAGGAATCAATTGAAAAAAACTTATCTCCTTCTATTATTGAAATTCATTTTCTCGTAAAAATGAATAGAGAAGAGCGACAGGGAGAGATGAACCTCATTTTCTCAGCGGAACGTAGCCATGAAGCATGTTTCAGAGTCCTGATCTACAAACCATAACAACACGAGTTAGAAAATAAAATAGAAGGAAAACCCAAAGAAAAAAGAGAAAGAGGATAAAATAATAAACAATAGTAAGAAAGTATAACAGATCTGGAGGTGAAAAAAAGAGAGAGAAAGGAAGAAGCAAGAGTAAAATGAGCATATAAAGAAGAAGAAGCAAGAGTTAAAACGTGTGGTGATAATGACTTTTCTTATGTTTGCGGTGATGGGAAAAGAAAGATGAGTGTAAAAGTAGTATAAGACTGATAAATAAAGATTATCAGTAAAAATTTGAATTGTTTTTGACGTCCCCAATTTAATTTAAGGACACCTAAAGTTGTTTAGTTTTTTTTTTAATTTTTTTTTACTTTAGATGTCCCCAATTCAAATTAAGGACGTCTAAAGTTTTTTAAATTTTTTTTTTGAAGGGCGTCCCTCATATATATAAGGACGCCAAAGGGCGTCCCTCATATATATAGGGACGCCAAAGGGCGTCCCTGATATATCATCAGGGACGCCATTTTGGCGTCCCTAATACTATTATTAGGGACGTCATACCTGATGATACATCACGGGCGTCCCTATATATATATATATGAGGGACGCCATGCAAAAAAAAAAAAATTAAAAAAATTTTAGACGTCCCCAATGTATATGAGGACGTCTAAAGTCACACTTTAGACGTCCCTAATCTGAATTGGGGATGTCTAAAGTAGCAGAATTTTTCTTTTTTTTACTTTAGGCGTCCCTAATTCAAATAGGGACGTCTAAAATTTGTAAAGTTACATTTTAGACGTCCCTATTTAAATTGGGGATGTCTAAAGCTATTCAGTTCTTATCTATAATTACAAAAATGCCACCGCCTTTATTTTTAACCTCTTTTTTTTTTAAAAGGGACGTTGTAGAATATATATTCTGTAGTAGTGTGGGTGCACCACAAATACTTAATAATGCTGGATACACTTGAGAAAACATAAAATAGTAACAATAATGTTGCATCTTTTAAGAATTTTGTATCCTAATTTATCTATAATTTCAAAAAAGCAGGTCCAGAGATAGATAGATAGCCACAACAACAATAATATGACCACAAAGCTCTGTATCTGCATCTACTCAATGTTTAGGCTTATTATTCCTGTGGGCTCTGCATCCTAACAAAAAAACCAACCAAATCAAGTCGAAAACAAGGGGCTTAAAACTTTATGACGTAATTAAATCAAAACTGATCAATGAGGTTTTGTTCCTTATTACTTGCTAAACATTAACATGATCATGTCAACATGGTAATGCAGCTGCGGTTGGGGATGGATTCATAGCCCAAGACACATGGTTCCAAAACACGGCAAGCCCTCAGAAGCGCCAAGCGGTGGCTCTCCGCGTTAACGCCGATCTCTCCGTCATCAACCACTAGCGTATGGACGCCTTCCAAGACACTCTATACACCCACTCCAACCGGCAATTCTACCGTGACTCCTTCGTCACTGGCACCGTCTTCATCTTCGGCAATGCCGCGGTCGTGTTCCAAAAGTGCAACCTCGTGGGCCAAAAGGCCCTGAATGGTCAGAACAACATGGTCACAGCTCAAGGACGCGAAGGCCCAAATCAGAACACAGGAACTTCAATCCAGCAATGTAACCTAACACCAAGCTCCGACCTCAAGCCCGTCGTGGGTCAAGTGAAAACCTTTTTGCGCCGTCCATGGAAGGAATATTCTAGAACTGTGTTGATGCAATCTTTCCCGGACAGCCATATAGATCCAGCAGGGTGGGCTCCATGGGACACTAAGCAATCTACACTGAAGAATTTGTATTATGGAGAGTACATGGACAATGGAGCTGGTGCTGGGACTGGCAAGAGAGTGAAATGGCCTGGGTATCGTGTGATTACAAGTGCTTCTGAGGCGAGCAAGTTCACGGTGGCTCAGCTCATTCAAGGTGGCACTTGGCTTAAGAACGCTGGCGTCGCCTTCATTGAAGGGTTCTAGAGATCTGATCTCTTGGTATTTAGATCTTTGGGCTTGTTTCTTTCATATGGGCTTATGCCAGTTTTAATAAGCCGGTGCTGTGTGCATGGGGGATGAAGATGAATAATCCCGTTTTCCTCCGAATTTGTAATGGCCGTGTAGCTTATCATGCTTTGGAAATAAATTTCATCTCCTTTCTCAAACCTCCACTTAACGTGATGTTTTAATTTAATTGCCTTGCTTGATTCCTTCTATCACGTGTGGTAAGTTCGAGGGTTGGATTTCGGTCTGTCCGATCATGGGCCAGACATTTAATTGGAATATGTATAATATTACTTAATATGTTGCTTAATATTACAACCAGTTAATTTTTTTTAGAAAAAAAATAAGGAATTTAATTAAATAAAATAATTAATCATATTATATGTTGTGTATGATTAAATTATATATCAAATTATTTGGAGGAAAAAAATAATAAATATAAATAATTTAAAATAATTTAATTAGTTTACTTAATCTCATAAAAAAATCAATTAGATCTTATATTTAAGATTAGAGGTAGTATTTAATTTAGATCATATTGAAAAGACTCTTTCAATAGTCAGTGTTTCTCTTTGTTGGTTATGAATTACTCTTTCACGTTTTAAATATAAGATATAATTGGCTTTTTTGAACATATTAAAAAAATAATTAAATTACTTTAAAATATTTATATTTTATTATAAAAGTATATGTGATAAGAGAGCAAGAGAGAATTTTAAGAGAGAAGATTGATAGAATTTCTAGAAAGAACTTAGAGAGAACTTTTTATTCACTTCATTTGAAATAATCGATTACAAATCTTTATATAAAGTTAGGAATCTAACCCTTATTACATGACCATGGTTGCTTTATTAATCTTGATTGCATGACCATGGTTACTTTATACAAACTATAGTTACTTTTTATCTTCTTTATGTTATTGTCTTCTTTTGCTTTTGCTTTTGTATCCTTTTCTCCTTTTTCTTTATATCAAGTCTTCTTTTCTTTGAGTCAATAGACATCAACATAATTGATATTCATAACACTCCTCCTTTGATGTCTATTATGAATGTACCTTATTAAAAACTTTAACTAGGAAAAACCTATTGGGATAAAAACCTAGTTAAACGAAAGACTACATCATTCATTGATACATCGTCGAGCGCTGCCTCATTAAAAACCTTTCTAGGAAAACCCAGTGGAACAAAACCTAGATAAGGGAAAAAGAGTACAGTGTGTATCGACTCCCCCTCTTGACAACATCAGTTGAGATCTTTGAGTTTCCGAAGACCTATATCATGAACAAGCTTTTCAAAGATTATACTTGGAAGTAATCTGGTGAAGAAATCTGCTAGATTTTCACTTGAACTGATTTACTGGATTTATATTTCACCATCCTTTTGAAGATCACGAGAGAAGAAGAATTTTGGTGAAATATGCTTCGTTCTATCGCCCTTGATGTAGCCTTCTTTAAGTTGGGCAATACATGTAGTATTATCCTCATATAGGATTGTTGAGATCATTTTTCCTGAAGATAAATAACAAGTTGTGCGTATATGATGTATCACTGATTTCAAATGCATACATTCTCGACTTGCTTCGTGTATTGCTAGAATTTCTGCATGATTAGATGATATGGCTGAAATAGTCTGTTTCATATATCGCCATGAAATAGTTGCACCTCTACATGTAAACAGATAGCCCGTTTGTGATTTATCATCATGTGGATCATATGAAAATCCAGCATCTGTATAACCAATCAGTTCAAGCTTGGATATATTTGATTAGTATAAGCCCATGTCCATAGTGCCTCTGAGGTAACGAAGAATGTGTTTTACACCTGGTATCTGGTGTAGAGGTGTAAAACACATTCTTCGTTACCTCAGAGGCACTATGGACATGGGCTTATACTAATCAAATATATCCAAATGTGTATTATCCATATTGCCATACTCAAAATTCTCGGCCTGATCAACATGATTTATTTCAACATTTGATCCTTTACCATTATTTTTAATTAATTCTTGGTAAAGGTCAACTAGGTGTCTTGGCATACAACAAGTACGAGACCATTGACTCTTGCCACTATAACAATAACATCGATTATCAGCATATAAGTTATGCCTGCTGGTTTCCCTTTTTTGGTTCCTTTCAGTCTTTTTCCACTTATGGTAGGAATTTAAACCACTATGATTTTGACCACACCTACGCCCACAGCTGCTGCCATGGCCACGTCCACATCCACGGCCACGACCTCGGTCACGATTAGATTCATTTCTTACTATATTCGCTTTAGGGAATGGAGTTGAGCCTGTTAGACGAGATTCATGGTTTTTAATAAAGGCTTATTATTCTGTTCAACCACAAGGAGACAAGAAATTAATTCAGCATATTTCTTGAAATCTTTTTCTCGATATTGCTACTGCAGGAGCAAATTGGATGCATGAAATGTGGAGAATGTCTTTTCTAACATATCTTTATCAGTAACATTTTCTCCACATGAATTTAATTTAGAAGTGATCCTGAACATGGTTGAGTTATACTCGCTTACAGATTTAAAATCTTGCAGGCGTAAATGTATCCAATCATAACAAGCTTTTGGAAGGATGACCTTCTTCTGGTGATCATATTTTTCTTTCAAATTGTTCCAAAGAACAAGTGGGTCTATTACTGTTAAATATTCAATTTTAAAATCCTCATGCAAATGGTGGCGAAGAAAAATTATGAATCTGGCTTTGTCTTGCTAGGCTTGTCATGGTTTAAACTAATTAAAGAAATAAATGAAAATAATTAAAATATGAAATGTAAAAATGCAATATTTAATATCTTAAACAAAAATAACCGTAAATTCATAAAGACAATAAATGATTCATAAAGTAAGAAAAGAAAATTAAAAATTTTATTGCTTCGAGCCATTAATCTCATGGTTTTAGTTTGGAGGTAAAACTTTTCATGTAGGTGGCTTCAAGCCACTTAATTTCATAGTTTCACTTAGGAGGTAAAACCTTTCATATAAGTGACAACCTATACTATCCATGAAAGAGGATTACAACCTAAGCCTTCCATAAAGCAGGCATGTACTATATCAAAATAAAAACAATATGACTTCTGGTCATATAATTTCTGGAATCAGCCGTGTATGGCTTCTGGCCATAACATAATCATATAAAGAACTTGTAAAGAACATATATATATATATATATATGATATAAGAACATATACAATCTCCAATATTACCATGGAACCTGATGTTTATAACAATCGGTAAAAGTATTATTCTAATTTCATATAGTGGTTTAGATTATCCCATATCTATCAAATAAAACAAGGCATATGAAATCATTAAAGAAACCATAAGAAGATCATACCTTAGTTTAGAGTTTTGTGCTGATAACATGTTATAAAAGTATATGTGATAAGAGAGTAATAGAGAACTGTAAGAGAGAAGATTGATAGAATTTTTAAAGAGAACTTAGAGAGAACTTTTTATTCACTTTATTTGAAACAATCGATTACAAACCTTTATGTAGAGTCAGGAATCTAACCCCTGGTTATATGATCATGGTTACTTTATTAACCCTGGTTACATTACCATGGTTACTTTATACAAACTATAGTTACTTTATATCTTCTTTATGTCATTGTCTTCTTTTGCTTTTGCTTTGTGTCCTTTTCTCCTTTTTCTTTATATCAAGTCTTCTTTTCTTTGAGTCAATAGACATCCACATAATTGATATTCATAACATATTTGTCATTTTTTCCTCAAACTATTTTGTCTAACTTATAAATTAATATATAATCTAAGGGTACACAATATATTATATGATTAAATAACTTAACTAAACTTTCTTAATATCTCTAAAAAAATTCAATTCTATCTTATATTTAGGATCAGAGAAAGTATTAATTAGTAATAATCATTACTATTAATGCTTTTTCATCACTATTTACCTGCCTTCGTTGAAAAAGAAAAAAAAATTGCGCGTAACATATTGAGGAGAAAGCAAAACTAAGTGTGTATTGTGAAAATAAAAGAGACATGGGATAAGAGATAGAGAAAAGCAAGACAACAGGGAGAAAAGAGCAAAACGATAGAGAGAACATGGGAAGAGAGAAAGAAGGGGCAACAATTCTCATTTGCTTGTGTTTTCTTTTATTATTACAATTTACAATGCTTTGTATAAGGTCTCTTTTTATTGGGAGATGGGTGTCTCTATTAATTTTCCTCTCCATTGAATTTATCTACCATTAGTTTAACTTTCAATGGTTGAAATTTAATAATATTAAAGAATACTATTATAATAAAAATCTACCATGATAAATCTCAACCATTGAAAGTTGATATAATGATAGATACATTCAATTGAGAGTAAATAGATAGGAAAATCAATGGATGCAATAGATACATTCAATGAAGAGTAAATCTCAACCCCTCTCCCCTTTTTATTGGCCTCCAAAAGTCACTATCAAGAGTCACAATTAATATATAATAAATGATACAGTTAATACTATAAGATCATTCATATTATTAAATAGTCTTTTAATTTTTTATCAATGTATTTATGAATGCTGATTAACATATGAGTCAAGACATATTTAAATAATTAATATCCATAACGATGTCGTTTGGTTTTTGCAGAAATTTCCTTACTCGCTGCAAATGGGGAAAGCTCTTATCTAAATATTGTCCCCTTCAAAGGATTAAAAAAGTTGTGGGCAAAAGGCAAAAAAGTTGTGGGCATTTTGCTTAGCTTAGTAAGGAGAGTTAAGCAGATTTATGTTGTCCAAATCTGAGTTTTTTTTTTAAATGATGATTTTTTAAATAAAAATTATTTTTTTAACATATAATAGTTAAGAGATTATCTATATTTTAGGTTTTATATTCATTAAAATAATTTTTTTAAACAATAGACTTTTAAATAATTTGATCTAGACCGTTGAAATCAGATATAATATAATGATCCAGTTTTGCATAGCTCACCCACTAGACGTTCTGTTTTTAATATTGCACCCAGATCTATTGATGTGACTTCACCAAATACACCCTGTATGCTTCACAATTTAAAAATTTCATCAATAAGCATCTCTTTGATCCCATAACTTTATATAATGTATTGGTTTGATCACTTGCTTTTAAAAATTATTTTTTTATTCTTATAATCCTAATATCATCAGTCTTACACGTTAATCTTTTGTAATGACAATTTTAACTTTAAAAATTAAACATAATATATCAGCATTTAAAAATATTTTGTGAATCTTTAAAATTTCAATGCTAGTATTTTTTGTATTCACCATTAAATGGCTAAATTTTTTTTTTAAGTTAAAGAATCAAAATGAAACATTTAAAGTTAAAGGATTAAATGTGTATTTTAAAAAAATTAAATATAAATTAAATTAACCCAGGCATCTTTTTCCAATGACAGTCATTTTTTTAACAGATTAATATTGCTAAAACATGTGGCGAAAATTAGAAGAATAAAAAAATATTGCATCGTATGAAGAGCCCTCCTTGTTATTCACTTCTACATATGTCTCACCGAACAAGCAGGCTTTGCCTCTCTATAAATAAAGAAGCACATTCAAGCGAGCAAAACACAACACTACATTCATCTTCTTCCTGTTAAACTATGGCCTCTTCCCACCAATCCCTTCTTGACAAACCCAAAACATCGATTTCCAGAAATAGTTGGCTTCTTCTCTCTCTAGCTGCCATCATAGGCTTCTCGGCCCTTGTTGCTTCTCATCTCTTCTCTTCCTTCTCCTCTTCCTTCTTCAACCTCTCTCACCTCAATCACCATCACCATCTCTGTGACCATGCCCTTCACAAATTATCATGCCTTGCTCATCTCTCTGAACTAACTCAAGCTTCAACCTTTACCACCACCAACAACGAAGACCAAAACTCCAAATTGCTTCAATCCTTCCTCATCAAAACTACCTCACAAATCCAGAAAACTGTGGACTCAACCAAAGCCCTCAAATACAGAATCAATGATCCCAAACAGCATCAAGCTTTGCTTGTCTGTGAGCAACTTCTGGACTTGGCCCTTGATAGAGTTTGGGATTCAAAGGTGGCTCTCACAGAAAAGAGCACCAAATCCTACCAAGATGCTCACACATGGCTCAGCACCGTCCTCACTAACCACATCACTTGCCTTGATGAGTTAGAAGGATCAGCTCGAGCGCTTATAGAATCTGAGCTCAATGACTTGGTATCCAGAGCCAGAACCACCCTAGCCATGCTCGTTCATGTTATGCCCTCTAAAATTGATGTCGTTGATGAGCCACTTAACAGTGAGTTCCCCTCGTGGGTGACAAGTAGGGACAGGAAGCTTCTGGAAGCTTCTGCTAACGATATAAAGGCCAACGTTGTTGTGGCCAAGGATGGAAGTGGCAGGTTTAAAACTGTGAATGAAGCTGTAGTTTCGGCACCAGATAACGGTAAGACGAGGTATGTGATATATGTGAAGAAGGGAGTTTACAAAGAGAATGTTGAAATTGGATCCAAGAAGACGAATGTGATGCTGGTGGGTGATGGGTTGGATGCGACTATCATCACCGGAAGTTTGAATTTCGTCGATGGAACACCCACCTTTCAAACGGCCACCGTCGGTATGGATCCTAAAACCTTCTGTAGTTAGTTTTAGTTTTTTTTTTTTTTTTTTGAGTACAAAGGGCAAGTGATGTTTGAAAGTTACAAGGACCTATGACTAGGTATCAGATGTTGATCCTGCAGTGTCATACCACATTCCAGTGCAAAAAGATTAATGCATTCCCTAGGAGCAGTCCCTATTTCCATGTAATCCTGATTGCTCATGTGAGCCCTCCCTGATAAATAATCAGCACATCTGAGATTTTCCCTGTAGGTATGGGATATTTCTAAGTCCTAGTCCACATAGATAAGGGATCTAATATCCAAAATAACGTCATGTAATGGGTGCTCTATCCCACAGTGTGCCGATAGAAGTTGTATAGCCTATATAGAATCTGTGAATAGCCTGATCTTAGTGAGTCCCATCTATTTACATAATCGAAGACATCTGTGGATTGCATGGATTTCTGAAGCACTTGGGAAGTTGTATCCTAACTTTTGTTGAAATCCACGTATCCAATTA